>CM053788.1:690018155-690618155 GCA_028749045.1 Cupressus sempervirens
ATTCTGACCTAATTGTATCCCAAGTTAGAAATAAATTTGCTACCAAAAGGACAAGATGAAACAATACAAGAATGAGGTATGGGATACTATTGAACTTTTTGATACATTTAACATAAATTGGATAGATAGATATGAAAATGTTATGGGATATTTTTTGGCTAATTTGGCAGTCAGGCAAGGTAGTATTCCTTACACATATATCACACAAATATAAATAAAAAATAGGCCCATAGTTCCTGATAATGTGTACAATAGACAAGTTTTTGAAGATGACAGGAACATTATCAATTTTCTTTCATGTGAAGGAAGGTACGAAAGAAAAACTATAGACTTTAATAATCTTGTAGAAGAGGTTGATGGGAAAGAGATGTTATTTGGTAAAGGAGTCATTTAGTTAAAAATTGATAAAATTCCTAAAGGATTTGTAGCACTAGAAAAAGTATTTGACAACAAGGATGCCAAAGAAAGGGATAAGATTATTGTTAAGGATGGAAATGATGTTGAAAGGATAAATCTAGGGACTAAATGCTCGCATAAAGAAGTGTTTATAGGGAAGAAGTTGACCTCTAAAATCAGACAAGATAGCATTAATTTATTAAGGAAATATAGATATGTGTTTGCATGGTCATATGATGACCTCAAAGCTTATAGAGAAGACCTATTCCAACATGAAGTACCATTAAAACTTGATGCTAAACATTTTAGGAAAAGACGAAGGCCTATAAAAACTAATCTTGCTCCTAATATGAAAGAGGAGCCAATCAAAATGAGGGATGCTAGAACTATTAAACCAATTAGACACTCAATGTGGGTTTCTAACCTGGTCCTAGTAAGAAAAAAGAATAGAGATATTAGATTGTGTGTAGATTTTAGAAATTTGAACATCTCATCTCTCAAAGACAACTATGATTTCCCTAACACAGAAGTATTATTATAGGAGGTTAGAGGGAATGAATTGTTATCCATGATGGATGGATTTTCAGGATATAATAAGGTCAAGGTGAAAGAGGAAGAACAATACAAGACAACATTTACCACATTGTGAGGAACTTATGTATATGAAAGAATGCCTTTTGGGTTAACAAATGTAGGGGCTACTTTCAAAAGAGATATGGATGTATCTTTTGGTGGTTTGATTCATTTTATCATGGTAGTATACCAAAATGATCTCACATCTTTTTCAAAGAAAGCAGAGGATCATTGTAAAGATCTGGAAAAAAATCTTTAAAAGAGATTTGGAATATGGAGTGTCTTTGAACCCTAAAAAATGTCATTTTGTTGTTACAGAAGGAAACCTACTTGGTCATACTATATCCAAGGAAGGGGTAAGGATTTTCCCAAAGAGAGTTGATGCTATAGATAAGATACAGGTTCCAAAAACCTATTAGGCAATTCAATCATTCTTTGGACAAATTAACTTCGTAAGAAGGTTTATTTCAAATTTTTAGAATTAGTAAAACCTATTTCTAAAATGATGAAAAATAATGCAAAAATTTCTTGGAATGATGAAACATTGAAAGCATTTGGAGATATAAAAAAGGCTATTAAAGAGGCTTTGGCATTAAGATCTCCAAAATTTTCTAAACCTTTGTAGTTATTTTCTTTTGCATCATTTCATACTATAGCAACTATCTTATTATAGAAAAATGAGGATGGTCATGAGAAACCCATTGCATTTTTTAGCAAAAGTTTGCAAGCATTTGAATTAATGTGAGGCCTCACCCCGACCCTTCATAGCCTTAGATGTTACTTTATCATTTTGATACTCACGACTCAAGATGTCGAGACATTATCTGATGCTTAGAATATATTATATTATTTCATGTTGTGTGATGTCACTTTCAGATATTTGATGTTTGTCATTTAATGTATTATGTATATGTATGTTGATGAAATCATTGAATATAGGATTGATACTTCGATTTAAGAGATTTCAAATGGTTAAGAATTAAGTAGGATGAAAGAAACCCTAATTGATGTATGTTTCAATTTATGTGAAATTTTGATACGTATACATATATGTACATGTGATTTTTTGGGACTACTGATGTGTGCAATGAGTGTGCATATATTTTAGCTGAGAAAATCGACGGAGGAACATAACTGATCTCTATGTGCTAATTTTGGAAACCTTGTTGTTCATAATTAAATTGAGATGTATGTATGAATCCTTATGTGATCAGTAAATGTTAATGTTCGTAAACTATGTTCTTATAGTGTCACTTGACACTCGTGATTTGTGTATGCCCTTCAGCGTGCTGATTAGGGTTAGTTGTGTACCCTCTGGACCTAAGTTGGTTTAAGTTAGTGTCAATTTGCTAATTTGGTTCTTAATCGAGGTTAGTCATCCCTAATCCAGATTAGTGCCTAATCTACTTTTTTAGAGTTGTTAGTTGGTCCTAATTAATTCTTAGCTTTTGTTTGGCTCTAAACCTATTCCTAAGGCTTTAAAACATGGAATAATTATACCCAAGGGATATGGGTATGGGTTGGGGGTCTTTTCCAACCCCTAAGCCCCTTTTGTTGACTTTGGAGATCACTCAAAAAGTCTCATTTTACCTTTGTGCGAAAATTGCAAGTGGTTATCTTGAGTTACCTCACCTCACCTCCACTTAGTGTTTAACCATAGTATGGGTTGAGTTAGGAGTTTCTAGAATTGTAAGTGGGTGGGAGAAGTTATTGATCCTTTTGGGTGGTTGAGTTTAAGGCTTATTTAGAGGCCCTTCTTGGTCTAGTTGAGGTTGTTACCCAATCTCTACATTTAGAGAGGAGTTCTTGAAGATTGAAGGAAGGAAAGGGAAACTCTACTCAAACTTGTTCATTGCCATTACCTCTTGTGAAGGTAGGAAATTCTCATCTCCCTTGTTCAGTTTTCATGTTTGTTTCATGCTTATGCTACCTTGTTGTTGTTTCAATGATTGTATGTTTGTGGGTATGTTGGGAAGCTTTGAAAACCATGTTATTTTTGGATGATTTCCTTTCATGTTTATGTTTGAAATTTTGAGATTTTTCTTACATGGGTGTTTTGGTATTACTCACCCTTGGAGAGGGCAGAAGTGACCAATTTTGGGAAAGGTCTATTTAGTCAGACTCCAACCAGTGTAGAGTCTCTTCTCAGGATGAGAAGAGGAAGAAAGGGTAGGGTGTTATGGGCCCCTACCTGTCAGCACAAACCTTGTATGATTATGGTATGTTGAAATGGAAGAATGGAAGTTCTTGGTTTATCGCCCTGATTGGGCATCTGTTTGGTGTTGTGCTTGACTTCTCCTGGTTGGAAGAATCCACCTTTCCCTAGTTTTGATTCATTGTGAATCCTTTTGTGAAAACCTTGTGTGAATATGCATGGTTGAATGTTTCTTGGTCATGCTTGTAGTCACCTGATTAGGATTCTGTTCCATCCATGGTTCTAGAAATATGTTGCAGACAATATTATAAATCCTTTGATGGGGATCATGAAGAAAATTCATTTAAATTGTTGAAATTTGGGATTGATATCCTATGTAATTTGTATTTTAAACTTTGTTGTAATTGGCAATGAAGCCAGGTTTTCTTCCTGATTCTTTCCCGGCTGAGCCTTTGAATCAGGTTTGCCAATAAAATGATGATTGAGAAATATTGTGTCTTATGAAATTTAAATTTTACTCATCAATTATATAGATGCACACCAAAAATAGAATGAAAATGTGGATGTTCAAATTGGCAAAATTTTGAGTTTTTCTTATATGTTGAAAATGAAGATTTATAATTATATATGAAGGTTCAGTTTTCATGATTATTGGAATTCAATCAATACTTGCATGGTGGTTTAAATGATTATCTTAATCTCTTAGTTTATCTATTTGCAAGTAGATCTATTCAATGTTTAAAGAAAAAATATAATTCCCCCCCCTTGGTTAATGAAAATTTTATACTTAGAAAATTTTAAGACAAGCAAAAATGTGCTTCAAGAGAGTAAAAACTCTTTGCCTTTTGTATGGGCTTGAAATTTATGACTTTATGGCAATAGAGCATATTCCTAGATTTGAAATTTGTTTATAAAGAATAAATAATAAAATATATATATATGATTATATAAATTGCATAAATTAATAACTATCTATCTTACTCTCCTTAATATCCTAAATCCACCCATATAACTTTATGCCTTAAATGCTACCCATTTCCCCTTGAGCGCAGCCCTGTCTATGGGATTTGATAGGACTTGCATTTTTTTAAAAAAGAACACTTAAAAGTCAAATTTTTTTTGGAGGGTGACATCACCCTGTCCCCTCCATGGTTTTCGCATCATCCAAAAAAAACCTGTTGTAATGTATTAAGGAGGATTATATTGTTAATGAACTTACCCCCCTTGCATGCCTTGTTTTCCACCTCTTTTATGGGTCTGCGCAGGTTTGTATGGGGCAGAGCGCTGTCCCAAGGACAGCGCTTGGGAAGTGCTCCTTGGGAAGCGTTGCCCATGGAAAAAGGGTAGAGGGGATATAGGGTGGGGAGTAGGAGTTGTAGGGGCTAGGGAAAAAGTTAGTAATAGGTTAGTAATAGTTTAAAGTTATTAAGTTTATTGGTATAAAATGTTAGTATAGTTAAGTTTTGGTTTTTTTTTAGTTTATGTTTATAATAAATTTATGTTTTAAATATTATAATGTTTTTTTTGTAGTTGTTGTTTTAGAGTTTTGTAATAAGTAAATGTGTTTAGATATTAATTTAGATTTGGTATTAATTTGAGTAAGTAATTAAGTTAGTATGTTATAAAGTTGTATAGTTAGTGTGGATATAAATAGTTTAATTTTAATTAAGTTTAAACTTATGTTAAATTATGTAATGTTAGTTTAAAATTAATAAAGTTTTCTTTATTAGTTGAAATTAATGCTTAGTAATTAAATGGTCACATAGTTAAATGTAAATTTGTTAAGTTTTAATTCGATTAGTGAATTAATAAAAATTCTTTATAATAATTAGTATGTTCTTAAAAGTTATTGATAGTTAGTAATGTTAGAAGTAAGTTTTAGTTTCAAATTTAGGGGGAGCTAGTATTTTTAGTAACAAAGTTAGTATATAGTTAGTTTGGTTTGTTTTTCTTTTATATTAATGTTAATTTAGTCTTTGAATATTATTTAGTTTTACCTTAATAGGTTAATAATTGATCATAACTTAATAGCTCATATAGGTGTATGGGTAGATGTAATATTTCCATCCTTAATGAGTTCTTGATCTGATATTTTCAAAATAACTTGGAACAAACTCACTTAAAATGTTATTTAAATAATTTTCATATATTGTTTTAGAGCAAATTTAAACCTATTGTTTTAAGATTAATATGAAACAAAATAGACATTGATATTATTTTAATAACGAGAGCTTCAGTTTAACGATTTATTCCTTCTCAAGATATGTAACTTAAGATGAGTTGTAGTGAACCTTTCTTAAACTATGATCGGATTAGAACTTAGAGCATTTATTATTATTATTAAAAAAAAATTGTGTGTTTTTGCCCTCGTAGTTTGGGCATGACAGTTAAACTATGATATTACTAAAAATAAGTTTATGCCCTAGTAAAGGTAGTGAAGTCTTTGAGGCCATTCTTGGTAGGTGTGCAAATAGTAGCATATGGTCCTAATGCTGCTATTAAAGATATTTTTAGGCAATCAGAAGTTACAGGTAAAAGATGCAAGTGGATTAACTAGGTGCAAGAATTTAACATACAAATTACCAAATTGGTTAAAGCATAGGGATTGGCTAAATTGATGGAAGAATTAAACTTGGAGGTCAATAAAGTCAATCAAGCAGAGGGAGATCATAGTGAAGAAAGCATTGAAAGATTTCCTTGCTATATTGATATTGTGATCTTCCTAAGAACTATGGGTTTTAAAGAAGAAAAAATGGATAGTAAGAAAATAACTATAAAATTGCAGTCTAAAAAATACACTCTTATTAAAGGTGATCTTTACTAGAAAAATAGAGATGGTATATTACTTTTTTGTGTGTATCTCTATCATTCAAAAAAAATATTTTTAGAGATGCATAGAGGAAGATGTGGAGGCCATTTTTCTGCTAAAACTACTACACATAAAATTCTAACGGTTTGTTACTTTTGGCCAATAGTTTTTAAGGACAGTTATGATTTTGTCAAAAGATGTGAGGAGTCTCAAAAATTCTCTGGAAAATTGAAATTCAATGGTTTCTTACCCATGAGACCTATGCAATCAAGAACCATTTCAAATGCAGGGAATTGATTTTATAGGTGAAATTATAGAAAAATCAAGTGGAGACCATAGATGGATTTTAGTTGCAATAGATTATTTTTCAAAATGGGTTGAAGCTATTCTAGTAAGACAATCTATTTATAAGGTAGTCATAAATTTTTTGATAGAGAATATTATTTGTAGATTTGGAGTCCCTCACAATATTATTCTTGATAATGCTATGCATTTTAGAGAAAAAGAACTTGAATTCTATAAAACTAATGGCATCACTATATCTTACACTGGCCCATACCATCCACAAGGGAATGGACAAGGAAAATCTAGCAATAAGAACATACTTAAAATCATCAAGGGACTTTTGGATAAGAATAAAAAGGCATGGGATTCTAAGTTGAATCTGGCTATATGGGCCGATAGAATAAAAGTTAAAATATCCATTGGTTTCTCTCCTTTTGAATTAGTAAATGAAAAATAAGCAATAATACCAATACATAATTTATTGCCTATTTATAATTTCATAAATGAAGAAGGTTCAGAAGATTTAGATCCATTGGATGATAGACTAAATGCATTAGTTGAGCTTGAAGATAATAGGAGGGCATCTCATGAGCAAAATATGAGACATTAGAAGAAAGTAAAGATACTACATGACAAAAGAGCTGAATGCAGGAAATTGCAAGAAGGAGATTAGGTTTTAAAATGGAATTCAAAGGACCAAGACAAAGGGAAACATGGAAAATTTGAAGCTTTGTGGCTTGGGGCATATGTTATCACTAGTGAGAATGGAGAAGATTCTTATTGCTTGTAGGATATTGATGGATATGATTAAGAATTCTCTAGCCACAGTCAATACTTAAAAAGTTTTTTCTTTCAAAACTAAGAAATAGGTGTACTCCTAATCTTTCTTTCCCTTTTTTGTTTTTGTTTTATTTTCTCACGTTGTATTTTTTCCTTTCTAGATCTAACTATTGCTCTACTTCTCCCAAAGGTAATTAAATTCTCACTGCACCCATAGGGGGTAGATGTCCCCAATTAGAGCCACTGGTGGAGCTTAATATTTTATAAATATTTTCCACCTTTTATTTTCTTTGATTATTATGCATATTTTGATTTACTACTAGTGTTGCAAATTACTTATCATTTACATAGCTTAGGTTGATTGTATGGTTGTGATCAAATAAAAGAATCACTTACTACATTTCTCTATGTTGGCCAAAAATAAAAATTTATCATCTAATGTCAAAGGATCCTATTTCAAATTGCATTCCTTGGGCTTACTCATCCCATGGAAATCCCTATCAATCAATCCTAGTTTTGATTTTCTTGAAATTCTATGAGATATTTAATTTTTGCACATATCACTATAGCTACAGTGGTGAAGCATCAAGTATCGCTATATGCTATAGTGATAACAACAGGGTTAGCTTCAAAGTTTGGTGAGACATCATTATAACATATATCGATCAAAGTTCATTGCTATGTGGGGAAGACATAATAGTGACATAGCAATGAGTGATAAAAAGAAGCATATCACTACGACCTTCAACGATCATTAGATGTCAAAGAAATAAGATTTGGGTTTTGGTGATTAGCAATGAAAAGGATGATATCATTATATCATATAGTGATTGATGTTTTTGATGGCCGAAGGAAGGCATTTTGTGCTGTAGCGATCAATGATGAAGGAGGTGATTACCATGTTCTACATCAATAAAGTAATAAGATTTTCAAAGGGTTTTCTATGTACTATAGCAATAAATTGGGAATGATCATGGATTACACTTGGAGTAATGAACACATAGGGATAAACAATGAGCTTTTGCATATCACTAAGAGTTAAAATGAAAGGATAAAAACCTGCATCAAAGACTATATTCTAGATCGATACACCCTATAGAGAGAACATCCATCGAAGATCACAGATAAAGGATTTTCCACATAGCAATGAGTGATGGAGTTATCACTATTTTCTATAGTGATAAAATGAAAATGAAATAGAACGTTATTATAAGGATTGAGACATAACGATCAGGGGTACACGTGCATTTTTTTTCCAAGAGTTACAATGATCAAATATTTGAAAAAATACCTTAGGAGATAAAGAAGTAATGGTAGAGAGTGACCATTGAAAGTATGTGTTGTATTAAAATGATCAAAAACTTTATGACTTTGATTCATGTGGGCAAATAAATGCACAAGCACAAGGTGTCTGTTATTAAAGAAGTGATAATTCCTTGTTCTGAACACAAAGAATTTCAAAAGAAGCTATAAGTTTTTCGTTAGTCTACACTGATAATATTTAAGGAGAATTTTTTAGAGAAGTATGGAGGGTTCTATCTCAACACAGAAGAGGAAATTTGAGAAAGTGAAAAATAGTAAGGGAGAGAAGAAGCATAAAATGAAGGATGAAGCCCCTCCCATAAAACTGAATGAAGATTTGATTGAGCAAATGAATTTTACTAGGCTGAAATCTAGAAGAAGCAAGTTTGCGTCTCTTGACAAATTAGAAGACATATACAATGAGGTTGGAGATATATGGACAAGGACAAGGGGATATGAGATTTTACTATACCACTATGTCAGAAGGAACCATAAAGCACCTATCCGTCATCCATGGGAGATGAATTTAGGAAAAGTGACAGTGTCTAATGTATTTGTGAACATGGAATTGCTTAAGGTTATCATCATTAAATATAATTCTAATGTTAGATGTGTCTATGCTAATGCTAGGTAGAAGTTTTTGGAGATATCAATTGATTTTTTGAATGAAGATTTCAAATTAACAGATGGTCTCACCAAGAAATTATCATTCGCTGAGTTGAAAAACAAATATGAGAGGTCATATATTTCATATATGCAGTGGAAGTAGATGTTGCACAAGATTTTTAGAGAGCCTTTGACTGAAACAGATGGACCTCGATTCAATATTAACAAGTTCAAAACTTACCTTGATATGATATACTAGTCTTAGGGCAAGTGGGAGGAATGGGAGTTCTTGATTTAATGGAGATAATTTTAGAAATAGGGAATACTGAGGGGAGGGGGGTCAATTAATATTCTACAAACTTTTGTCACCAACTGGATATTATTAATTATTTTGAACCATGCATAACAAAGTAAACAAGTAATGTTGAACATAAATAATAACTACGCATAAAGATAACTCATAACACCATATTTTGTTAACTAGGGAAATCTTGGCCAAGGGAAAACCCCAGTGGGGATGATACCAACTAGATGATATATTGATATATACGCTTCTTGTTAGAGGATGGATCCTATTAGGAGTCAATGAAAAATTCAATATAGAGAGTCCCTATTAGGAAATTCCAACCTTGTTAGGAGTTGTAGTACAATAGATGCAAGAAGAGCTGTAACACCCTACCAAGGGATCCAAAAGAATTAACATAAAGTTTTACTAAGTTTTCCAACATCTTTTTTTTTAACAAGAAAGATAAAATACACATAGAAGCAGAAGCAGTAACATACAATCAACTAAAAGCATACATAACAGGTTACATTTCTTAAGGATCCCATGACATTGAATCACATTTAAATTTAATTAACCCTAAGTCTATCAACTACCACATCCACATGAAAGAACAATAATAAAGTCCAATGTCCATTTAATATACATTTGTTTCGAGTGCCTCTTAGCAAATTAATTCAGAATGCTTAATCATCCACTGTACATGTTATAGGGTATGAAAGGCTAAAAGAATATACATATATAGAAATAAAGATACATCATCCTCCTCAAAACCATGATGCAAAGTAAAATAATATAAATGAAACCATCTACCATGCATGATACATCCATCCATCATAAAAGATATAAACATCCAACATAAACACAACTAACTAAATACATGATTCCTCCTAATCTTCAATAGCATCATTAGACCATCATGGGCCCTAGCCATCCCCCACATGTAACATCCCAAGCTATCGAATAGATTGTTGATACTATCGTAATAGGGATGTCACTCCTAAAACATGCTACTACAAACACATAAAGAAATCTAACATAATCATCAATATAAGGAAATGCGTCACTAAATAACATCATCTAAACATGATAACAAGCATCCCAAGAAGCTCCAGCCATAGTGACTACGGACATATCTCAATGGTAAGAGTAAACAAAGCACTACCACCTGACTGCATGGAACCTAAATAGCCCACTCCCACCGCATTGAGGAGATAGTCTCAAGTCCCAAATAGGATATCAATCCAAACATCAAAATACTCTCTAGGTCCAAGAAATCCTAAAAGTATGCTAACTCAAAGGTTCCAACATAGATCGACATCTATAACTAGAGGCACACAAAGACATGTAGGAAACCTACTATGTAAGTGGACAAGTGTCATCACATGAATCATGTAGAAGTTACCCTGGCAGTTAGCTTAGGACTCCAGGGTCCCTAGTGATCCCCATGCGGCCACTAGTATCCTCTCATACTGACAAGACATACTACGGAATGCAAGGTCATAACCAAGATTTCTCTCTACTCCCATCCTAGTTTGTACTAGCACTCGAGGCATGGGCGAGAACATACAATTATCTTATTATGTTCATTTTAATCCCATTTTAGTGTAATGTTTTCACTTGTTAAAACAACTTACAATGAGTTATTCCCAGAGCCACTCAGGGCCTCTGTCCCCCATTGCAAGCCACTTCTCGACACTACATATAGATAACCTACCCTAAGCTCATGAAATCACAAATCAAGGAATCATATAAAAACCACTTCAACCCTATACAAGCAACTGAAAAAAATCAAAAGATAATCCACAATATTCACATCAGTTCTCCATGAGCAACTGGAAAGCATCAAATGATAAATCACAATATCCATTAGTTCTCAATGAGCAACCAGAAAGCATCAAAGACAAATCACAATAACCATCGGTTCTCAACGAGAAATTGAAAAGCATCCCAAAATAATACTGATCGAGGACTCCAAAATGGTGAAGTCAAACATGTCACAATATTACATCATCGAGAACATAGAAAACACTTCAGTCCTCTCAAAGCGACTAGAAAGCAAATCAAGTATAACTGATCGATGACTAAAAAAAATGGTTAAGTCAGGCATCTCATATACATACATCTCAGCTTCACACAAGAAGACAGGAAAGCAATAACAATCAATAATCCACACACATCATAGAGCATGCCATCGCATTACCATGGTTGGGTTAAAAAGATCGAGATCAAATCATCATAACATCACATTCACAAACCTCCCAAGCCTCTAGTAAACGTCCTAAACTAGTCAACGCTAGGACAAACTCTGAAAACCCCAAAGCCTGAAAATAGAAGCGGTATAGTACAGTTTCATAGATTGGGTTTAATTTGAACAAATACGTAGTAGAGTTAAATAGTAAGGCTTAAGATCTAGTTTAATAAATGTTTTCGAGTAAATAAGTTTCCAAATTAACCCTTACAATTAACCCATTCTTATATTTAAATGATTGCATAATAACTTCTATTCCATTTTAATCAATTTTTAAAATACTCTAAGAAAAATCATTTATTTAAATTATTTATTGAAATCAATTTACAATTTTTATAAAATCAATATTATCGATAAAAATAATTAAATAAATTCAAAACTTCACTTTATATCATTCTTTATTAATTAACCTTAATTAAACTAAATTTAATTAAGTTAATTATTAATTTTAAATACAAAACTATATTAATATCCCAATAATTATCCATCATTAATAATTAATAAAATTAACCATAATTTCATTAATTAAAATTTTACTAAATTTAATTACATTAATGTTTAAATTAATAAAATGTATTAATAATTATTATCAAATAATAATAAGTAATGTTAAAATCTTATTATAACATTATTTATAATAATTAACTATAATATTAAACTAGTTAATAAATATTATAAATTAAAATAATAATGAAACAATTAATAATCAACATCTATTACAAAATCATTAATAATTAATAATAATAATAATTATATATATAAAAACTTTAAACATAATCATACATATTAATGGGCTTCCGCTTTTACACATATTGGGCGTTGGTTTAAAACAGTTGCTGCCTTAATAATAAAGGACCGTGCGGCCCCACTTTCCCGCCCATTGTAGGTACATGCATTTTACGAGCTGTAGGAAAATGTCAGAGCCGCCAACGGTATAAGGGAAGTGGGGTGGAGGTAAAACCCTCCCACATATAATTGTATTTTTAATTTTTTTTTTTTTTAAATTAATGAATAAAACATTTTTAGCTATTACATTTTGTTTAAAAAAAACTTTTTAAAAAATAAATAAATTTATTTGTTTTATAAAATTTATAAATATATAAATTTTATTAAACAACCCCTCAATCAAATTTAATATAATTAAGTTTTAGCATAATTAAATTGTTTAATATATTTAAATTTAAATTTTATTAAAAGTTAATAAAATTAAATCTAAACATATTAATTAATTAATTAATTAATTTTTTTTTTTAAAATAATTGTTTTCAACCTTAATATGATAGAGAAAATATTATTAACCATCTGAATTTTCAATCTAAAATTTTTCTTCCATTTTTAAATTCAAACCCTTCCCCGATTAAATCCTAATTTTCTTTCATCTACAGAACGAGGATTTCAAATTGACTTTTCCCTTGATCTCTTTGCACACAAAAGGAGTCAACATGCATATCAGATTTTCCAAAAATTACAAGATTAAAGGATTTGTTGCAATGATATACAAGCACTCAGATTCATAGTCATGAAGAAGACAAAATTATTTAAATAACGTTACTAACTGTGCAATTTAAAACATAAGAATCTATCTGGATTCTGATGCTAACTCGCAATGCCCAGAAGATTTGTGAGAGGATTTGCTTCTATCCAAGAACTTTTCTCTAACAATTTTCCCAAAATTTCCCTTCCAAATTTGCTTCCAAAAATTCGCATTCAAATTTGTCTCCAAAATTCTTGTCCCTCAATAATGAACTCCCTAATTGTGATAAAGAGTTCTCTCCTTAAATTGGAGCACTGATTATGCATTCACCCGGAGAACTCCTTGCTCACAATCCTTAACTCGATATTAACTTTTATTTATCTTTCTTAATCATTTCTTTATCTTGCAGTAATATTTTTCATGCATGTTTATGAATTATTGAATTACTTTATTTAATTTTCACTTGATGTCTCTAATTAATTTATTAAATTTTCTCACATGCACGCATATGCAACTCTTATTAAATTAACTAGTTTTATCTTTTAATTAATTTCTTATTATTTTCATCTCATGCACACATCATGCAAACTCAATACTTTTAATAAATTGATATCTTTTCACTTTTTAATTTATGTTTGAACGTTTAATTTGATAGATATTTATTACCTTAAATAACAATAATATTTAGCATTTATTTAAAAATGAACTCTAAATATATTATTATTAAATTAAATTAATATTATCACATTCTAAATTTAAACTTATAACTTTTATCTTCAAATTTAATTCTTTTATTTAATTAATTTCTCAATTGATTAAATATATTTAAATATTAAAAAGTCATAATAATTTTTCATTAATTAAATCATTAATTAATCTTTTAATTAGACTTAATTAATAGAAAATACACCAAAGACTCATAAAGTAAAAATACAAAAACCCATCATATAAAAACACATATTAAATCAAACTAAAGGGTAATAATCATGAATTACGTCATCCGCGCATTCGAAGGGTACAAAACTCAGATACTTGTCCTAATTTCAATTAGGACAAATGGCTTAAAGGTTTAAGATTTGGACTTAAGAATTTATCTCCCCTCTCTTACCATTGAGATAATGCGATAGGGTACACTCATCTTGGCAATTCAGGGAAGTTGATACTTGGTACCTACAACCTACATAAAATTCAAGCATGTACAAACACAATATTCTAAGCTAAACAAGCAATGGTAGGAAGTGGTGCATCGTGTAGATCCCAACTAGTAGGTGACTACGACTCTCTTCCTTAACCACATTAGAAACACCATACATAAAGAAAACAAACACACACACCATCACATGCAGTATGGGGTAAGTATCCATAAGAAAACACATAGGATAATAAACCATCAAGCTAATCATCATCAATATCTGAAAACATTGTACTAATCATCATACATACATGAAGTATAGAGTATCAAGTAATCTCATTATAAAATCAACTGCATATGAAACAATATCTGATGATATCAAAACAATCCTACTAGTAATCAAGCATGAAACTGGCCTAAAAGAGTTCAACAATGATGATAGAAATGTGAACTAGGGATAGGCACTACAAGAGCTCACTGTTCAAACACGCCCTTCCAATTACAAGAAGAGCTCACTACCCAAACAAGTAATAAGTCTTCAGATATATAGGTGTTGTATCTTCTTTCTTGATTGATCCCTGACCTTAGCTCAATCTCAGATCACAAAATCAGGTTCTGAAAAACTTCGTATATACTACTTCACAAAAGGTTCGCATATCACTTATTACAATACAATTCCACACTTCTTTTTGCAAGTTGTCCTTTGCATAAATACCATGCCTTTCCACAAATTACTGCTAGGTTGACTAAGACCATAATATACTTTTTTAACTTAAGAGTAAACATCTAGGATTTTGGCCTTAATTGGTCAAGTAATTATTTTGTAAACAAAATAATTCCTTTACCTTTAATTCCAATTTTTTGGTTCACTGGGTAAATTGTGAATATCTCTTTTTTGTACTATCTAGAATGGTGTCCAAGGTTATACACATCATCATCAACATGTATACTATTTCCATCTAACTTCACTAGTCATAGTATGATGTTAGAAACATTTTACATATAAAAAAATGTAATGCTATAAACCAATTTCATACTTAGATAAATTTTTTGAGTACCAAAAGCTAAGTATCTTTATTTTTGAGGTTTACTACAAGTATATACATCATGTGTTGCCATTAGTGACAAAAATTACATCACTGCATATAGCCAATTGTCAACAGATAGGACCTATGGTGTTAGCATCAAACATTAAAATGTTGGAGCCTAGACCCTATGATTATGTAGAGTATGTTGTTGATAACATTCATACTTCTTTTGTTAATTTCAATGAAGTTAAATATCCAACTTTCAAGAATTAATTTTTTCTTATGCATATGATTTTGTATTATGGTCAACTAAGAAATTTATGGCATGAAAATTTGAAACTAAACTTGTAGGAAACTAATGGAGAGGAAAGGTCCATTCAAATGTGGACATCAATATGGAACTATAGATACGCTGTGTCCTACTACCTTATTTGAGGATCACTTTGTCCAACCCCTGTATACTTTATTTGGGCATCAAGATTTTCCATCTATTAACCCTGATATCAAGAGGTTTTTGAGACCTAAAGATAATGGACTAGGAGAAAAGATTAAGCACAATTGGGGTGATTGGTATGTGTTGGTAAACATATTGTTCTTTTTCTTTTACTCTCTGGATGCCCAATATTTGTGAACAACAACTTATTACAACAATTGGGAAGTTGCTACTAAGTGACTAACCTCCCTCTGAAGTATTAGGTACAACTCCCTTTTGTATTTGTAATTTGGAATGAATTATGTTTTCTCCTAACTTTAAATGGGGTATGTTCTTAACCCAGAATAGTAAAGGTGAACCAAGTTAAGCCTAAACATGAACTAACCCAGGCAAGGATTTTAGTTTTATGACTAGTCAAATTTGTGGATTCACACATCTTATAAACCCACAAAGTTTAATGATTCAGAAATGAGTGCTATCTACAACTAAACTGATATCAATAAGATTCTAGTTCTAGGAATGGAAAAGACTAACTTGAAAGAAAAACACTGAAAATAATCTCTCTTGAACTTTCAATAACAATACTATTATCTTTGGCTCGCCATTTCAAAATAGGGGAATAAAACTTTGTTCATTCCTTGATTCAATTGAGACCAAAAGAGAAAGAATCAAACTAATACCAAAATGAATGGAACAAAAAATTATTGATACAAAATACCCTTAAATTATCTTTGCAACATCAAGTATTTCACACCAAAAATTAGCTGACCTTTTATTATTATTACATTTCAGTACATATAGGATTCTAAGATCACCATTATCAAATGGGATTCAAATTAGTTCATCTCCTCAAAATTGAAAAATGGCAAGGAGCCAATTGTCAGTTATAATCATTACATCAAAATGTGAAAGGGCAGGATAAGAATCACTTTGCCTGCTTTCCTTTTTCTGACTTTGCCCTATAGGATTTGGTAGAAACAATGATTGGGATCAACTCCTCATGTCTATGAACATGAACAATAGTGTATCTCAAAAGCCACTTGGAATGCTCTCTGGCTAGATCTTTGACGACATTGAACTGCTCTTGTATTTCCACCATAGCTATGTGTATACAGTCACTAAGATTTTGGAGCTCAGACACTCTGTTCCAGTGATAAGAAGATTTCTCCATTAAGCTATCTAGCTCCATTAAGCTATCTAGACAATTGGAGAAATTCTATTATCCCTTTTCCTTGTCCACTATCCTGGGAATCTATATGTAAACCTCTTAATAATTCATAGTCTCTGTCTTGATCCTTTTTAACTTCAGCTTCCATTTCCTTCAATCCTTCTTCTGCCACCAAGATCATCTCAGATTTGAATTGCATGCTCTGTAGCCATTCAAATAAGAGCTCATCTCCCCTAAAACAAATATTTGTCTCTACAACTTCCCTAGTCTTCATGTGAATGATCATCTTCAACAAGGAAATACGATCTTCACTCTTGGCTTTCTCTGTTGTCAGGGTAGTTTAGTTAGTTGAGATGTTATCCTTCTCTATTTTGAGCCTCAATACTACATTTCAAACTTTCTCTATGATTGCAAGTCCCTTAGACTTGAGTTTTTCACTCCATTCTCTACCAATTTGTCCAAAGTGCTTGTCTTCTTATAATTCAGAGATGATAGCTTGAATGTTAGACGCTGTAGGATTATTGGTGGTTGACATTCGTAAGATGCTTTTTAGTGGGGTGATTAATTGCCTGATGAAGCAATTAAGTTCATGAATCTACACCTTTATTTTGACTTTAGCTAGCTTAATACTTTTGAGTTTTCCTTCTATCACATCATTTTTTGACTTCCACAAGCCCACCTTAGTGTCATGTCTAATTTCTTTGAGGTCCACAGAATGTAAGGCAAAGTCCTCTACGGACATGTCTTCAATTCTTCCTATTGGAAATATTCAAGATATGATAGGTTACTGAGAGGGGAGGGGTGAATCAATAACATCAAAAACTTTAAAGTAATTCAACACTTTAATCATATATAGTATTCACCATTCATTCATCTAATCTACTGCATATATGAGAGAACAAACATTTATAACACATGTATATAGTGATTTGGTGACCCAAAAACATTCCAAATAGAAAGTAAAATTGGGGTGGGGATGATACCCAGAAAACTTCATTATTGTAGTATGAAGTTGGCCTATTAAGGCTTACATTGATCACTTTTGGTGATCTACCCTATTAGGAGCACAAAGGACTGCTAGGTCCACCTTGTTAGAGGATTTACAAACATACACTGAAGTATGCACTCTGTTAGGAAATTTATACAAAAGACTATTAAGTCTACCTTGTTAAAGGATTTACAAAATTGATTCACCTGTTAGAATGAAATAGTGGATCTACTTACAACTTGATTGTTGATTAGATCCTTGAAAGATAGATCACCTCTTGTGACTGATGAATCTTTACTACTCCTTGTAGACCTTGCTGAATACATTGCTCTTCTGCTGATTCGCATTTACACTTCTCAAAACATTACATGTCTCTCTTTTATATTCTAATGCACACATTGTAAATGATATAATACATTACATATATACCATTCCAATAATTACAATTGCAAGGTTGGTTAAAACATAAGTGAACAAAACATTATTGAGTCAACCAAACAGTAGAAAACTTGGGCTCTTCAAGCTGACTTGGTGACCTTCTGATACTTAGCATCCACTGCATTACTTGGCATCATCATGCACTTAGTAGAAGTAGAGGCTCAATTCATACTAACCACACAATGTAGCTTGGAACTCGGTAACCATTGGAGACTCAGTAGATATAGTGTCACTTGATAAAAACTGGATCATTTGTTTACCTTGATTTCACTCGGTAAACACTAGACTTTCACCACTCGGTAAATACTGTACTCTCATCACTCGATAAATGCTGTGAAGCTCGATGAATACTATAAACTCAGTAGACACTGCTAGATTTCTCATTCACTTAGTAGCTTCATGAATGCTCGGTAAGTGATGAACCTACAAGGTAACCACTAAATGCTTGGTATACACTGTAGATGCTCGGTGTAAACTGCGAAGCTCAGTTAACACTAGAATGCACGGTGTGAACTGCGAAGCTCGATTAACACTAGAATGCTTGGTGGCTATACTGATGTAGATAAGTGTTGTCACTAATGACAATAATAACTTAATGCCAAAAATATCCCCCTTTGGCATTAGTGACAAAACACTTATAAGCCAGACCATATGTACATGATTCAATGAATTTTGGTTTTTCAAAATTGATCTTTGTAGAACTGCTGCATATACATTTCTATATATCTTCTTGATGACTTATAATGTATATGTAAATATTGTGCTAACTCCCCTTATCACTCATAGTGATAACTCTTCTCACTTATTATGCTGAATATCTACCCCTTTTTGACAATAATGCCAAAGGACTACATATATATAGTTTAAATGACTACATCAAAGTGAGATAGAAATTCTTGATGTACATTGAGGATGGTGACAAACATACTATCCCAAGTCTGCTGCAAGATTTGATAGGTGGAGAGAGAAATTTGAACTTCTACTGATAATTGGATCAAGTGATCAGCCACTGAGAAGTTTTGATCTTGGACCAATATTTTGCAATGAGTAATATGTTTCTGCATTGTGTACAAGATAGGAAGGATCATGTTTTGGATGTCTATGAGTGTAGACTGGATCCTTGCTTCCTCTCTCAATAGTTTTGCCTGTACACCTGCCAAATATCTAATTTTGGTGTGATGGGAGGTTGTGGTGGAGGAGTCCACCTTTAGCTTGGAAGTGCTTGATTGCATATCAATGTCAATCTTATTTAACTTATCCTTTATTTCTTTTGTAAAACTAGAAACATCACAAAGTTTGGCAAAAAGTGATGCTACATTATTAAAAGAATTTTCAAAATTTCCCAAAAATGTTGACAATTCAACTTGCTTGATTGCTATCTTTTGAGAAATATGCTCTAGCACCTTATTATCAAATTTATTTTCAGCTTTCTCAATAAGTTTCTCTTGTCCGAAAGAATCTTCATTAAATTTCTATACAACCTCTTCTAACTGAATCAAAATGTGTTGAATAGAATCTACTTCAACATTTATAGCATCTGTAATTATATTCTTGGCATTTTCAATTATTCTATATTCCTTATCCCTTTCTAATCTTAACTGTTTCTGCGTAGCTTTCATCTCTATGAGTTGACTGGCTAACCTCATCTCTTCAATGGTAGCATTATCATAGTCAATCTTTGGAATCACTATCTCTGTGTCTAAGTCAATGTCTTCTGCAATTTCTTTTCCAGTGATAAAAAGTTTTAATGGATGCTTTTGTTTGACTTCTGTGATGACTACTTTGACCTTAGGTATAGACACAATAGTGGAGATAGAAGGGCTAGCAATAGGAACTGGGATAGGAATCAAGGATTGAATGCCAATAGAAGTACTAATTGGATCAAGAACTGAAACACTTCCCAAAAATGGAATCACACTCAGTAGAGTACCCATAGTAGAGTATGAACTGATTGTAGTGGAAGTGGATAAAAATGATGCTAATGGAAACAAAACTATAGAACTTATTGGAATTGATGGAGACAAAATTGTAGAACTTATTGTTACACTTGCTGATGATGAAAGAGTTAATGAGGCTGACTCTGTGGTTGAAGAAGTGACAGACAACTCGGTAGATGAAGTGCTTGGCACATTTGGTTTAGATACTTGGAGCTAGGAGGAGGTTGGTGAAGATTGATCAATTGATGTGACTGTTGTGCTCACAATCTCAGTTGCAAAAGCTATCTCCAAAGTAGATGTAACTTTCTTTGGTGGAGAGTAAGGAAGGGATGCAATAACTTCTATTGCAATTTTTACTGGATCTTCTTCATCTATTTCTTCCTCATGTGCTTCTTCCTCCTTGTCTTCTTCCTCTTTTTCTTCCATTAGTGCATGTAGCTCTCCTAGAGTAACTGTGATGGATGGAGTGCTATCAAAATCATCACTATCACTATTGTCATCATCCTTGATTTCAATAGGGTCATTACTGGGCTTGTACAGACGATAGATGTTCTTCCACATGTTTGTTGCATCACTTACAACATGCTCAATGTCCTTAGTTAAAATCAAACATGTGTGAAATCTAATCATCATTTTACCTTCATGGTTCTTCATTGCTACCTTGATGTCTGGTCTAGTAAGACTCAGTAGAAGATTCTTTAAGGATTTCTCATATATATCTTTGGCCATTTGGGTGGCTAACTCCTACCTAGGTTGCAATCTCTCCAACAGTTCTTTGGAGATTTGAGGGGCAAGCTGGTCTAGGGAGTATTTCCATTTTCCCATCTTATTGAGTACCAGTTCCTCAATTTTCATTTTCTCTGCATCTATCCTTGTTTCAAATTTCAATGCCTTGAAATTTGTGATGCTAGCTCATTCTTCCAATTGTTTCAGTCTTTCTTGGAAGGTCAGTTGGGGCTTGTTGAACACTACTTCACCTTTGCTCTTACCTTTTTCTCGCCTAGTGAAAATAGTTGTGGAGGCTTTGGGTGGCTTGGTAATGATTACCTTGCCTTTCTTTCTGACTGGCTCTACCTCCTTCTCTATTTCTTCCTCTCTATCTTCTAGTTCTTGCTTCTCTTCTTCATCTTCACCTTTTCCTTTGGTAAGCATAAGAGGGTCGGTTTCAGTTTTCAACTTGGCTATCTTCCTCTTCCCTTTTCTTATGGCCTGGGGTAGCTTGACTTCAAGCTCAATTCTGGCCTTTGCCTCATCATATGTTCCAAAAATTGGCTACTTTGGGTCTACTAGCTCATTAAACAGTGCTTCAATGATATCCCTAGCTTTGTCAATATTAACCTCATAAGGAAGAGGTTTCACCCATGCAACTCGGGGCCTGACTGCCTGAATGTATACTTTATCACAATCAATCATAAAGCATACATCATATTTGTAGTCTTCAACCAATTTTGGTGGAATTTGGAACCTATTATTCATTCTTTCCTTGAAATATTCTAAATAATTGGCCATGATGCTATCAAAGTTTTCACCCATTTCTGCCACAAACTCATTTATTTGATATAGAATAGGAATGTCTTTTCTCCATACTACAGTTGATTTTGATGGAAAGAATTTTTGACCATAGAAAAATAAACAAGTCAATAAGGAACGAAATTTGCAGGGATTATTCTTTGAAGTCCTTATGTTGTCCATGTTTTTGTTCAATTATTTTAACAATAATTCTGACATGTCAAATTCAATGTTCTTTTTCACAATTTTGAAAGCCAAATCCACAACCTCACAGGGCACACTATTTAGATGACTGGAGCTATAAATTTTGTGGGCAATGACATGAATTCCAAACCTTAATTCAACGTCAGAAATAGTGCTAACCTTTAAACCTCTCCCATCCCACTCAACTAGGGTTTTCTTCTACAACTCCTCCCAACCTAGGGTTTTGATGGTTTTTGCTTTGTTGAGTATGGGGAGATTAGTAATCTTATGAATCATCTTCTTGGTGATTAACACTAGTTGCTCTAACCATAGTTGCCCATTGTGAACACGAATAAGTATGTAACTGATGCACTTAGTTTGAAAACTTCTTGGTATATGCAAAATGTGGGTTAACCCTTTGGTCTCCAGATGTTTATGCTCAGGTTTCAAAGAACCATCAACACTCATTTCTCCTAGGGAATTATCTATCTCTAGGTTTCCAATCTCTTGAACAAAAAATTTGAAATGAGTATGAATTTCATTTATAAGAAGTACCTTTGGTAGAGTTTGTGATTGAGTTCCATTGGGGTCGAGTGATTTTGCTATTGTCGAAACTAGTTTGAAATTCGACGCCTTCCACTCTACACCTTTAACTAGCATTTTTGAACCTCGTTTTGCCTTGGTGCTGCTACTACTCCCAGATGCCATTGCTGCTCGGTAGGTGTAAGAAAATTTTGAACAAATTATTCACTTAAAAATCGCTTGAAATCACTTTGGAATTTTCTTGGAATTGCTGGAAATTTCTTAGCTCTGTAATCGTGGTGAAAAATGAAATCAAATTATGCCCTTTTGATGAAAATTTTTCCATAAATGCTTGGTATGAAGGTAGCTAAGATGACATAGTGATTGACAAGATATCATTCACTTGCTCAGTAGAAGCTTGCAACTCGGTGATTGAATAAAACTTTTGTTGCTCCCGACCTAGCTCGATAAAGTCTTCAACCAACTTTCCTCGGTAGTTGCAACTGGACAAAAGATACACTTTCTTTGATCCTTGTGTATTTGGAATACTAATTTGAGCATTTTTCTTTCTTTTATTTTGGAATTGCTTGAGATATCACTAGAAAATGTAGTTCCATATTCTCCTTTATGAATCTAATTGGAAATGGTGGAGTCACCCACTTCTTGAGTGACATTGCCATCATTTGAACTATCTTGCTCGGTAGATTTTGGAATCCACTGTTGCCTCATCTACTTTCGAATGTTTTAAGCTTTAGTTTTCTTTTCATCTTCAACTCTTCCTATGTTTATGCAATTTTTAGCTATATGACCGAGTTTTGTGCATGTATAGCACCTTACAGTAGTGTCCTTCTTCCTTAGGTGATGTCTTGCACAGTTCATACCAATATGTCCATATTCTCCACAATAATGACATCTGCACCAGGCATTTTAGTCCCATTGAAATATTGCTTTAACAAGATGTTTAGATGGATTGAATGATTTTGATCTTGATTGGAATGCCTTGTGACCATGATTCTTGCATTTGTGACAATTGCCTTCAAATTTTAGTTTCTCCTTGCATCCATTAGCTTTATGACCATGTTGACTGCAATTGTAGCATTTATCATTGAATTTAGCTTTTCCATTACTCCAAAATTTGTTTGATGTATGACCTAACTTACCACAATGATTACAAGTAGGTCTTTGATTCCTTTGGGCACCTTGTTTGGAGGTTTCACCTTCTTCCTTATAACCAATTCCAGCTTTACCTTTTTGTCTATGAAGATTTTGCTCACTTTGTTGATTTAATCAATTAATGTTAGCTTGAGATTCCATCATTCTCTCATTGATTTTTTTTTCAGCATTTAGGTCATTTTCCAAACTTTCATTGATTTTTCTTTAAGATCTTAAGTCACTTTGTAAGCTTTCATTGATTTTTATTTCAATGATTAAATCATTCCTCAGGCTTTCATTCTCAGATCTCAGATTCATAACTTCTTCATTTGCATTAGATAGTTGATCTACAAGATCTTCATGCTGAAGGGATTGATTATTTCTTACTTCTAAGTCTTCATTTTCCTTGTTTCTCTATTCCAAAACTTCACATAGCCTAATTGATTGCAGTTCTTGTTCTCTTTTAAGATTTCTTACCTCTTCCTGCAGAGAGCCATTCTTTGCTAGGAGTTCCTTGAGAGCCTCATTTGCTTCAATTGAGCTACTTGATGGTAAAAGGTCTTCAATCTTCTCATCAACATATTGATGGTCATTCATTTGTCTTGCAAGTTTCTTCCTTCTCTTCAAGGATTGAGAAAGGTGCTCCTTAGCTTCTTTGAGTTGAGCCATGACCATTTCTAGATCTAGCTTTTCATTTTCAATAGCTTTTTCAAGTTTGAATATCTCCATTGTCCTTAATCTTTGCTCAAGATATCAAGCTTTGTCCTGAGAACCAAACATCTCTGATACCAATTGTTGGAAATATTCAAGATATGATAGGTTACTGAGAGGGGAGGGGTGAATCAGTAACATCAAAAACTTTAAAGTAATTCAACACTTTAATCATATATACTATTCATCATTCATTCATCTAATCTACTGCATGTATGAGAGAACAAAAATTTATAAAACATGTACACAGTGATTTGGTGACTGAGAAACCTTCCAAATAGAAAAAAATAAAAAGGTTGGGGATGATACCCACAAAACTTCATTACTACAGTATGAAGTTGGCCTGTTAAGGCTTACATTGATCACTTCTGGTGATCTGCCCTGTTAGAAGCACAAAGGACTGCTAGGTCCACCTTGTTAGAGGATTTACAAACATACACTAAAGTATGCACTTTGTTAGGAGATTTATACAAAAGACTATTAAGTCTACCCTGTTAAAGGATTTACAAAATTGATTCACTTGTTAGAATGAAATAATGGATCTACTTACAAATTGATTGTTGATTAGATCCTTGAAAGATAGATCACCTCTTGTGACTAATGAATCTTTGCTCCTTATAGACCTTGTTGAATACATTGCTCTTCTGTGCATTTACACTTCTCAAAACATTACATGTATCTCTTTTATATTCTAATGTACACATTGTAAATGATATAATACATTACATATATACCATTCCAATAATTAAGGTTGACTAAAACATAAGTGAACAAAATATTACTGAGTTGGCCAAACAGTAGAAAACTCAGGTTCTTCAAGCTGACTTGGTGACCTTCTGATACTCAGCATCCACTGCATTACTCGACATCATCATGCACTCGGTAGAAGTAGAGGCTCGGTCCATACTAACCACACAATGTAGCTTGGAACTCAGTAACCATTGGAGACTCGGTAGATATAGTGTCACTCAGTAAAAATTGGATCCTTCATTTACCTTGATTTCACTCGGTAAACACTATACTTTCATCACTCCGTAAATACTATACTCTCATCACTCGGTAAACAATGTGAAGCTTGGTGAATACTGTAAACTCAGTAGACATTGCTGGATTGCTCGTTCACTCGGTAGCTTCATGAATGCTCAATAAGTGATGAACCTACAAGGTAACCACTGAATGCTCGATCTACACTATAGATGCTCAGTGTAGACTACGAAGCTTGGTTAACACTAGAATGCTCGGTGTAAACTGTGAAGCTCAGTTAACACTAGAATGCTTGGTGGCTATACTGATGTAGATAAGTTTTGTCACTAATGGAAATAATAACGTAATGCCAACACTTCCTTCGTTAGTGGGCTTAGTAATATCCATAGTTAGATTTCCTTTGTCAAGATCTTGTCCAAGAATTAATAGGCTCTTCATTTTCTTGACTTTACTCAATGTTAATCTAGAGTGGATAGCCATGAATAAAGTTTCTTTATTGAGAACTCCCTCTTCTTTCCTTTCCTCTTCCTCTTTCATCCAAGGTGTCTTCTAACCATGATTTTGTGCCGATCAGCTTGGGTACAATCTTGAGTACGTCTATACTGAACATGTTTCTTTTGACTAGGGTCAATGTCTTTGTAGCTAAAGAGAAAGGATTCTTCGAGGCCTGTGAAATGATTTTTGAAGCTTTGGATGCTCTCTCTACTTTTGTAGTTTTCTTTGTGGCTTTGTCAAACTCAGTAGACTTGCTTTCATTTCTTCCACCATCTCCAAGATCCACCACTTGTACTTGGGGACTACTTGGCAGGAGTAGTGCAACATTTAAATATGGGATCAAATCGCTATGGGATGAGAGAGCTACTGTGACTATGATGTCTCTCAATTCTTCTACCTTCTTCTTCTCAACCTCTATTTCAATTCTGATTACTGGTATTGAACCATCCTAACAAGTTTTATTAATGGGGATGTTCTTGTTAGGAGGTTTGTCACCTCCACCAACTTGTTGAGCAGGCCCGTGAGTGATAGGAAAGATTGTGCTTGAGGCACCACTTTGGGAAGTAGGGGCTGCAACTACATTTGGTGATACTTGGGCAGCTGTACCTTTGCTCCTGCTTCATCATGTCATGGTCCATTTGACCCACTTTATGGTCCTCTTGTAGATTCATGACATCATTACATCTAGCTCCTCCCTAATGCCTTCATAAGTCTCCAAGCTTATGGGAGTGCTTCTGAGCTTAGTTAGGTAAGTGTTGCTATACATATTTTGGCCATTGTCTTCCACCCCTTCTACATCAATGTTAACTTTTTATATCTTCATCTAATCAATTGTTAGTCTAGCAAAGGTTCAATCGTGACTCGCTAACTCATCCTTGCAATCAACCCAATAATCTTCACTAGTGGTGATATGTTTTATCACACTTCCTATCTACAAAACATCCCTAGCATACTCATTTGGGTCAAACATGGGCCTCAAGACTTTGTACATGTCCAATTTATACTTATTCTCAAATGATTTAAACATGTTCTTAGCATCAAAGTGGGTGTCATAGCTGAAAGTACCCACCTTCATGGGAATTTTGTATCAATTCTTCTTCAAGCTCCAACTCAAAATGTTCACTTGAAGGGCTTGCCACACAACCTCGATCACCATGAACATGTCACTGGGATACCTTGGTTGCTTCAAGGGGAATCCATCGAAGGCTGCAAGATGCAACTAAGAGAAAGATAAGTATTGAATGGAATAACTCCCAAACTGGTTGATAGTGGCCATGGTTCTAGGATTGGATCTCCTCTCTAGGAATCCATGTATCTTCCTGTAAATCCTCATAGTAAATTCATCATTTACTTTCACATACTCTACATAACTATTTTGTAACTATAAGCATGTATAAAACTCAAAAGATTTCACATCATCAGGAAAACTCTGTAGTCTTGGGAGGCCTAGGCATAGTTGCAACAAGGCCAATATATAAATTAGGAAAGAAGACATATAGAACATATTATAAAATTTGGCCACTTGGAGCATTGGAGATAATTTTGCTTACTTCTTGAGCCCAATCAATGTATTGAGTGTCACATCAAATAACTTGTACTAAAAAGAAATATTGCTCAACAAAATTCAAGGCATCTACTTCACCTTTCAACCTATATAGGAGAACCAAAATGTTAATAATCTTTGGTTTGAGGTTGGTCCCAAACAAGGTCTTAAGAACTTTACTCTTAGCACCCCATGGCTTTTGGAACCATATCTGCATGTTTTCTTTCCTCCAGATCATCTTCTTTGCACAGAACTTAGAAACAACTCCTCCAAAGGTCAAGTCTAAGAATTCTTCTTGCTTTGGCACGTGGAGGCAATTTACCATAGTTTTTCTTGTCAACTAAAATTAACATTGTGTCATTAGGCAACACAATCTACCTTGTCTCTGAGTTGTAATGATGTATGAACTTGTAAATTGGCTCTGGGGCTTGAACTACAATTGGAAAACCAATAGCTTCAACTATCTGACATCCTTGGAGTTTCTTGGTGATGGGGTAAATCCATTTAGACTTTACCCTCTTTTGAAAATCCTCCATGTTGTAGAAGTGAAGAGAAGTGTCTGTGAAATTCTACAATTGGGATTTGATTCCAGTCAATCCATCGAAACCCACAAACCTAGTTGCCATAATTTTGAGAACAAGATTTGAATTGAAGAGATGAAAGGAATAATGAATGCAATAGTCAATAGTTTTTCAAAAAGATATGTGCATTAATAAAATAATAGTTCAAAGAAAAAGTGACAACTCATTCAACTGTTTATGCTTCTATATATGAGGGCCTCGATTCATCTGTTGTTCTTCAAAATTTGTGCCACACAAATGGAATTTAAGAGAATAGCCATTGAGTAGTAAATATGAAGGCTCAATAAACCTTTTAGAGGTCTTTTTATTTTCCTGTTGAACTCAATGGTAACCTTCAATAAACATGTTTCTTACTTTTTCGTTTCTCTTAAATTTTAGAAAGTTACCATCAGGGTACCTTGTGAGAGAAAATCCTCCAATTGAGATCCTGAATATCATTTCTTTTCCATAATGGTTTGATTTTCTTTAGTATCATTTTGAGATGTTCTAAATATGACTTGCGAATCTAACTTGATCACTAACTTGATTTTCCTTTAAAATTTGCGAAATTGTCCTCATGGGTTAAAAATCCTCTGAGGAGAAGACATTTTCTATTTCTCTAATAATGTTTCCATTTTCAGTTGGATTTTGGACAATCCCAATTCTTAAAGTTAGAAATGTTTAAATAAGGTGCAAAGACCTTTCCAAGGACCAATTAACATCTCTTTCCAGTCCAAACTGCCTTTTCGGAAAAATAACTTTGTGGGTTGAAAAATTGCTGAGGAGAAGTTAGTTTTGAGTTTTCCATTGAGAACGATAATGTGGGCCACAAAAAATCTGAACCATATTTGGGATTCAGAATCATAAGTGAAACATTGATTATCTACATGATATCTTGTTACTTGCATGTTTTTGATGTGCTTGCATCATTTAGTGCCCTTTGCGGGCAATCATCCTCATGGGTAGGAAACCCACTAAGGAAAAGATGATTTCCAAATTTTTGCTAGCATTAGTATTTCAAACAACAATACACTATAAACTGTATATGAGCAATGTTAGTATGCTAATAGAAACCAAATTTAAATAAAGCTTCTATAAACTAAACAAAATTCATAAACTTCAAGATATACTAAGATGAGCTCTCAATTGAGAATATGAGCCATTAATGGGCTCTCTCAATAAGAAGCTCTCTTATTGAGTGGCTTTGTCTAAATAGGTAGGATGTATGCTAAGCTTATGCTTCAAAAAGGGCTTCAAATGGAGTTGGAATTTGGGTGTGAGTGTATGGTTTTGATGTAAAATGGCTTCTTAAAATGGCATTATGACTTTACTTCATGGATTGTGTTAAAATGGCTTGGGAGAGGATTCCTTAAATAGGCAAAGGGCTTGAGAGATCAAGGGCTAGGATGCAAGGATGGAAAAAAGCTTATGGAAGGCTCAGATTGCATGAGAGGAGAGCACATGGATTGTGCTTCCTTACAGCCAATCAGAGAGTGACACATGTCATAGGGTGAGAGGATGGAGGAAAAGGGAAGGATGAGTCAACAAAGGAGGCTCAAGGGATAAAATCTTCATAAAGACCCTCATAATGGCTTGTAAGAGCAATGAAAGGGCTTGGAAGAGTCATTTATGGCCTAGTGGGCTTTATAAAGTTTTATGGTTGGGATATTTTGAGGGAGATGAGAGGAATTTCGACTTGGGCTTGATTAGGAAGGTTTTAAGCTTGCTTAGGATTGTGCAAATGATTAGAGGATGGATTAGGATGGTTTAGGATTAGCTTAGGGATAGGCAAGTGGATGGCATTTAATGAGGGTGGGTGATGGAGGAGATATTTGTTAACTTTGGCTTGGGTTAGAAAGTCTTAACCCATGTTTAGGGAATGTGACAAGGTTAGGAGGGGATTAGGATTAGGTTTAAAGACATCTTCTAGAAGAGTCTAGACTTTGGATGAGGATAAAGACTTTCTAGAATAGTCTAGAACTTCCTAGGATGAGGATGAAGACTTTCTAGAAGAGTCTACAACTTCTTAGGATGAGGATAAATTAGATTTTAAGAAATAAATAAAGTTTTATTTATTTCAAGGGTTTGGGTTGAGGAGATATTTATTAAATCTTTTTTAATAAACATGAGGATTAATATTTAATCTTAATTAAATATTTTGAGTTGGGATTAGGGGTAAGAAATGATGGGATTAGCCTTTAATCAAAATTAAAGAAGGATTAGAAGATTTTGGAAGAGGTTAGTGGTCTTAAGGAAATTGGCCAAGTTTTGGGAAATTTTTTTTTTCAATATTTATTTTGGGTTTTTTGGTCAATTTATTAATTAAATAATTAATAAATAAGGAAATAATGTTTAAATAAGATTTAAACATTTTTGGGAGGGATTCCTTAATTAAATATTTTTAATTAAGATAAAAGGATTTAATGGCATACAAATAAATAAATAAATTAAATAAATAATTAATTAATAAGTGATGATGTAATCAGGAAATTTTTCAGAAAATAAAAATACTTTATTTTCTAAAGGATTTAGGTGTCTACATTTTGTCCCTCTTTGATGTGATGCCGCAAGTGGCGTGGCATCAAAGATAAGAAAATAAGATGCCCAAGGCTAGACCAGAAGAGGAGAGAATGGACTGAAAAATGCCCCCTCAAGAATGCAGCAGGGAGAGAAAGCGAGGCTCGACGGCTTCTTGAAAAGTACAAGAATCTGAGATGAGCAAGGAGACTCAAATTGGCTTAAGAGAAGAGGTTTAGTTAGCTCAAAATCTCACTACGGGAGAATGATAAAGGGAGAATCAGAGGCACAAGAGGAAGCAAGCTTAAGATCTCAGGGATTGCAGAGGATGAAGGAGCAGAGTGCTATAAAAAGGAATCCAGGATAGGGAGATGGATGATAGGATGATAAAGCTGATGCAATAGGATTTCAAATAGTCAAATTGGCAGAAGATGGTCTTCGGAGATCCCTAGGACTAGGATTGTGGAGCTCGAAAGAGGAGACTTGATGGATTGATTGGATTGGTGGATCCCTAAGACTAGGATTGTGGATCCCTAAAGCTAAAAGTGAAGATTGATTCAAAGAGATACGGTTGCACAAGCTGGGGTAGGACAGACAGATGCTAGATATGGATGGGGGATAATGGAGATGAAGGGAATCCATTGAAGCTTTTTGAGCAGTGGGGTACTTCAAAGAGAAGTACCACCATGTAGTTGAGCACTAGATTTGCTATAGGATTGTTGGTTAATTGCCAAGGTTACCAAGAACATCAAGGCCTTTTCACCAATTGTCCAGAGGACTGATGGACTGACTCAAAACAAACACGCAAAGATTGCCCCAACATCACACATGATTCTCGAAGGAAGCAGCGTGGAACCAACACTAGGTAACCCACAAGCAGAAAAGAAAAACAAACAAAAGACTTGATCAAAACCTTACGCTTAGATTGCCCATTTCACAGTATACCATAATATGGAAGATCGTGGAAACCTTGAGGAGGGAACAAAAAGATTTCTTGGAAAAGATAACTCAAGACCCAAAGGGAAGATTCCAAATCAAAAGAAAGCAAAAATCCAAAAGAGAACTGTTTGCCAATGAGATGGGTAGGACAAGGTACTAACAGACCAAGATCAGACATGAGGAAAGCTATATCCTGCAAGGATCTATCAAAGAGTACCTAAGCTGATGGATTTTGGATGAGTGATGCATCTGGCAAGCTAAACTAAGAAGGATAACACTTTGGTGATAGGAGATCTAGCCAAAGGATGCATTGGAATAGCTAACCAAGGGTTGTGCAATGTGTGTAAGATGCTGATCGAGGAGAAACTGACACGAAAGCTGGATAGATACAATGGTACTAAGCTAAAGAGGATGTACAAGATGACAGACCAAGATATGTTACAAATGTACAAGGTTGTTCATGTTTTGGTTTTGTGAGATGGAAATGTTGGTGAAGGGTGGGATGTCTGTAATAGTTGATTGGCAGATAGGTAGATGGTTTGCGAAAAGCTAAAGTGAAAATGGGGTTCTTTGTGTGCATGTGATAGGATACAAGCTAGGACACAAGATTATTTACAAGCTGGAATATGGTACAAGCTTTGGACAAGATGTGGATATACAAGCTATGATACAAGGGATGATAGAAAATTTACACACTGGGTTACAAGATTTACAAGTTGAGGTACAAGATTTACAAGCTGTACAGGAGGTATTTACAAGCTTCATTAGATTTTGGATATTTGGTTGGAACACCAATGGAATAAGTAGGTGTGTTATGGGATGGTGGGTGAATGGATGAGGGATAGGATAGCGATAGATAATGGATTAGTCTTAGTACACAAGGCACTTGAATTACCAGGTTTTCACCAAGGTACCTATCCAAGGCGCTTGAATTGTCAAGTTTTCACCATTGGATGCTTATTTCTCTTTAGTATTTTTTTGTATTTTTCAAAAGCTGGGTATACCAATGATCTTCAAGCATAGAACTTCTTGAGATGAATGATGTTAGTAGGATCATTCAAGAGTTCTCCTTCTGGTGTAGATAGCTGATAGGCTTTGGAGCCAAAGAATGTAGTGACAACATAAGGACCAAGCCATGTAGGTTCAAACTTGCCTTTCTTTTCTCGATCAGCTTGGACTTTCATATTTTCTTTGAGGACCATGTCACCTGGCTGAAAGTGTCGTGGGAGCACCTTCTTGTTGAAATTCCTTTTGAGATGAGTTTGATAGACTGTGAGATGATCATAAGCTTGTTGTCACTTCTCATCTAAGAGATCTAGCTGGGTGAGCTGAGCTACTCTGTATTCTTCATCTGATATTTTCCCTTGCAAAGATATGTGCAAGGAGGGAAGTTTAACCTCTATGGGTAGTACCACTTCGACACCATAGATTAGGGAGTATGGAGTTGTTCCTGTGGATGTACAGAAGGAGGTTCGATAGGCCCATAGGGCTGGATTTATTTGTAGGTGCCAATCACAGCCGAAATCATTGACAACTTTCTTTAAGATTTTGTGGAGGGTTTTGTTAGTTGCCTCTGCCTGGCCATTATCCTGTGGGAAATATGGGCTAGAAAAGTGGTTATGGATGCAAAGGGAAGTACATAATTCTTCCATGTTGAGATTTTCAAAGTTACCTCTGTGGTCGATGAAGATGGTGGATTGGATGTCGAAGCGGAAAACAATGTGGTACAAAATGAACTTGGAGACCTGAACTCCTGTAGCTAAGACTAGGGGGACTACTTCCACCCACTTAGTGAAATAGTCTATAGCTGTTATTATCCATTTATGTCCATTAGATGAGAGAGGTGTGATAGTTCCAACTAGATCAAGGCCCCAACAAGCAAAAGGCCAAGGTGGTGCAATAGGCTGTAGATCCTGTGCTGGAGCGTGCACGAGATTTGTGTGCTGCTGACATCAGAGACACTTTTTGAAAAAGTCACAGGAGTCTTCTTCAATGGTAGGCCAATAGTAGCCTACTCTAAGTATTTGTTGAGTGAGGACAATACCACTTGTGTGGGTACCACAAAGTCTAGAATGTACTTCTTTTAACACCATCATGGCCTCATTTTCATCTAAACATTGAGAGAGAGTATCATGATAACCCCGACGATATAGGGTATTGGCTATGATAGCATAGCAGGATGATTTTTGGATGAGGTTCTAGCATTGGGTACGTGTGAGGTGAGGGGATATGATACCATCATTAACGTAAGCATGAATCTCATGGTACCAAGGCAATTGGGGACCAACCAAGATACAAACACGATTTGAATCCTCATTCGCATAGGCGGGTGTGAGGAGCTGCTCGACTAAAAACTCATACTGTGTAGCTGCTTGGGGAATTTCCAAGAGCGAGCCTATAGTAGCCATAGCATCTGCTACTTTGTTCTATATTCGAGGCACTTGTGTAAACTGAAGCCTTGTAAAATGTTGGGTTAGCTGATCAACTGGCTCTTTGTAGGGTAATAGCTTTTCATCTTTGGTTTGACATTTATTTAGGGCTTGCTTGATGATGAGCTGAGAATCACCAAAGATTTGTAACTCAATGATGTTCCATTCTACAGCTACCTTTAATCCTGCTATGAGAGCCTCATATTCACCTATATTGTTGGTGCTAGGGAATTGCAGCTTGAAGGCTTTTGGAATGTAATCTCCTTGAGGTGTGACCAACAATATTCCTGCCCTTGATCCATGAGATGTGTGTGAGCCATCAAAATAAAGTTTCCATGGGGGCTGTTCTTCAATTAGATAGACATGTTCATCTGGAAATTCTATGATCAAAGGATATGTATCTACTAGAGGCACATCAGCTAGGTGATCTACTATAGTTTGCCCTTTGATTGCCTTTCTGTCCACATAATGGATGTCAAATTCACTAAGGAGCATAACCCATTTGGCCAAACGACTTGTAAGTACTATTCTGGAGAGCATATACTTGAGAGGGTTGATCTTGGAGACTAGTTGGATGGTATGACTTAGCATGTAGTGGCAAAGCTTTTGAGTTGAGAAAACAACTGCCAAACAAGCTTTTTCCATAGGAGTATAATTGAGTTCATAACAAACTAGGGTTCTCCTGATGTAGTAGATGGCTCTTTCTCTATCGTAGTCATCGAGCTATGCTAGAAGTGCCCCTAGAGCAGTAGGCATTGCTAATATGTACAAGATCAAGGGATGACTAGGAACTGGTGGAACCAAGATAAGGGGATTGATGAGATACTACTTGAGATGATCAAAGCTACGTTGACATAAAGGATCCCACTTGAAGTTTTCATCTTTCTTTAGTAAATTTGCAAATGGCGTACAGTTATCTACAAGCTGAGAGATGAAGCACCAAATGGATTGAAGCTTTCCCTGAAGAGTGTGAAGTTTTTGCAGTGTCTAGGGAGGAGGCATGTCAAAGATAGCTTTGACCTTCTTGGGGTCAATCTCTATACCTCATTTAGAAACTATAAAGCCTAGAAGCTTGCCAGATGTGACCCCAAAGACACATTTCTTGGTATTCAGCATGAGATGATATTTGGCTAACCTATCAAAGACTTTCTCCAGGTCAGCAAGATGATCCATGAAGGTGTGAGATTTAACCAAGATATCATCCACATAATCCTCCAAAATTCTATGGATAAGATCATGGAAAATGGCTGTCATAGCTCTTTGATAGGTAGCCCTTACATTCTTTAGGCCAAAAGACATCATATTGTAGCAAAAGGTTCCCCAAGGGGTAGTGAATGTTGTCTTATGTTGATCCTCTTCTACAATCTTGATTTGATTATACCCAAAAAATCCATCCATGAGGGACAAAATTTCATGTCCAACTGTAAGATCTACAATCATATCTATGTTGGGCAAGGGAAAATCATCTTTTGGACAAGCTTTGTTAAGATCTTTGAAATCAGTGCAGATTTTGATGTCACCGGAAGGTTTAGTGATGGGGACCATGTTGGAGATCCACTCTGAGTAGTCGACAGGCCGAATAACCTTAGCAGCTAACATTCTTTCTAATTTAGCTTTGACCAGTAATGCCACCTTGGGGTGCATTTTTCTAAGCTTTTGTCTGACGGGCTTGATCTTTGGATCGACTGCAGGATGATGAACTACAAGCTTTGGATCAAGTCCTGGCATGTCTTGATATGACCATGCAAATTGGCGAATGTTCTCTCTTAAGACCTCAAATAGGAGGTCAGCTTAGTCTTGTGATAGGTATGTAGCAATGTGAACAAGTTTGGAGATCTCTAAAGAACCGATGTTGACTTCTCTAGTATCCTCAATTAGAATAGAAGACACCTTTGGTTGATTATCTTGAGGAGGCAATGCTAAATACTCATGTTCTACTTGTGGCTTTGGATTTTCTTACTAAGGGGTTTTCTTCACTACCTTAGCTAGTCTCAGATTCACCTTAGTTCCAGTTTTGGGTGTATCAAAACTAGGTTGGGGATTTTCTCCAAAATACCCCTCGGGATCTAGCTTATAGGTATAGGCAAAATCTGGCTTTGTTTTCTTGTGAGGAGTTTCAGCTCCCATGAATCTCAGAAGTGCTTCCTCTGATGTGAACTCATCAATGTGTATGACACTTGGTTGGTCCCAATCTATGAGTTGTGGATGGGCAAGTGGTAGGTCAATGAAATGGATGGATAGGTCTTGGAGAACAGAGTCTTTGAGGAAGATTTGGTCTGGGATATCATCGTAGGCTCTCTTTTCAACTTCCTCAGGAATGTCTTCAATTTTGACAAGGTCACGGTGAATGTTTGAAAAAGTGTGACCATTCGTATTGGTGCCCCTAGTTGTGGGTATGCCAAAGCCAAGACCTGACTTCGATTCCCACTTGTGTGCATCTATACTTCTAGCTGAAGTGATCAAGGTGTGCTTGATTTCTTGGAGGTGCATCCTTATGTAACCAATTGTTGATATCTAGAGTGAGCTCCTCATGAAGAGGTATTTTTGAGGATACAAAGGTTGTTGGGACAAACTGTTTGTATCAAGGAGGTGGAATCTCCTTAGTTTTGTGATATGTTAGTCATCCATGAGCGTGTGGATCAAGTGGGAGTGCCCCCACAGCAAATGCATCTGACAGACTATACTCTCCATAGCCTTTTTTATTGATCTTCACGGTAGATAGGGTGGAGGGGAGGATGGTTTCTGGGTCATTACAAGTGTGGGATGAGCTGGCGATGGCTGTGCTGATATCAATTCTAGGGAAACGGTTTGTATATGAGGCTTCAACCACATTGCAGTAAGCAAAGGGTTCTGGATCGTCATGGATGGTTACCTCAATGCCCTGATGTGGAAATTTGACGCACTGATGGTAAGTGGATGGAACGGATTTTATGGCATGAATCCATGGGCGACCAAGGAGGATGTTGAATGGTAGGTTTAGATCAATAACATGGCAGAGTGTTTCTTGGATGATTGGCCCAACCTTGATTGGTAGCAAAATAGTTCCTTCTGTGGTTCTTTCCAAGTTGTCATAAGCTTTGATGGTGATAACTTCACTGATGATATTTGCCTCAGTATACCCAGCTTGTTTTATGAATTTTAGGGAGAAAATATTCAAGGCTGATCCATTATCTATCATTACTCTTTTAATGGAAAAATTCGATACCATGATGGCTATGCGAAGTGGAAGGGTGTGATCTGGCTCGACCACGGGTATGTCAGTGGGTTTGAATGATAGGGCACATTCGGATGAAAGGTGTCCAACAAGATTACAAAAATTAGTAGCGTTGATATCTGAAGGGACATGGGATTCTATGAGAGCATTGTCAAGGATGCTTTTGTACACAAGACTAGTGCGGAGAAGGTCTAAAATGGAGATTTGGGCTGGCATGTTTCCAAAGTGTTCCAAGATATTGTACTCACTTTTTGATGGAGCTGATGGTGCTAGTGACACTGGTGGACCTGTGATGTTAAATCACGCTCTTCTAGTGGTGACTACACACTCATTATTTGGGCCTTGGATATTGATAACATTGATAGAAGGCTCTATTTCAGATATACAACCGATGAGGCTACCATAGTCTATGTAGGATGAAGTGTGGTCATTGTTCTTCCCATGCTGTTGGTTTGGTTGGTGGTTGTTGGTGTTGTTGTTGTTGGTTTGGATAGGTGCTTTTCTAGGATTTTGGTTGTTGTGAGGAGGAAAAGCATTTTGATAGATCTGTAAGCTTGCATTGGGAGAGGTTTGGGCACCAATGGTGATTTCTTTCTGATCAATGAGGTCCTGCCCACAATCTTTTAGTTTCATGCATCTGAGGGTAGTGTGACCTTTTACCCTATGAAATTTGCAGTACTCATTATCTTTGTACCATGTAGCTTTGGATTGGCCTAGGTCAATTTGCTGGGTAGGAGGAAATTTGATGAGGTTTTCCTTAGTCAATTTCTCAAAAATGACATCCAATGGCTCACCAAGGGGTGTATAATTTCTTGGTTTAGGTTGGAATCTGGGCTTTTGCCCTGTAGCTACGTTGATGGCATCAGCTTGATTGCTAGACCTCTTGGAAGTTGGGTCTTGGATTATGGTTTTGATAGCTTTGGTTATTTTGCTGTTGGTAGTTGATAGCTTGTTGATTGTTTGGTTGATATGGTGGGTTGGAGTGGTTTTGAGAAGGACCAACAATATTCACATGTCTGGTGTCAGTGACGCCATCTATTGCAACGTGCTTTTTTTGTTCCAATACCTAGACTTGTCATTTGAATGTGTTTGATTTTGGTTGGCTTCTTTGTAAATCTTGACCACACCATCTTTAATGAGTCCTTGCTCAAGGATCATTCCTTTCTCTTTGATATCTTTGTAGGTCTGCAAATAGTTCGTGGTCATGTGGTGAGCCAAGCTAGGATGGGCATTATCAATAAACATTTTCACCAAATGGCGCTCTGGCAAGGTGCAAGATATGTGGGTGGTAAGGGTTTGCCATCTTTGCAAATATTCGAGAAGGCTTTCTCCACCTTTTTGTTTAGTGTGGGCAACATCCACTACTGATAGCTCCGTTTCAACAAGATGGGCATATTGGGCTACAAATGCCTCAAATAATTCAGCAAAGTTTTTAATTGTGCCATATGGTATTCTATAAAACCATTCAAGAGCTGGTCCAGCCAAGCTTTTGGGAAAGAGATGCAAGAGGAAGATGTCATCGTATGCCACTTCTTGGCAGTGCATGTAAAATTCTTTGATATGTGTGACAGGGTCTCCTTTTCCTTTGAATTTGTCAAACTTGGGTGTCTCAAAATGCTTGGGGAATGGAGTCATAGTAATGGCTCTATCAAATGGGTAAGGACACACATTCTCAAATTTGAAGGTTTTTGGATCATTTCCCTCTTGGATGTTCTTCAAAGCTATCTTCATGGCTTCCCATTCTGAATTAATGGGTGATGGCTGGGGTGCCCCTAATGTAGGAGTGCCTTGAGGTAGGTATGTGCTAGATGGGGCAATGGAATATGGATGGCTTTGAGGTATGGGCTGGTAGGGATTGTCCATGGCTTGGTCAACTGAATGGTGGATGATGGGTTGCTGTGGTGGAGGTGGCACATATTGCTGCATGTGTTGTGAGGCTTGTTGTTGATATTGAATTTGAGGTTGGGATTGAGGAACATAAGATAGCTATGGGATAAATAGATTGCTTTGTGGAGGTAAGGTATAAGATGGTTGTGAAGCTTGGGGAAAGGATTAGGGAGCTTGTGGAACTTGACTTTGGATTTGAGGAGTTTGACCAATATATGTGGGTTGTGCGCCCATTTGGGAAGGTATCTGCGTGGCAAAAGAGGCCAAGTAATTGGTAGTTGGTGGTGGTGGATTTCCTCCTAGATGTGGCATAGAAAAATAGTTGGTAATAGGAGGTAATGGATTAGTTGGTGGTGGAGGTGGTGGGAATTGAAAGCTTGGAAATGGAATTGATGGGGTTTGATAGCTTGGTGGATGGATTTGAAAGCTTGGTAGAGGGGTGCCAAGAGCTTGGGTCACTTAAGAGCTTGGAAAAACATTGGTAGTAGCTTGTGGGGTTTGATAGGTTTGTGGAGTGAGGGTAGTAGCTTGTGGATTTGTGGATGATGGCACTGAGCTCCAAGGACCTAGTGGAAATGATGGAATTGTGCTCCGAGCTGAGGTAAACAAGTTGGGGGTGATAAAATGTTGATTACTTGACCCCATGGGTGGCATCCCGGTTGTATATTGTTGAGGTTGGCCAAAGATGCTAGCACTGATTTGGGAGATGGGTGGATTTGGAAGGCTGGGTTGGAGAGCAGCAATAGCAATAGTGAAGAGAGTGAATGATGAGGTATTTTGGGCAAAGGGGGTTTGGGATGGAGTGGTATGGACCAATGGTGGAGTGGTGGTGGCTAAATTGGCTTGTGGAAGGGAGATTTCAACTTGAGTGGAGGCTGGTATGTTTGGGTCTGTTGGATCATATGGGGTGGGTTGAGGCTCTTCTTTAGGCACATATTGAGGATAATTTGAATCATAAGAGCCTATGGGTGGTGGGAGATGTCCAAACAATGGGTGAGATGGATTTGATAAGGGAGGAGGTCTTCCAAAGTCAAAGGCTCCTATGTTGTCCCTTCGAAAGTTAGCCATGATTGTTTCTTTATTCTTGTCTATAATGGCATTCACCAATACTACATTTCTTGGTTGATTCATGAAAGCTTCAATGTCAGTAGGTGATGGTATAGTGTTCTCTGGGCTAAAGGATGGTTGAGTGCTCAAGGGGATTGAAGTTGTTTGATCCAAATGATAGGGCTCCATTGTTTCCTTCTTCTTCTTGCCTAAGCGAGTGACAGGTGGCATGAAAATGCAAAATGTTTCCTAGGGATGAGATGCAACAATGCTGATGGATGCAAAAGAGGAAGGCTTTTCTATGCAAATGATTTCCTAGGTTGAGGCAAAGCTATATGAAAAAACCTAAGGAGGATTGGGTTGGGGATTCTAACTTCAAAGATATGTTGCCAATTTATGAAAGGTTTGCTTTCCTATGTGCAACCTTGGTGGTGATTGTGTCAACTTAAGGATAGACTGATGATGCTTTAGGAAGAACATGAGATTGACCACTTGTGCATCCCAACTTTTAGCTCAAGGTGATGAGGGATAACAAGTGACAAAGCTAGATTACCCTAGAAAAATCTCTATCAAAGGGATAACCTAGGTGAGATTGGTGGATTTGGAAGATGTTAGGAATGGAAAACTTTTGGCAAGGTGACAACAATTTTGAAGGCTTGGATGTGAAGTTTTTGGATTGCTGGCTAGATGGTTTGGTTCTAAATGAGATGGATGAGCTAAAATTCTTAAGGGGAGGACTAAAGATGGCTGGCTTACCTACAAGGATGATTCTAAAGTAAAGCTTATGCAAGAAGATGTGGAGAAACAAGGGGGTCTAATCATAGAAATCATGCCTAGTTGGTAATGCATAAACAGGGTTAACTCCTGGAAGTTGGTTAAGTTGGATAGTGCGATCTAACTAGGCATCTTGAAGGGCTTCATTGGCAGCTTTGTCCTCTGATTTGTGGAGTTTGGTAATTTGAGGGCTTGGTGTTATTTCCTTTCTCTTGGTTGAAAGTTCTTGGTATGCCTGAGATGGCTTGAGTTTGACTTTGTGGAACTTCTGTTTGGGTTTGGGTTTGGGTTGTTCTAACATAAATTCCTAAATGTGCTTGGCTTAGAGAGATTTTTGTTGTTTTTCTTCAACTCGTTCAACTTTTGGAACAGGCAGTGACTACGCTAAGTGTGCCCTAAGCTAGGATTGACCAAGTTTGGAAAACATTCATTCAACAAGTAAAAAATCAAGCAATAGATAGGAACAACTAGATAGAAGTTTGTGATTCTCAGAATGTGATACTTGTGCCATGGAGTGTGTATGTTCTACAAATGTTTTGATCAGTCACTTCAAACACATTAACATCTTAAATGGTTGTCTACAAGGCTGACAGTTGGTTTAGCTAGGGAGTCCTCGATATACCCAAGGTACGTGAGGCTCGAATCCATAGACGAAAACAAAACAATGTCACACATTCGAGAGGAGCGGTAACCCACTTCTCCTCTTTCACTTCTCAAGGGTATAAAGTTCCTTGAGGCTTAGCTTGAGTGACAAAATCTTGATTCCAAGAGAGGTGTCTTTGGATTCACCTCTCGATCTTTATACTCCTCCAAAATGTTGGAGTTGAGGTTGTCCCAAGGGGTGATGAAATCTCCAAGCAGGCCTCCTTAAACTCAAACAAGATTTTGGATCCTAATCTTGTGCATCCAAGATGGCCTCGAAAGACTACAAGGGGAGAGAAGACTTGGATGATCTTGGGCTAAAAGACAGAATTTTTTTCCAATTGACATTTATGTTTTCTAATCTAGACCTTGCAAACACACATGTTTCGGATGCAAATGTTCAATTCCAACTTGAAGCATTAACAAAAGTAAAATTGATCAAAGAATGAATAGACCAAGAAGATTTAGGGTCAACAAAAGTAAACTCGCGCATCCGGAGGCCCTCCACATCAAGTATCGATTGATTTTTCTTTAAGGCATTCAAGATTGAGTGTGAGTTTGTTTTAAGCCTAAAACAAAGATGTGTGAAATTCAATTTCAAGCGCGTGCCCGAAGGCCCTCCATGTCAAGATTTGTTCAATTTTTATGCCCAAATGAAGTGTTAGTGAGACTAATGTGCATTAAAAAAAATTTCAATCTTAGAAAAACCAATAAAAACTCATGTGAGTGGAATTTGATTTTTGTGGAGCACTTAACACCTTCTTAGGTAGACCCATCCCCATATATGGTGCTGATATTGCAACCAATGGTTAGAATGATGGGTGATTAAAGAGGGTGAGTCCAACAACAAATTTACTCAAAGTGTCTTTATTTGTTTTTATAACTTAGAAAGTTTCTAAAATGTAGATTCTTTTTATGCCCCAAAAGATGAAGTGTGAGATATTGTAATGATTAATTGACCTTTTGCATTCAAGATTGGATTTTTTGTTTTAATCATGCATTCATAAAAAAACCAAACTTTATTTTAATCCATGGCACTCGAGAGTGATTTTAGCAACATGTATTCAAAGACAAGTGGTTAAACATTCAAGTTTTTTCCTTTGAGCATTCAAGATTGAGATTTTGTGTGTTGTTTTAAGAACTTTGAAGTGCTTTGTTTTAACCTTAGATCATTCAAGATTGTTTTGGACTCAAAAGTGAAAATGACTTCTTTGGACTTTGGTTTTCATTTAAGATTTTGTGTTCTAGTTTGCATGTTTTAAGCCCAAAAATGATATTCCTAGATTGTTTTGATGCATGAAAAACTTAAGAAACATTCAAGATTTTGCAACAAGACATTTGTTTGGAACAAATAACAAAGCTTTTAGGACAATTTTGGCAACCATTTAGGACTCTTAGTTTTCATGAGATTTTTAAAAGAACTTTAAAATATTTGCAAATGAGGTTCATTTTATCCTTGATTGATGCTTTGAGTTTGATTTAGATTTTAGTGTGCACTTAGTGTTGATTTTGAACCTTTTGAAATGGAAACTTGAAGTTCTTTTTAAATTCCCAAAAATGAAATGTTCTTAACTTTGCATGAATGCATCTAAAAACTTGATGTTGCAAGGATGCAAATGGTTGGATTGGTTTAGTTTCACTTGTTAAAAGTTTTTTTTTTTTTTTTGCAATTTTTTAGTTTTTAATGGATCTAAGTATGATTTGGGGGTTCATTTTAAGCATTAAAAAAAGTGTGTATGATTTTTCTTCCTTGAAAAAAATGGCCAAGATCTCCCACAAGAAGAAGAAGAAGAATTAGATGGAATAAGAAGAATATAGACAAGAAGAGGAAGAAGAATTCCAAGTGCTTTGTCCACCTATAAGCTTGAAAAATCTGCAAACACTATGAGATAGACTATGAGTTCCTTTGTCTTCTTCATGCTCATGTGGACCTACAAAACCAATTTATACAATCCTAACAATCACAAAAACAAGAAAAATTAGCCAAAATTAGCAAATGACATACAAAAATTGACTAAAAAAGCTAATGAAGATGACCCATGCAGAGTCCCACCGGGCGTGCCAAAATGTATATGAGCAATGTTAGTATGCTAATAGAAACCAAATTTAAATAAAGCTTCTACAAACTAAACCAAATTTATAAACTTCAAGATAGACTAAGATGAGCTCTCAATTGAGAATATGAGCCTTAATGGGCTCTCTCAATAAGAAGCTCTCTTGTTGAGTGGCTTTGTCTAAATAGATAGGATGTATGCTCAAGCTTCTGCTTCAAAAAGGGCTTCAAATGGAGTTGGAATATGGGTGTGAGTGTATGGTTTTGATGTAAAATGGCTTCTTAAAATGGCATTATGAATTTACTTCATGGATTGTGTTAAAATGGCTTGGGAGAGGATTCTTTAAATAGAAAAAGGGCTTGAGGGATCAAGGGCTAGGATGCAAGGATGGGAAAAAGCTTATGGAAGGCTCATATTGCATGAGAGGAGAGCACATGGATTGTGCTTCCTTACAGCAAATCAGGGAGTGACACATGTCACAGGGTGAGAGGATGGAGGAAAGGGGAAGGATGAGTCAACAAAGGAGGCTCAAGGGATAAAATTTTCATAAAGACCCTCATAATGGCTTGTAAGAGCAATGAAAGGGCTTGGAAAAGTCATTTATGGCCTAGTGGGCTTCATAAAGTTTTATGGTTGGAATATTTTGAGGGAGATGAGAGGAATTTCGACTTGGGCTTGATTAGGAAGGTTTTAAGCTTGCTTAGTATTGTGCAAATGATTAAAGGATGGATTAGGATGGTTTACGATTAGCTTAGGGATAGGCAAGTGGATGGCATTTAATGAGGGTGGGTGAAGGAGGAGATATTTGTTAACTTTGGCTTGGGTTAGTAAGTCTTAACCCATGTTTAGGGAATGTGACAAGGTTAGGAGGTGATTAGGATTAGGTTTAAAGACATCTTCTAGAAGAGTCTAGACTTTGGATGAGGATAAAGACATTCTAGAATAGTCTAGAACTTCCTAGGATGAGGATGAAGACTTTCTAGAAGAGTCTACAACTTCTTAGGATGAGGATAAATTAGATTTTAGGAAATAAATAAAGTTTTATTTATTTCAAGGGTTTGGGTGGAGGAGATATTTATTAAAACTTTTTTAATAAACATGAGGATTAATATTTAATCTTAATTAAATATTTTGAGTTGGGATTAGGGGTAAGAAATGATGGGATTAGAAGATTTTGAAAGAGGTTAGTGGTCTTAAGGAAATTGGCCAAGTTTTGGGCAAAAAATAAATTTATTTATTTATTTTGAGTTTTTTGGTCAATTTATTAATTAAATAATTAATAAATAAGGAAATCATGTTTAAATAAGATTTAAACATTTTTGGGAGGGATTCCTTAATTAAATATTTTTAATTAAGATAAAGGGATTTAATGGCATAAAAATAAATAAATTAATTAAATAATTAATTAATTAATAAAATTTTTTCAGAAAATAAAAATACTTTATTTTCTAAAGGATTTAGGTGTCTACATAAACATATATAGAATATAGTTGATCTTTGAATGAGTAAAATGAATCTCTATTGGACTAGGAACTAGCCTACCCATAAGATCACTTGGCAAAATGGAAACCCACCTGGATATGAATAAGGAGAGGGAGAAAATGGGAAATCTAATAGAGACTTGTCTAAATTAAAGGGACTTAGACCTAGACTCAAACGAGACTAAAACTATGCTCTTTCACCTATACACAAGAACTCGCTTTTGCTAACCAGTTAGAAAAAAAAGGTGGGTAACAATATTCTTATGAATATTTCACTTGTTTTAGAGTTCTCAGATTTGAGGGTAAACCATACAGACTACTAGCCTTAGTACTTGATAAAATTTCTTACTTGGAGATCTTAAGGTAGATGTCAGAGTCCAAAAACAACATTTTGGAGGGAAGCAAAGAAAACAAACATTTCTCTCTACCACTCTATCTTTTGGAGATTTTACAATATATGCCACTAAGTCTTATGATAAGATTGGGGAGAAGTTGCAAAATGAGTATTACATGTATACTATGGATCCATAGACCCATTATGATCCTAAAGGATACATTCATTTCTATAGAAAATCACAAGAACTGGGTGACTATATACATAAAGGCATCGAATATGAAGAAAGTTTCAAAAATATGGAATGATAGGAGGTTCAAAAAAAGTTGTAGGATCAAAATAGAGAACTAGAAGAGAAAAGCAAGAAGTACTAGAATAATTTAAAGATGACATTCAAAATATACTAGACTCCCTTGTTCTAGTGACTATGACCTTGGATAGGCTAGTACGTCAAGTATTGGAACATGATGTTCAGATACTAGACAGAGTAAATGCTAAAAAGAATGAAAGAGATCTTGAATCTAGTAGGTTTGTAAATGATGATGACTTTTTCAAATCCATGGAATTTATTTCTATATTGTATAATTTCAAAGGCAAGGTGTTGAGGTAGAGTATCCAAAACATCACTCCAAAGAATAAACATGAGTAGATGGCCAATTTAAAGGAAGATATTAAAAGGAAGTAGAAAACATGACTCCAACAAGAGGGAGACAATTACTCAATGAGGCAAGAATCATTGTTCTACCAAAATGAGATTTAAGTGCATCTTATATCTTTGATAGCCTAATAAAATATGGGAAGAAGGATATGAAGTTAGATATACAGGGTGTGAAAGATGTAATCATTGTTTCTTGGTTTGTTGAAGATGAAAAATCTATGCTATTATGGGCTCTATGCCCTCCACACAAAATGCCATAGATCATTGATTTTGATCAAGATTTTGGACATTTGATGCAATTAAAAGTAGGGGTGATAGACCCTAATAAGTCAAAAATAATGCAAGTTGTCATGGCCCTATTTAACCAAGCTCAAATGACACAAGTAATATTTGAAAGAGACAATTGGAGAGAAATCTATCAAAGCTTTCTTAAAGAAGGAAAGCCATAGATGCAACCCATGATTCAATCATTAAATGATTCCTTGAGAAGAGAATTGAAGAAGCTACATGAAGAAAATGCAAGGTTGAAGGATGTTTCTTTGAAACAAAGGGAGATATATGGCTCCATATTGAGGAATCATTTCAAGATGTTATTAACTAGGTTAGGACAGGTTTGGGATTTTTATAATGCATACAAGCCATTGGCCCTCTAGCTTAATGAGGTGTATAGAAAATTGGTCAAGAAAAAAAATGAAATCATAGAGGATGAAGACATCTAAGAAGAAGATAAATTGATCGACAATCACAACATATACACTTAAGAATTTAAGACCACTTTTTAGTTGTTTGAAGAATTGGTAAGAAAGCATGGAGTCTTATCTTGGCATGATGCAGATGGAGAGATAATTGATTAGGGGACTTGGATGGGGATGTGTCATGTGATGTAGGATGAAGCCTTGGAAGTGACAAAGAATGATGACTTGGAGATGATAAGAACAAGCAAATAGATTGAGAAGATGATTGAATTGGGGATTAAAGTTTGTGAGGTGATTGTCGATGTTGACCTGCTTGATGATGAGAAATACCAAGAACATATGAAAAAATGAAATGAATTTACTAAGGAATCATCATTAGATTTGACACAATGATTTTTTCCCTTTATAAACTTGTTTTACTTAATTGACAGTTGTTATTAGTTAGTGGATTGGTTTAATTTTTGTAAATAAAGGGTCATACCCTTTCATTTTGTAACCAATTCGATGTCTATAATTATAAGGACTGAATTTGGAAATAGAGATCATAATCATTACCATATATTTTCATATACATTTTATAGTAGGTTGATCCTTTTATTCTATTTCGGATTGTGTTATCTATATGCACTAGAAACACATGGATTTGTGGTGAAAGCAATTTAAATTCGATACAAGGATTCATGTGCTCGATTGATCATTTGGTGATATCATTTTTGTCTCATACACTGTGTTTGCTCATATCAAGTTTCAAATTTTCTTTAATTTATTGTTTAGTTGATTGGATGTAATAAGTAATTTTAGTGTTTGGAAAATAATAATATTGTATTGATAAATCACAACCATTGCTATCTTATTGGGCTCTTCAGGGGAGTTAAATTTAGTAAGACTTAGAACTGAAATTTACTTAAGCAGTCAACAATTCATACATCATTAAAGTGATAATAACTTTACCTCAAAGGGATTTATTGTTTTTCTCTAAAGGTTTATTTAAATATTATGAATGATTGATAGAATAATGATAAAGAATCCATTGGTTAAGGCATTGGTCTATTGATTGTTGTTTTGTGTATTCATGTTGATTGCATAAAGGACATACATCCAAGTGACAAAGGTCATAAAATTCATTATACATTTATATATTACCCCTTACAAAGTATTTATCCACTTCATAATCAATTTTCTAGGCACCCAATTCCCCAAATTATTTACTCTAAAAAGCCTCTAGGATGTGAGGTATAGGCCTACCAACCTTGGCTCTATAGAGCCATTATTGTAGAGGTTCACATTCAGTTAGAGTGGAACTTGTAAATTGGAAAATTGATATTAGGAATCTCCATAATTAGATTATCATTCTAGAGTAAACCTAATATGTTAATTTGGGCACCGATATCATCTTCTTCTGGTATGGTCTAGTCAAATTCTGATAAAGAGTAAGCCTCCACTTGTTCAATTTAAGTTGAGCCAATAGTTTCTTCATTTTCTACTTCAACTACTCTAGAAATATCTAGAAAAAGATTAAAATCTTTGATCTAGGCTAGTGAAAATCTAGACCACAACCTTCTCCTAATCTCAAAATCATCTCGACAGTCAGCCCAAAAGTCTTCTAGATGAGGGACATGAAGAGCATATGAACCTAACTTGGAATATTTTAGGGTAATTCCTGGTTATCAAAGTTAGGTTTGGAAAAATAGGTCAATAGATTCATGGATTTAATTTCTACCTTAAGCTTCAGGGCATCATGAATTGTCTTGCACCTATGATGCCTGAGCTAAACAAGGAATGTGTAGCTAGAGTCTTTTTGAGTTTTACAACCCTTTTCTACTTCATCCAATTGTCTACATATTTTAATCAATACAAAATGATCCAAGCAGTGTTGACGAAATCTTAGGGGTTTTCCTTTGTATCCTCTAGTTCTTAGGTTAGTGAACTTTGGGAATTGAGTAAAGAAACTACCATATATGTCAATCAATTGAGTGACTTTCTCTGTTATTCTTGTGTGCTCTTCTCCCTGAAGCTTAAACACCAGTTTAGCCAAGAAGGTATCCTGAATTATTTTGAAGCCTTCTAGGTTCTTGCTATTTTGTAAAATGGGATAGTATTCATAAATTGAAATGATTTGATTCTAGTTCAAGTGAGGTAAACCCTTCCATTCTTTGCCACAAGCCAAGATATAAAACAAATAGGAGGACATATAAAAGCCAGAAGTTCCAAAAACTTGTGAAAGTTTCTCTTGAAGCCTAGTTGCTATAATATCTACCCAATCAATAAACTTATCTTCCCCCTCAAAATAGTTTGAATGAAAAAGTACATTCAATTCTCCTAGTGAAAATTTTGATGGTTCCTTTCACTCTGTTCAACAGTGTTATGACATCTTTAATCTCAAGAATCATATGCTCTTTGGTTAATGGTTGCAAAAGGTGGGAACCTCCTCTCTCAGATTTGAAAATCCAACCTTTAGTAATTATATTATTAAACTTTGTGACATTCATAGAGAACTATGTGTAGGAAGAGTTGATAGTCCAACCTTCATAGACCTCATGCAAAGGGATCCTCAACACACCCATTATAACAACTAAATTGACATATACCAAGACCTCACTATCAAAGGCACATATACATTTTTCAACTACATCATACCTATCTCTACATGCTAGGACTAATTCTGGGTAAGGAAAGACTTCATGATAGGTAGGTTCTTGTAATGACCCACTCTTAGAAACCTTCTAGGATAACTACCTAGGCTTTGGGTTTGAAAATCTAGCTAATAACTTATCCATGTCTTTCTTTGCAAGGAAGGTGTCTTCAATATTAGGCAAGACACTACTTCTGGTAGATTCCTTAACCTTATTAGGTAATTTAGGATTAAACATAGGCATAGATGGAAGGGTTAACTAGAACAAAGAAAGAACAAAAGAATTCACAACCCTTAAAAAAATGCAAGAAAAGAAAAAACACCTACCAAAGAAAGGTTAGAAACTCACTGTCTTGGGTGCGTGCAAGCTTTGCTGAAAGAAATGCTTAAGCTATCTTCATGTATCTCTAGACAAGACAAGACAAATATTTACTTAAAACAACAATGGAAAAAGGAGTGAGAGTAAGGTAACTTCTTTTAAAACATAAGACCTAGATCAAAAGCATGTGAATGACTGATAAGAACAGTGAAGGGACTAGTACTTTTCATCATTAAAGAATCACTCAGACTTTACAAGTACCAAAACATGTCTTACCATTATTACCATTAACACCCAATTAATATGTATCTTTCTCATATATCTTGATAAAGAAAAGATATTCTTTGTACCACCACTTTCTTGGACATATGCCACTATTGATATAATCTTTTTTGACCAAGCGAACATGGAACTTTGAACTACAAGAAAAATTCAAGATTTAAGTTCAAAAGTCAAGAAATGTTGGAAAAAAATTATAAATACGAGTGAACCTATGAACTTTGAAAAAGAAAGTTTATTTTTCAACTTTGACAATGATCAAAATATCCATGAGAACAAAAGACTCTCCAACTTGAACTGACCTAACAGAAAAAGACTCTCAAACTTATGAACCTTGAACCTTGAACAAGTTATTCAATGTTCATGTTCTAGAGTTTGTTAGACTGAAAACATAAAATCAAAAGTAGTGTACTAGCTAGTGCTTAAACTGAAGATTTCAATCAGAGTCTCTTTCCTAAGAAACAAGCTTAAAATTAGCATGATTACGAATACATATAGGTGAACCATACATGGGTAACACACTCATAAATTCTATTTCTTCTAAGAGATGTGGAAAAGGCTATGAGTACTTTAGAAAGATGGGTTATTCAGTTATGTACCTTTAATTGATTGTAAATATGCTCTTGCTAAACACATGAGTCACACCAAGGGACACAAAACAAAAGACACTACTAGTTTGGGTTATGATCTTGATGATAGTCCACCTATCTATGATCAAGAACCTCTCACAACTAGGGACTCATAAGATGGAATTCAACCTATTGCTACCACTAATCTTGAAGATAAGGATTTTGTACCTTCTACCTCAATTCTTTGGGGCAAAGATGAACCAAACAATGATCATAGCACTGAGGCTTCCACTTATAGACAACTAGAGTTTGATGAGTTCAATGTGGAAGATCTAAATATAGATAGAATTAGAGGGAATATTTCTCTCCTTATAACACATGAGTAAAGCACTGACCTTAATGAATATGAGTGGAATTATCTTTTAGTTGCATCTCATAAGTTGGGGATAAATTTTATACATGCCTATGCTAACCAAACCAATGTAGTTGATGAGTCATTCAAAAGGTTTGATGAGTTCAAATTTAACCTTCCTTTAGTGGACCATGTTGATTCTCCTAGGGCTTACCTTGATTTAGATAACTTTGATGAATTCATTATAGACTCTAACTCTATTGTCATTGGAGATCATTCCCTCCACATTAACAACCTAGAATCCTCTACCTTGCTATCACTCATGCACCTCAATCTTATTGATTGGTCTATACAAAGTCAACCACCTGAGCTACTATCCTTCCAAAATGACTATGAGATCGCTTGCTAGTTTGATGTCATTGATCCTCTAGCCTCTTCCAACAATGAGATGACTATCAAAATGACATAAAAAAATATCAAGTAAATTTGTCACAAAATAAATAAATAAATGATAAATAGGGACTCTAATGGTGAAAACCACTTTGTGGTGGTGTAAGGGCCTTAAAATAGGAAAAATAAAGATGTGTCCAAGGGTAAAAATATCTTTGAGGCACATGAGGATGAGGTAATTGGTAGTCTTCCTACATAACTTCAATACATATTATGAGTTTTGATTAAGTCAATGTAGCCTATCAATCTTGATAGCTTGCTCAATCTTTGTTAGCTAAAGAAAAGGAAAAATTCATGCAATTCTTCCATGAGAAGAAGATAAACTTTGGTTGGAAATTTATAGACATTCAAGTTATCTACACTGACCTTATCATGCATCATCTTTCTATAGCTCTAAGTGTCAAGCTTGTCAAAAAAAAATTGAGAAAAATGCATTCTCATGTTGCCCTTTTGGTGAAAGTTGAATTAGAAAAGCTATTAAGTTCCAAATTCATAATAGTTATAGACTACATAGAATGAATGTCTAATAGTGTACATGTTTCAAAGCATGATAATTCCATTTGAGTGTACGCCAACTTCCAAGACTCAAATAAAGCTTTCCCTAAGGATGATTTTCCACTCAATATTGATATGATAGTGGACATGATTGTGAACTATGAGATGTACTCCTTAATGGATGGTTTCTAGGGATATAACCAAATAAAAATAGTTGTTGAATACTAGGAAAAGATTGTTTTCACTTGTTCATGGGGTACCTTTTTCTATAATGTCATGGCATTTGGAAGTAAAAATGTTAGTGCTACATATCAAATGGCTATGACAATAATTTTCCATGACATGATGTACAAAAAAATGTAGGACTATGTAGATGACACTTTGGCTAAGTCTAATAAAAGAAACACTCACTTAGATGACTTGAGATTTTGATATGGAAAATAGGTTTTGAAGGGCCCCTAAAACCATTTACATAAGAAAGAAACATAAGTGTTAAAAGCCTAAACCAACAAAGGGATAGTGAACAAAAAGTTCAAAAAAAAAGGCCATCAACAAAGGGACAACCATAGAGACAAAACACTAAGTAAAACAATAGAAAGAAAACAGGAACCCATTTTAAGAAGGAGGTTGGTAGCCTCCTTTTCCAATAAGTCCATTTTCTTAGTAGCCTCTTTGATCTTAGTAGTTTTGTTGTTACCCTCCAAGGCTTTCTTCTTCTTGCTAGATCTAGTCCTTTTTCTAGGTCCTCTAGTGTTCTCTACACCAACACCACATTCCTCTACAATAACCAACACCTTTTCCCCTCTAGGGCCCTCTAGCCTATTTATAAGAGTATTGAGGTTCTTTTTGGGTACCTTAAAAAATTGATAGCTTTGTTTAGATATGTCCCTTAGAGTAGAGAGAATGCATTCCACTTTTTTGTTAAGGTCTGACACCTTTACTTCCAACCTGTATAAGGCAACCAAATCTAGAAACTAGTTGGAATCATCAATCTCCCCATCCCTTATAACCTTCTTATATTTCCTTCTATTTGTTAGATTCTTTCATTCAACCCATTAATCTAATGGTACATCCATTTTATGGATCTAAAGTTGTCCATCATACTATTCTTTGCATTATTGAGGATATTCATGTTATCTTCTTTACTAAAATCACTCATAATGATTATTGTTGGACCAAAGAGCTTTTGATGATCAATTTTCCCATGTATGTCTTCATAAATTTGTAGATTAATTTTTTCTCTAGCTATCCCCAGCCAAATACTCTCCATATTCATATTTTTCTAGGTAGTAAGCCTTCCTTTAGAAGAGGTCATGAAAGTACCTATCTAGTCTTTCATCGGGTCAGCCATGGGATTAATAAGGCTATCATTCCCCTACTAATCCTCTAGACCCATCTCTTTGGTTGGGCTTTTCTCCCTACCCCCCACATTTCTAGCTTCCTCTTCCTAACAAAGCCTCTTATCCTTATGTTTAGGACCCTTCCTCTTGTCAGCAACTTTAGCCTCCAAATCCATGTCCATTTCCTCTCCTTCCTCATTTGCATCCTAAGAGGAAGACACCCTCCTTTTCTTCAAGGGCTGCTTGGATTTGTCAATTTCCTCTTATTTTGAATAGAGCCCTTATTCCCTACAACCTCCACCTCCTTAATATCTATGTCCATGTCCTCATCACTTTCTTTGAACTTTTCCTTGAACCCACAAAGGATCTTTGATCTATGTTTACTTGGTGAAGCTTTGGAAACCTCTTTTTGTATCTGGGCTCTATGAACTTTCCCATTGGCATTTTTCCTTTTGCTCTTGATGGGCTCCAAATTCTCATCAGAATGAAGACCATCATTGTCCTCCCTCTTTCTAAAGAATCCTCTTCTTCTTTAGACTCATCCCATTCACCCTCAACATTCTTAATCTCTATGAACTTCCCCAATGAATTAGCTTTGATATCCTCATAAATTAGGAGCATAAGGCCATCGTGAAGTGGGGGTTGGTGATACTATGGTCTCTCACTCCATTGATTCTATTATGTAGAGAGAAGTAAAGATAGAAAGGAATGGAGATTTTCACATTGTATCTAAAATGATTAAGAAAGACAAAAAATAGTATGAGTAAACCTTAATAAATCTCCCATCTAGGATGACACATAAATCATTTTCCCTCGAAATGAGCCTCCAAAATTTCCTTAAGCAATTGGGCTGAAAGTATGTAATACCTTTTTTCTTGACAAGTTTCATCCTCTCCTTGGGCATCTTTAGAAAGATGTCATCAGCAAAGTCAAGGATATTAAGTTGATATTGGGTCATATGGAAAAATTTCAACTTAGGCTCAATCCTAAGAAATATAATTTTGGTGTCACTTATGGTAAACTACTAGGCTATATTATATCTTGTAAGAGCATTTAATTTGATCCTGAAAAGGTATGAGAAATTATGGAAATGTCACCTTCTTGCAATAATAGTCAATTAAGATGTCTTCAATGATATCTTCAATATATAAGGAGGTTTATTTCTCATTAGGCTGATAGACCACAACCTTCAAAAAAAACTTGCATAAGGGGTCTAAATGTGTTTGGATTGAAGAATGTGATAAGAGCCTTAATAAGATCAAGGAATATTTGGCCAAGCCTCCTATTCTAGGAAAGCGTTTAATTTTGTAAATCTCTATTCAAGCTACTTCCCTAGGGACATTAATAGTACAACATGATGAAAATGGAAAGAAGTGAGTTATTTATTATAAAATAAAAATTCTAGTTGATTATGAGGTAAATTACAATAACATTGTGAAATCTTGTCTCACTGTAGTGTTTGCATCCCAAAATATTCAACACTATATGCTAGCTCATACTACACACTTGGTTGCAAAAATTGATCCTCCTAAGTAAGGTTGTTCTCACTAGTCGAGTTTCTAATTGGATGATGATTCTTTTTGAATTTGGCATTCAGTACATTGAACATAAAGCCATAAAAGGACAAGCTATTTCAAACCAACTTGTTGATTTCTTGCTTCAAGATAACACTCCTATGTAAATAGAATTTCTAGATTTATCAATAATGTATGTTACTAAAAGGATTTGGAATATGTTATTTGATGGATCTCATAATTAGAATGGTATTAGTGATGGCATTTTGTTCATTACAGCTCATGGATACACTATTTCCAATCCCTACAAGTTATTGTTCCCTTGCACAAATAACATAAAGGATTATGAGGCTCTCACAAATAGGATCAAGTTGGCTATTGAATGGAGCATCATCGAGCTACACATCTATGGAGAATCATGACTTGTTATCAACCAAATCAGCAACAATTATCAAACCAAGTATGACAAGTTGATTCTCTACAAGAATTTGATTGATTCTTTGAGGAACTATTTCACATATGTTACTTCACAACAAATTCTTTGGGCTAAAAATATGAGTTTTGATGCTATGGATACCTTCACATCTATTCTACAATTGAAAAACATGAGTCTTGGTTTGAATTCTTGGTGGAAGAGCTATGTTACCTTGCCTAGGATTCCCCTCATAATTGATTCATTTGTACTATTTTTGGACATGACATCTCTTGCTACACCACTATCTATTCTCACTTGTGTAACCAAATTGTTCTTGACAATCTAACACATAATGAAAAATTCTAACACATTCACAATGCCTCTCACTATACCCTCATATCCAGTGACTTGTATAGGAATGGTGTTGACAAAATGCTACATAGATACCTAGAGAGGGATGAGTCTGAATGAGCATCAGCTGAAATGCTTGACTACATTTGTGGGTCCCACTCTAATGGCCTTACACTTTCTTGATTTCTACTTAGGGTTGGTTATTATTGGCCTTCTATGCAAGTCGATGTCACATAGTATGCTAATTCTTGTAAGAAATTTCAACTCCGTGGTAACCTAATTCATGCTCCTAGATGTATGTTGATTCCCTCTATCACACATTAGCCTTTTCAGTAGTGGGAATTTGACTTGGTTGGAAAGATACACCTTATCTCTTCTAGTAGACACACATTTATCATTAGTGCTACTGATTATTTCACTAAATGAGTTGAAGTCGTCCCCCTCTTTGCTAATAAAGGGAAGCATGTTGCTCTCTTCATCCTAAATCACATTATTTGTCACTATGTCATTCCCTCCTCTATAGTCACTGATAATGGAGGAAAATTTAAGAATAAGGATCTTATGCAACTTTGTAAGAAATTCAAGATCAAACAACATAGGTCCTTTATTTACTATCCCCAAGGGAATGGTCAATTTGAAGTTTCAAATAAGCCATTGCTCAAAATCTTGCATAGAACTATACATAAGTCTGGAAGAGATTAGCACCTATAGATTAATACTATGGTATGGGCTTATAAGACTAGCATACACATGCCTATTGGGGCTACACATTTTTCTCTAGTCTATGGTTCTAAGGTTTTTCTACTATTAGAGGTTGACATTCCTTTCTTGTGAGTCTTGCTAAAAGGGCTGATTACAGATGAGGATTATAGAGCCATGAGAAAACAAGAGCTTGAAATCCTAGATGAATACCACAAGGCTACTTTTAATCACATAAGAGCATATCAAAATATATGTCTACTAGCTATAACAATAAATTTCATCCCTAAGTTTCAAGTTGGTGACCTTGTCCTTAGAGAGAATCCAAAGAATCAACAAAATAGAGAACAAAAAGGTAAGTTCAAACCTAACTAGTTGGGTTCTTATATTGTTACTACTGCTTTTAGATACAGTGCTTATAAGCTCTCAACACTTGAAGGGGAACAATTCCCTAAGCCTATCAATATACTACATTCGAGGAAGTCTATGCTTAGTGCTCTCATTTCTTAGAGATTGTACATAGTTTATGATCTTGAAAAAATCCAAAATAATCATATATGAGGTGAAACAAATCCTTAAAAGTAGAAAATGTCCTAAAAATGATCATTTTAGTGAAAACCTAGCAATATGCTCTTAGATGTATCACCCAAAAAAAAAAATCAAATATCTCAAAAATACCAAAAATATATATTAAAACTCTTGGAAAAAAATTCTAACAAGTGGTGAAAACCTATAAATGGGTGCTACTTGAGGCCCTTGCACTTATGTCTATTAGCATCCCACTTTGTGCTCTAAACCACTCATCTCACATTATTTTTCCTTGCCTATCTTAGAACTAATACTTTTCTAGGTCTAGGGGGCACAAACCATTTAATCTTATTAGGTTCTCATGATTGCATTAGATTTTCTTTGGTAGCTCTAAAAAAATCTTTTTCAACACTTTTTCTCCTTGACATTGAGTCTTTCTCAACACTTATTGGATACTTTGGCTACAGTCGAGGATGTTGTAATATTTCTCACCTATAGGCTTAAGTCCTAGGAAGATGCTCATGCAAATTTCATAAACATACTTACACTATAAAGTGGATGATACTTGTTGACTTATTTTTCTTTCTATGTTGTCTATGATGATTTTTTTACTGGGTGTTCCATACCTAATATTCTCTCAAGGACAACATAGACTAGGAGACTAGGGGTATGAGATATGTTTGCCTTTGGTTTTTGTTTATGGGTGTTCTTTGTAGATCTTAGGAATCTTAAGGATTTTTCTTGACCCATTTGACACTTAGGATCTACAACGTTATGTCCTTATCTATTTTGGAAAGATTTTACTTATGGTCATCTTGATATTTTGTCTCATGATGTGAGCATAATCTTGATACACTAAACGTAGGAAATCTAGTTATACTTTCATCTTGGCCTTTATGCCTCTGTGCATAGGTTGGGTTCATACATACATATATGACATAGATCATATCCATATAATCATAGTTATACTAGTATTGATTGTATGATTTTCCAATGTCCCTAATAAGGCTTGATGATAAAAACTAGAACCTACTTATATAACCCTTGAAAATTGTACCTTTGTATGCTAGTTTGCATTTTTAGGGTTCACTATAGGTTAGCCTACATTTGAAATGTTGAGAGAGTCTCCTTTATCTTTCATAGATGTATCAGTTAACTATGTTCACATCCTTGGTTCTTCTCAACCATGTCTTTAGCTCCTTTTGATCTTTTCATCTCACTGCTTCTCTTATTTTCTTGTCATCACAAGGGGTTAATCCTATAATCATATCTAATCTATCCAAGTGTTAAAATTTAACATCATGAGTCCATATCATAATATAGAGCTAGAAATATGAGAGAGATTAGATATCAAAATATCATACATATCGACATCATATGGAAGCATAAACACAAGTCCTAAATCATAAAGATACATCCATCACATAATCATGAAAGAGATAGGTACACAATGCAAAGCTCAAAATCTACAATCTTACACACAAAAACACGCACGCACACACACACACACGGTGAAATATCAAGTATACATCCAACATGAGTACAATATCAAGATCAATATCTCAAAATGATACATCAAAATGCCACAATGGCACAAAGTCCTACACCTAGATCTATGTTTGATTCCCTCCCTCTTGGGTTGGATGTGACCAAGGAGGAGGTGCCTAGGTCCTATTTGGTGGTTTTTTTTCTCCCTCTGATCTACCCACTCTCTCTGAATAGTAAATATAACCATGCACAAAGAGAACTCATAACACCATTATTTGTTAACTAGGGAAACCTTGACCAACCAAAAACCTCGTGGGGATGATACCCACAAGATGATCAACTAAAAAAAAGAATCTTGTTAAGGATATTGACCCTTTTAGGAGTATATGAAATATATATAGTGTCTCAAGTCCTTGTTAGAGGACTAGGCCCTTTCAAAAGCCTCAACTCTGTTAGGGGTTTCTTTAAGCTTGTTAGGAGTTGGTAGACCAAGTACAATGTATGCAAGGAGATCCTACTACCCTAACATAAAATTATACAATTAAGTTCTTCACAAGAGTAGGTATATGTATACAATAATGTCTTACTATTGTATCTCACACTTGTTTTGATCATACATTAAATTTGGCATCACATAAGGCTCACATATCATATAAGATTTCTTAATAATAGTTTGCATCACTTGTTCACTACATTTGTTATCGATGCAAGATAAGATCTTTACTTATATCTCAAAAATTGATTAAAAATTGCTTGGTTGGCCTTCATGTCTTCAAACGCTTGACTTAATATAAAAATGACTTAGGGTAAACATCTAGGATGTTAGTCCATTATGAATTAGTAATTATTTTGTCACCAAAATAATTCCTTAAGTACTACAATCCAATTCTTTGATATGCTCTGTTTTGTTCTGTTAAATACAAAAACTTGTAAATCGATTATAACTTGCATTGTATAGTCAATACAGGTCAATGCACTGACATACATCATCACTAAATTATCATCTATTGATCCTCAAGTGTGCATGAGCTAATTCAAAGTGTGTCATCCATACACATCACATATGTCTCTGTACTGCTACAAACTGTCTAACACTTAGACAAATTTCTAACTCTAAATACATAAATAAAATACTGAATATATGTTGCCATAAATGACAACACTCTAGACAACTAACTAACCACATTTCCAAGAATTTCCCCCTTTGGCATTGATGGCAACATTTGGGAAAAATGGCTAAGTCCCAAAATGATGTCATAAAAAAATGAATATAAAAGTAACTACACAAAAATTGCCTTCAAAAAAATAAAAATTTTATTCATGTTTTGATGGTCATTACATTCCTTATTACTCCTTACAATAGTATATAGGTGTACTCCCCCTTACATATACATATAAAATTTTCCTTACATATACTCCTCCCCCTTTGACATCAATGGAAAATGTGTCAAAATTGTACACAAAAATTGTGTGGCCTTACATTGATCAACTTGTAATCCTGGAAAAATACTCTGGAAAACTATGTTTCAGTCATTCTAGATATTTCTTCCACTTCTCCTTGATTTTGTCAAATATATTGATTGGAAGTAAGTGTTACATTCTTAAAGATGTTAGGAACGAAAAGCTTGATGCAAAAAGTTAAGAAGGTATATTCTTTAGATAATCCACAAGAAGTAAAGCTTATAAGTTTTTAAATACTAACACTAACAAATTTGTGGAAAGTACAAATGTGAATTTTGATAAATTTACAGACGTACATGAGGCTAAAACTATGAAAGAACCAAAAGAATACAAATCATTTATATATACTTTTATAAATGAATGTCTACTAAAGAAGATGCTACAAATCAAGATACAAGTCAACAACAAGTTTTAGTGACTATCAACTCACATCCTATGAATGTCGAGTTACATTCAGGAATTGAGCTACATTCAGATGTCAAGTTATAGAATGAAGTAGATGCACATTCTAATTCTATGATTAGTACACATAAAAAGGATGTTGAGATACCTAACAAAGATGTACACAGTGATTTTGAAGTTGGAAGAAAAAATGAAGAAACAAAAGCTGAGCCAAGATTGTCTAAATATGTTAAAAGACACCATCCTATTGATCAAATCATTGGAGATAAAAATGCCTCGCCAAGGACAAGAAACAAATTGAGAAGTGAATCATGTTTGCGAGGCATGAAGGAGCCTAGAATAGTAAAAGATGCATTAGAAGATGTGGACTGGTACAAAGCCATGGAAGAAGGGATTGAACAGATAAGGAAGAATAAAACATGGAGTTTGGTCTCTAGACTAGAAGACAAGAATGTGATTGGTACCAAGTGTGTATTCAAAAACAAGCTAGATGAGAATGGTTTAGTCACAAGAAAACAAGAAAGATTAGTTTACAAGGGATATGCACAAGAAGAATGAATTGACTATGGGGAGACATTCACTCCTATTGCTAGAATGGAAGGAGTAAGAACTCTACTTTATTATACTACATCCAAAGGTTTCAAAGTTTATTAGATGGATGTTAAATTTTCATTTCTTAATGGCATACTAGAAGAAGAAGTTTATATAGAATAGCTAGAATGTTTTGTTGATGATAACAATAGGAACGTGGTATGTAGACTACACAAAGCTCTATATGGCTTAAAAAAAGCACTAAGAGCTTGGTATGAGAGACTTCATACTTATCTTGTGAAGATTGGATTTGAAAGGATTGATGATAACAACAATTTATACATAAAGATAGAGAAAGGAAAAGGTATTTTACTATCTAAAATATTTGTTGATGATATCATATTTGGAGGTCAAGATGCTTTGTGTTAGGATTTTGCAAATTAGATGAAGTAAGAATTTGAAATGTCTATGTTAGGAGAAATCAAATTTTTTGTGGGTTTGCAAGTTTATTAGATGAATTATGGAACATACATTACTCAATCAAAGTATGTCAAAGAAATTTTGAAAACTTTTGGATTAGAGGATTCCAAACCTATGAGTACACCTATGGTGACAGGACACAAGTTGGCAAAGAATGATGATTTAGCTAAGGTGAATCAAACATTATATAGGTCTATGATTGGAAAATTGAAATATGTAGTACATAGTAGACTTGATATTGCATTATCTAATAGGGATAGTTGCAAGATTCTCTGCAAATTCCATAGAGAATCATTTAATGGTTGTAAAGAGAACAATGAGATATCTGAAAGGAATAGAAGAGTTTGGTCTATACTACAAGAAGAATGAAAAGTTTGAATTGAGAGCCTACACTGATGTTGATTGGGCTGAAAATATTGATGAAAAAAAGAGCACCAGTGGAGGAGCATTTTTCTTAGGCAAGAGACTAGTTACATGGATAAGCAAGAAACATAGTTGTACTTCACAATCTACTACTGAAGTTGAATATGTTGTTACTATTGTCAATTGCACAAATATTGTATGGAGCAAACAGTTACTCAAAGGAATGAAGGAAGAAATCATAGAACCAATGATACTTTATTGTGCTAATACAAGTTCTATAATATATCAAAAAATCTAGTGATGTACACAAAGACAAAGCACATTGCAATCAAGTATAATTACTTGAGAGAGTTAGTTCAAGACAAAGAAGTGAAGATGGAATATGTTAACTCAAAGGAGCAAATTGTTGATATCTTCACAAAACCATTACCTAAGGATGCTTATGAGTATCTAAGAGGTAAAGTAGGGGTGATATCCCTATCAGAGGCTATCTAAGTAACAGAAGGAGTGCCCGACATCAAATGAGTTGATGTTCATATAATACAAATTGATGTAGTGGATCTTACTTTAGGAGCTACCTAAAGTAATCATAGAGCTGAAACTTCAAATTAGTCACAAGCAAGGTGACAAAGGGAGAAACTAAAAAAACTACAAAAGCTTATATTTGCATATTTTAAGATGACAAATTTTTCGTATATGTTTTTGATATTGTTGTCAAAGAGGGAGAGATTTACTAATCAAGAACCACCAAAACAAAGAGGGAGAAAGTACATTAAACCAATTTGTTGATCAGAAAGAGAGAAATTATATCAAAGTAAGAAAGTGTAATCACAGAGGGAGAAATCCTTTTCTAGAGGGAGATATAAGAAGGAACTCAGAGGGGGTTATAAGAAAGATTATTTTAACCTAATCAGAAGATGGAAGTTCTTGGTAGAGGGAGAAATTTTAATACACTTTTTTTTTTTTGGTATTGTGTTAATGTTTTAACCCAATCTAAGTGGTTGAACAAGATGTTCATCATTTGATTGACTTGGTTGATTAGTTTGGTTTGTCATCAATGCCAAAGAGGGATATTGTTGAAATCTAATTGAAAAGATCGTTGTTAAGTGAGATTATTGAAAGAGGGAGATTTCTGAAGAAGACTACATGTTTCAATCGTTGTTTTGTCACTGACGTCAAACCTATTATTTACTAGTAAGACAACTACTTATAAGATTCAAGTACCATCACTTAGTTGATTGATGAAGAGGATTTGATCAATAAGAGGTAACAATAGCACTTAGAGAAAAGGTTGAGTTATGATTATGTAATGAAGTACAAGGATTAGTTAAGATAGTGATGACATTATGTATTGATAATCTACTTAAGTTTACAAAATGTTGGCTACACTTAGAAAGTTAAGAAGAACAAGCTATAAAAAATTTGTCTACTAAGCTTGACAAAGTAGATAGTGTAGATGCTGAGAAAAGTCAGTGCAAGCCAAGTAAAAAGTTAGTTGGAGCCAAGTGAAAGCAAATTCTAGTGGATGTCGAGCAAGATAGTTGATGCTGAGTAAAGTTTAGTTGATGTCAAGCATTAGTAAACTTTAGTTGATGCCGAGTGATTTTATAGATGATGTCGAGCAATGCAGTATGTGTCTAGCATCAGAAGGTTGATAATGTCAAGCTGTTGCATTATGTTAAAGATCAAAGTTTATCCAACTCTAAGCCAACAATTTTATTTTCTTGAAAGTAGTCAAACTAGGAGAAAGATAAGGTTGATGAGTTGGTGGCAAAGAATTTGATGTAAATTGCTTTTAGGTGAATTCAAATGGATTTTAGAAGTTTCTAGAAAAGACAAGATACGAGGTAAATACATTGTATCCTATCTAATCCATCCAAAACCCTAATTTGGACAATGGAAAATGAGCAGGGAAATATCCTAATTTCCTATTTATAGGAATGTATGGTCATGAAGAAAAGTTGTCATGTGCAAGAACCTAAGAAGAATATGGAGTTAAGGGTTTTGATTCATCAAGTGACCCAAGAAGAGAAGAGTCTACAATGGCATATCAAGAAAGAAGGCTTAAGGAGATGAATGCTTGAAGGGTGAACAAGCTGTTAGAGCTACAAAGTATGAAGGCCAAGTAGAATTGAGGCTAAATAGAGATCTATAATTTGCAAGAGAAGTTGTAAGTTGTATTAGATCAAAGCTCTACTATTTCTGTCTAACAATTATATTAGTCTAGGATAAATCCTTCAAATTAAAGTTGACCTAACAGTCATTTGTAAATCCTTTAACTGAGTGGCATTCCAAGTGAATGGTCTAAAGTCCTCTAACAAAGCTCACTTCTAATAGGGTGATTGAAATCCCTTAACTAGTTCACATTTAACAGTGTGTATTGTAACCTTTAATAGGGTTGGCCTTCCATAGGGTATCACTTTAGAAGAGTGAAAAGGAGTAGCATGTTACTGGTGGTTTTTCTCAAATTGGGTTTCTGTGTAAATCATTGTGTCAAGTGTGCTAATGAATTTGTTATGTTTCATGCTTTACATTTCTCAAGGTACTAGAAGCACAAAGATTGAGATGTCTAAAAAAGAAGTACCCAAGATCAACAGAGATAACTTTCCTACATGGAAAAGTTTAATGAAGCTACACCTTGGAGGACTTGGAGATCATGCACAATCTACCATTATAGTGGAACATGTTGATCTAGTTGGAGTCTTAACAACTGAAGATATGAAGAAGAAGAAAGAACACAGTCAGGCGATGTTGGAGATTACCTCTACCCTAAACTATGCTGAATTTGATGATATCAAAGGCTATGATATTGCAAAGAAAATGTGGTATGCCCTATACACCATCTATGGAGGAGACAAAGGTATTCAAAGAGCCAAATCTAAGAGTCTTAGAGATAAATTTGATGATATGAGAATGAAAGAAGATGAGAATATTGATCAATATGTTGCTAGAATAAAATAAGTTGTTGAACAAGATACAGATGAGGAAGATGTTGAACAATTGTAGGCACTACTGGCAAGAAGATTTCATAGAGGTAAAGGCAAGCTCAAAGGTAAGTTACCCATCATTTGTTTTAACTATAATGAGGTTGGTCATATTGTTGCAAGATGTATATAGAAAAAGAACTACAGCGATGGCAACAAGTATAAAAATAGAAGAGAAGATGACAACAAAGATTACAAAGACAAAGACAAGAAGTCATGCTACTTTTCTGAAGAAGCAAACAAGGATGATTCTAATGAACATGATGATGAAGTGGTGTATGTTGCAATGAAGGACGAATATGATGAAGATGAGGCAACTACACTTGCGACTTGTGTGATTAAAAATGATAAATGGATCATTGATAGTGGATTCTCATATCACATGACTAGAGACATAAGTAAGTTCATTACCTTGAATTGTTATGATGGAAATAGTGTAAGATTTGGTATTGATGCACTATGCTTGATAAAAGGAAAAGGTTTTATCAAACCCATAGACAAGATTTCATGTGACAATGCTTACTATGTTGAAGGACTAAACTATAACTTGTTGAGTGTGTCACAATTCAATAATTTGGGATGCAAGATTGAATTTAGAAACAAGACTACTAAAATATATGACACAAACGAGAAATTGATTGGAAAAAATGATCAAACTAGAACTAATCTATTCTATCTGGATATAGAGGATGCTACTTATTTTGTTGTAAAATTTGATGATGTATGGCTTTGGCACAAGAGATTATGTCATGTTAATTTTGATAACTTGGTTAGTATCACTACAATGAAGAAAGTTAGAGGTTTTCCTAAGTTAAAGAAAACTAATAATATAGTTTGCAAACAATGTTAGCTAGGAAAAATGACAAAGTCAAGCTTTAAGAGTAAAGCTTATACTTGTTAAGAAATACTAGAGATTGTTCATACTAATTTGTGTGGACCAATTGAAATACAAAGTTACAGAGGAGATAAGTACATAATGCTATTTGTTGATGATTATTCTAGGATGATGACAGTTATGTTTTTGAAATAGAAATTTGATGCTTTTCAAATGTTTAAATGGTACTAGACAAGAGTTGAGAAAGAAATAGGTAAAAATATGAAAATGCTTGAGATCAAATAGAGGAGGATAATTCACATCAAATGAGTTTGAGATGTTCTATAATGACAGAGGAATCAAAAGCCAGCCATCTGCTCCTAGGACCCCTCCATAAAATGGAATCGCTAAAAGGAGAAACATGTCTATAATGGACTATGCCAGAACACTTATCATGGAGAAGAATGTCACTCTAAAATACTAGAGAGATGTAAGTATTGTTGTATATACCCTGAACTGTGTGCAAATCAAGAAAGGTACTCAGTCAACACCTTTTAAACTATGGTATGGATATCCACCCAATGTAAAATACTTTAAGGTATTTAAAAGTTCTATATTCTTAAAGATGCTAGGAATGGAAAGCTTGATGCAAATAGTGAAGAAGGTATTTTCCTTGGATGCCCCACAAGAAGTAAAGCTTATAAGTGTTTAAATACTAACACTAACAAAATTGTGGAAAGTGCAAATGTGAATTTTGATGAATTTACAGAGGTACATGAGGCTGAACCTATGAAAGAACCAGAAGAATATAAATCATTTGTATACTTTTATAAAGGAATGCCTACTGTAGAAGATGTTGCAAATCAAGTTACAAATCAACAACAAGTTTTAGTGACTATCAAGTCACATACTACGAATGTCGAGTTGCATTTAGGAATCGAGCTGCGTTCAGATGCTAAGTTATAGAATGAAGTGGATGCATATTTTGATTCTGAGATTAGTGCACATAAAAGAGATGTTGAGATACCTAACAGAGATGTACACAATGATTATGAAGCTGGAAGGTAAAATGAAGAAACAAGAGCTGAGCTAAGATTGCCTAAATATGTCAAAAGATACCATCCTACGAATCAAATCATTGGAGATAAAAATGCTAGGCCAATGAGAAGAAATAGATTGAGAAGTGAATCATGTTTGCTAAGCATGAAGGAGCCTAGAATAGTGAAAGATGCATTAGAAGATGTGGATTGGTATAAAGCCATGGAAGAAGATATTGAATAGATAGAGAAGAATAAAACATGGAGTCTAGTTTCTAGACCAGAAGACAAGAATGTGATTGGCACCAAGTGGGTATTTAGAATCAAGCTAGATGAGAATGGTGAAGTCACAAGAAACAAAGCAAGATTAGTTTGCAAGGGATATGCATAAGAAGAAGGAATTAACTATGGGGAGACATTCACTCCTATTGCTAGAATAAAAGGAGTAAGAACTTTACTTGCTTATGTTGCATACAAAAGTTTCAAAGTTTATTAGATGGATGTTAAATTTGCATTTTTGAATGACATGCTAGAAGAAGAAGTTTACATAGAATGGCTAGAAGGTTTTGTTGATGGTAACAATAGGAACATGGCATGTAGATTGCATAAAGCTCTATATGGCTTGAAACAAGCACCAAGAGCATGGTATGAGAGACTTTATACTTATCTTGTGAAGATTGGATTTGAAAGGACTGATGATAACAACAATTTATACATAAAGACAGAGAAAGGCAAAGGCATTTTACTATCTGAAATATTTGTTGATGATATCATATTTGGAGGTCAAGATGCTTTGTGTGAGGATCTTGCAAATCAGATGAAACAAGAATTTGAAATGTTTATGTTTGGAGAAATCAAATTTTTTGTGGGTTTGCAAGTTTATCAGATGAAGTATGGAAGAAGACAAATCCACCTTAATGAAAATTTGAATACAGATCCAGAAACACAGAGAAGAAATATATTTTCAATGCAAGAACTATTGTGCAAAACTCATGAGATCCTATCTTGATTTGATGCGAAATAGCGAATGCATGAAACTCGCAAGAATTTTCCTTTTCTTTCAAAAACCCTCTTCTCGAAAATTGACTCCTCCAAACCCATGTGTGGAGAAATGAGCTCTGATTCCTTAATAAAGAGATTTCCCCAAATTAGGGCTTCGATTGTGCAGTCACACACAAACCCTTTTTTCTTAATTACTTTATTATATTTTAATTTTCATGTGCAAGCTTTTTGCAATTTATTTAAAACATCTTTATTAAATCAATTTCTTTCACTCTTATTAAATCATGAGACTTTTTTAATAAAATATATATTATTTCAACTATTAATATTATTTAGAGTTTATTATTAAAATGAAACTCCTAAATAAATTATTATCAAATTAAATAAATATAAATATGCCAAATTTCAAACTTTAATTAATTCTTTATTTAATTAATTTCTCAATTAATTAAATATAATTAAATATTGAATTTTCTTTATAAAATTTCTACTAAATTAAATCATTAAATTATCTTTTAATTTGATTTAATTAGAACTAAAAATCACAATAGACCCACAAGATTAAATACGACATCTCAACTGAAGACAAAAAATATAATCAAACTCTAGGGTCAAAATCACAAATTCACGTCACTTTATGAATTTAGACAGGTAAACAACTCAGATAGTTGTCCTACTTTCTAGGATAATTGATTTGGGTTAGGGTTTGGACTCAAGAATTATCTCCCCACTTATACCATTGAGATACTGCGATAGGGTATACTCATCTTGGCAATGCAGGGAAATCAATACCTACTACCTACAATCTGCATAAATCCATGCGTGTACATACTCATATATTCTAAACTAAACAGGCAATGATGGGGAGTGGTGCATCATGTAGATCCAGACTAGTAGGTGACTGTAACTCCCTCTCTCAACCACATTATGAATGCCAATCATAAAGTAAAACAAACAAGTACACCATACACATGCAAGTATGGGGTAAGTAACCATAGAACTGCATATCTAACATCATGAGATAACTAAAATCACTATATGAACACACATGTATCATCATAGAAATAATCTTGAACACATGAAATAACTAATTAACTCAACACATAAATTAACTAAGTATGAAATAACATCTAATCAAATTCGGTAACCAAGTACTGTTAATCATAAAACATAATCAGACAACTGGCCTAAAAGAATCTGACAATACAACAGAAAAGTTAACTAGGGGTAGGCATTACAAATCACATCAACCTCACCTTCTCTTTCATACCCCATAATGTAGCACTCATATCAATACAAAAATTAGAGTATGTAGATGGTGATACTTTTCTTTATGCAATAGATGTTGCAACCAATCAAGAGGTCCTAACATTTGGAAAATTAACTTGGGTATCAACTTTTAATACCTTTTTTTTCAATAAAACATATTTAATAAGATTTTTAAGGCAATGTAGTAGATTTCATGAATAAAATATAGATTAGACTTAGTGATTTCATCCATGAGCAAGATGATAAAACTAATTAATTTATCAAGAGTTCTATTTGTTCTTCTATTCAAACCATTCTATAATAACCAACTTGAGTGAAGTTTTAAATTTTAAATAATGACACTATTTATTTAATACACCATTGACATGAGATGCTGAATGAGAGAAGGCAATATATGGCATCATAAATATGAAGAAGTGGAGAAGTGATCGAGTCTATAATGTGTGCTCTATTGCATATCACAACTTCAAGTGTTCTTGCAATGATAATATGTGCTTTATTATTTTAATGAATTATTATTATTAGTCACTATTCATCATTGTTTTGTCTATTTTTGTTAGTGTAAATAATTAATTATTATTTACACTTTACTTAAGTTTAATTAGGTTAAATACATTATTTTATTAGTTTTCATTTAGACACCTAGGAGTATGCGTACTCATATGAGTTGTGTTGTTGACAACACAAGAGTTAGCAACTCATTTTAGCACATGGTGTCTACAACATTGGAGTTTGCATATTCAACTAAGTTGTCATGTAGACAACACAGTTGTTCACACTCGAATTAAGCACATGGTGTCTATAACATCTTTTTATGTGATACACTTATGTAAGCTTATCCTCTCATCATCGCAAAAACTTCTTTGCTCAGTGGAGGATAATACACTTTTAGTAGACATGTGCTTAGTTGTGAGGCTTATCACTGTGCTAACTCCTACTCATTCTAGAGGCCTTTATATACAAGCACTTCTAGTGTACATGTACATGAATTTTTATTCTCATATTGTTATTATGATCATACATCATTTGGTCCATATTGTACTTTGTTCTTGAGCTTCTTGATCTTGGTGTCATTTTGCCCTAGGAAAATTCTTATATGGTATCAAAGCCATAGGAGCGTCATTTCATAGTCATTGGGGACCATTTTTGCTTCACCTCTTAGATGACGTCAATTTAGATTTGAAGTATCTATAGTTATTGGGAGCATGTAGAGGCAAAGTAGACCTCACCATTGCATGTAGAGTGTTGATTCAGTGCATTTTGACTACAAATTTGCCTACCCTAGGCCATAGTCAAATTTGAGGCAATTTTTTTTTGCAAACCAGAACCTGAAGGCTTGATTTGTGAAATTGGTATGATCTCATTAGATCTCTGCAATTAATTTTTAGATCTAAATTTTTTTATAATCGATGAACTTCACATAAACCGACATACATCTCAATAACTGACAACATTCAACACTTTGGCAGATCCAACAACACATGATGGAACACATACTATAGCTTCCAAGCCGATCTCGTTTCTGTGACATCTTGTTTTTAAACAACCCTTACTACCCAAGCATGGTGCATGTGGGATTAATCCCATAGGTCACCTAACATTTTTTCCCCTGCCAATGCTAATAACTCTGCCGACGACCGTTTCCCGGTGCTGTTGTCACTCCTCCACGTGTTGTTCCCAGCTTCCTCCACGCATCATCCAATGACTCTACCTCCTCTACCACATGCCTCCACATGGTGTTCCTAGCTCCCTCCACATGCTATCCAATAACTCTGCCTCCTTTTCCATGTGGCTCCACATGATGCTTCCATGTGGTGCCACACAATCAACACCACGTCACACCCTGCCACGACAGCAGGCGCAACAAGCGCCACATCAACACCAACTCAACTGCCATGTCAGTGACACATTCCATGCCTAATTAGTGACATGTCAGCTACTCATACCTACCCAATCATCAATCCATATGCTGCTAACATCATCAGCCAAGTCATTCAGTATAGATGTGCTATCATGTCAGTTGGCTAGCCTTTTTCATTGACATCATGATTTTACAGTCCTAAATTGGCGGCCATCTAATTGTCACAAGTAGGCCAAATTACACTGCCATGGTAACCATTTGGATGTCAAATTTAACCTAGTGTTTTCCTAAGTAGATCTCTCACCATATGTAGTTTTGATTTGATAGTCCAACTTCAAGAGACCATATCTCAGTCATCTAGACACCAAATCAAGTGCAATTTTTAATATTTTGGCTAGAATTTCCTAAAGTTTCCAGTGGTGACATTATTTTTTAGTTTTGGTGCATGGATTTGTTAGCAAATTTAGTTTTTTGGTGACTATACTTGTCTAATCCTACATTTTGCAACTTCAAATACTTTGTACGAGCTCATCTAGACACATTTTCAAGTTCCATTTTTTTTTGAACATGCATAATTTTTGGTCTACTTTCTAGATCTGACTATAGGCTTGTGTGGATAGAAATACCACTTTCAGAAATAGGTCTTTTTTTGCATTGTATTGCTTTGATAAAACTTTAAAATTATTGTATATCTGAGCTACATTGCTAAGTACCATATTTGAACTCCAATAGGAGGTTGTAAGCAACAAATTAGAAGTCCACTTAGGCCTAAATTGGCAAGTGGCTATTGTAAATACACTAAGTATAAAGTGCCAAAATCATTCATTTGGGGGAGTTTTTTGATTGAGTGAAAATAGGACGGGGTATCTCTTGGTGTTGTGTTCCTCTCTTCTTGTTGTTATCTTTCTTTCCTTGCATTATGGGAAATCTTAAAATTCCAAAATTAACACCACATAACTATGCCACAAGGTCAGTTAAAAATGGTGTGAATTGATGAATAAAGAAGTTTCTCAATATGCAGATGGATCTTTTCCTAAACCAATAGGTGATCAAGTATCTCAAAGTGATATCAATTCTTGGGAAACAACAAATAGGAAAGCCCTAGGAATCATTAGGTTAGGGGTTGATGACAAGATTCTCTGTCAGATCATAAAATATAATAAATCCAAGGAAACTTGGGATGCTCTTAAAAACCTATATGGAAAAGTGACTAAAGAGGATGTCTACAAGATTGAAGATGAGCTTCTCTCCCTAGATCCTAAGAACTTTGATTCCATTTAGAATTTTATCATTAAGGTGAATGAGTTGAGAACAAAACTTAATGATTGCGATAGTCCTATTAAGGATGACACGTTGATTTATCTAATTCAGAATAAGCTGCCATCAAACTACTCCACATTTGTCTCTTCTTTGAACACCTCAAAGGCTATCTTAGGGGATTCTTATAAGAAACTCACTTTTGATGACTATGCTTAGTTGTTAGAGGATGAAGAAGCTAAGTTGATAACAATGGGGATTCTCAAGTCTTCGAAGTCTAAGGCATTGGTGGCTAACAATGAGAGTTCTAAAAATTTAGCTAGTGAAAGTTCAAACAAAAGAAAGGGGAAAAAAAAGAAAGTGGAAAGATAACAAACAAGGGGATATAGAAAAGTCTTCTCCTAATACCAACAAAAAGGGGGACAATAATCAAGAAAAGAAGAAGTGTGCCTATTGCAAAAGAACTGGTCATGATGAAAATTAGTGTTATCACAAAAAGATTGATGAATTGAAAAAAATCATGAAAAAACACAATGTTCCATTGTCTAATGCTTATAAGGAAAAGGAGTCTTCATCTTCAGATTCTAAGAGCAAAGGGCAAGCTTTACTAACAAACATTATTAGTCAGGGAGAATGGATTATTGACTCAGGTGCCACACATCACATGGGTGCTTCAAAGAGAGACTTTTCTTCAATGACACCTTCAGAGGTACCACACATCTTTGTAGGAGATGATACTAAAGTGAAAGGTGAAGGAAAATGTGAAGCTGAGATGGAAAGTGGAGTGTTCAAGGGTGTTCTCTATGTTCCTAATCTTACCTCTAACCTTCTTTTAGTCTACCAAATCACTCATTATGGAGGTAGAAATAAGGTTGAATTTCTTCCAAATTCAGTGGTAGTGAAAAGTATCAAAGATGATTCTATGGTTGCAATAGGTGAAGCCAATCATGATTCAAGGCTTTACACTTTCTCTTCCTTTGTGCCTAAAACTAATGCACAAGCCTTATTAATGTATTCAAATACAGAAAGAAAACTATGGCATGAGAGGTTTGGACATCTCAACTATGGGTATCTTCAATAGCTTAGAAACAAGAACATGGTTCATGGTCTACCTCAAGTTCAATTTTTAGATGGTGTTTGTTTACGTTGCACACTTGGGAAGCATCCAAAAAAAATGTTTGACAAGGGAAAGTCTTGGAGAGCACAATGTGTTCTTGAACTAGTTCATAGTGATGTAGCGGGCCCATTTCCAGTGCCATCATTTGGAAAGTCTCACTATGCACTCACCTTCATTAATGACTACCCTCGCTATACTTGGGTATTTTTCATGGCTCATAAGAGTGAAGTGTTTGAATGATTTCTCAACTTCAAGGCTCAAGTGGAAAAGTAGTTAGAGAAAGCCATCAAAATCTTTCAGATAGATAATGGAGGGGAGTATGTGAACTCAAGACTTATAGACTTTTGTACTCAAGAGGGGATTGACCTTTAGCATTCAGTACCATATATGCCACAACAAAATGGTGTTGCCAAAAGGAAGAATAGAACCCTCAAGGAGATGACCACTTGCATGCTACTACATAAGTCTCTTGATCAAGTCTTTTTGGTTGAAGCAATGAATTGTGCTAACTACATCTAGAATAGGAGTCCTCATAAAGCTTTGGATGGTGTAACTCCTTTTGAAGCTTGGACTAGCAAGGAACCTTCTGTAAAGCACTTTAGAGTCTTTGGTTGTCTAGCATGGGCACAAATACCTCCATAGAAATGCAAGACATTGGAACCTCAAAGTAAACCTTACCTCTTTGTTGGTTATGCAGACTCTCATAAAGCCTACAAATTGATGGATCTAGAGACACGTGACATTTTCTATGAGAGGAGTGTACACTTTGAAGAAAGTTGACCCAACTTTACTTCTTCAACTCCTCCTTCTTCCTCCTTCATTGAAGAGAGTGACAGTGATGATAGTGACTTGGAAGATGTTTGTCCATGACCCAAATAGAGACATCAACTAGATGAGGTTGAGGATATCCCTTCTACATCTTCTTCCACTAGGCCTAGATGGGCTCAGTACACTTTGGATGCAGCATGATCATTGGTAGGGAATCCTTTAGATACTAGGAGGACAAGATCACAACACAACTCACTCCCTCATGCTTATATAGTAGTCATTTCCAATCCCCAATCATTCAAAAAAGCTTCAGGTATTCTAGAATGGGAATTGGTTCAGTGTAAGTGGATCTATTAGACCAAGTTTGCAACGGATGGAAGTGTGGATAAGCATAAGGCTAGACTTGTTGCAAAAGATTTCTCTTGGGTACCTAGCATTGAATACACTGAGACCTTTGCACCAGTTGCAAAAATGAACTCCATTCGTTTGACACTAGCTATAGCAGTAGCTTTGAGATGGGTTGTTTATTAGATGGATGTGAAGAGCACATTCTTGAATGGTGATCTTCATGAGGAAATTTATATGGAGCAGCCACATGGATTCATTTAGGATTCTACCTTGGTTTGCAAATTGAAAAAGTCCATCTATGTACTAAAACAAACTCCAAGAGCTTGGTATGCCAAGATGGATTCTTTCCTTCTCTCTGTAGGGTTCACAAGATGTCATTCTGATCTTAATGTCTACATTCTTTAATGGGATGATTCTCACTTGCTACTTGTGCTTTATGTTGATGACTTGATCATTATAGAGAGTACATCATCCATCATTGATAGTGTCAAGGCTGCTTTGTAGGACAGATTTGGGTCTACTTCATTATTTCCTTGGTATTGAGATACATCAGTCTTCATTAGGGATCGCATTATCACAACCCAAGTATGCTCTTGATCTACTTGCTTGGTTTCACATGAGTGACTGTAAGGCTGCATCTACTCCATTTATTTCAAGTGTTAAGTTAGAAGCAAAGTGTTCCACTCCACTTGTTGATGCTACTTTGTATAGACAGTTGGTTGGAAGTCTCATCGATACTTGACACATATATGCCTTGACATATCCTTTGTAGATGGCATAGTTTCTTGCTTCATGCAAGAGCCACATGAACTTCATTGGAAGGCAGCCAAATGCATCTTACACTATATCTAGGGTACACATACATATGGGATGTGCTATATAGCTGGTACTGCACTACAACTATTGGGTTATACAGACTTAGACTATGCAGGAGATATTGATTCTTGCAAATGCACTTTAGGATAAAAGTTTCATCTTGGTTCTGGCCCCATTTGTTGGTAGAGTAAAAAGAAAAACACTATTGCTCTTTCATCAACTAAGGCTGAGTATTGAGGAGTTATCAATGCGGCTACATAAGCTATTTGGCTACAACAAATTCTGAAAGAGTTTGGTTTGATCTACCTAGACCCACAGTCATACATTATGATAATTAGAGTTCCATTGAAATCTCAAAACATCTACTGCAACATCAATGCACACAACACATTGAGGTTCATATGCACTATATCAGAGAGCTAATTCATGAGCAGGTCATTGCATTGTAGTATTGTCCTATAGAGCAACAAATTGTAGACATCTTCACAAAGCCCTTCACTAAGGTCAAGTATCTTCAATTGTGAGATCTCTTGGGGGTGAAGGATTTTTCACTACGGGGGGTCACATGACTCTTCTCTTCTTTATTGTATTTATCTCTCTTTTTGGGGGAGGGTTTTTCCCATGAGGTTTTCCCTCTTTCTTTGTTTTTAGAGAGATTGCATTGCCTTGCATCGCATTATATGTAGAGCATTACATCTGTACATGGGTACCTAACATGGCCTAGTAGCCGAGGCTCATTATGCATTTTCATCATAGCTTTTGTGAGCTTAAGTGCATTCCCCTAAGTTGCACTTAAGGGGGAGGTGTTGTTAGCGTAAATAATTAATTATTATTTACACTTTACTTAAGTTTACTTAGGTTGAATGCATTATTTAATTAGTTGTCATGTAGACACTTAGGAGTATGTGTACTCATATGAGTTGTCTTGTGACAACATAGGAGTTAGCAACTTATTTTAGCACATGTTGTCTACAACACAAGAGTTTTCATATTCAATTGAGTTGTCATGTAGACAACATCGTTGTTCACACTCTAATCAAGCACATGGTGTCTACAACATCTTTTATGTGATACACCTATGTAAGATTATCCTCTCATCATTGCACAAACTTATGTGCTCAATGGAGAATAATCCACTTTTGGTGGACATGTGCTTAGTTGTGAGGCTTATCACTTTGCTAATTCCTAGTCATTTTAAAGGCCTTTATATACAAGCACTTCTAGTGTACATGTAAATGAATTTTCATTCTCATATTGTTATTATGATCATACATCATTTGGTCCATATTGTGCTTTGTTCTTGAGCTTCTTGATCTTGGTGTCATTTTGCCCCAAGGAAAATTATTACAATTTTTTAGTGTATAGATTTTTTAAATACATTATGGAAAGAGTTGAACCTCTATATCGATTAGTTGAGTTTACACTTTAATTGTTCTATATTATTTATCCCTTATTTTTCCTTCATTACATTTTATCTATTGTTGTTATCCAAAATCAATATTTTTCCTTAACATAAGACATGCATATTTTATTCATACGTATTAATTCCTCAATTTTGTTTTTGGAAGGTTAGTATATCGTTATCACAATTCCATAAATGCTTACTCTTTCAATATAGGTGTTAAGAGTAGTCATGAGGTTAGAATTTGGCTTGGTTATATTATTATCTCATAATATTAAATACATAATTTAAAAAATATTGAAGTTTGAACAACAAATTTTAAAAAGTTGAATAAAAAAAGTGACCACAAGAACCTCATATTTTTAATGAGCAAGAAATAATTACTTATAATTTTATGAAGGGAATATAACTAGATTTTGTGAAAAAGTGTTGGAAAGACAATTACGAACATGTTAAGAGGGTTCATATAAGCTTTTTTGTTTCAGTAAAATAATATTATAAATTAGTAATATTGAAAAATAGCAAAATAATTTTTCTCAAATTTATATATTTTTCTTTTAAAAAGATTCTAAATTAATATGAATATATAATAATAAAAATCAAAATATAATTTTTTAAAATTTACACATATTTATAAAATTAATATATTTCATATAACAATGTTTGATGGTTTGTTAATAAAACTAAGTGTTATATTTACAATTTTATAAATGCTTGACCTATCAATCGATAAGTTTCAATAGTTTCAAATGTGAAAAAAGGACCAATACAACCATCGAATTTCAGGTGTGCTTCGTGTTTGTACTCCAATGTTTTCTCTCTATTTTCATGACATTTTAGACAATTTTGAAGCCCAACTAAAATTGGAGAAACCCATATTCTTTTCTTTTATGCGTCTAATGGAATTGGAAGAATATAACCAACTTTTCTTCAAATTCATCTTAGAGTTGTCTTCTATTAACATCTTTCATTGTTTGTTTACATCACATGTCATAGTGCACATCTCTCTATCACATTTTTTTGTACGTGTTTTATTGGGGTCCAATCTAATTGTTTGCAAATACATCCATTAGATTGATGGAAGCAAAATTTAGTGATGATTTTGCCTGATTTTCAATTCACTTTTGTGCTAATTAATTGCAACCACCTAAATGATCATAAATGAAATTTTTGCAAGCACATACTACACCTTGATAATCTGTTGCAGTTGCCCAACTCCAAAATGATGTTCTAGATAGAGAATTGTTGTTGAGGTGAAGCGACTCCAAGCTCATCAAATCCCCCAATTTGGGTGTCAATTTTGTCATCAACTAAGTCTAGATAAGTTTAAAATAATGGTGGCATTTGTGTGTGGGTAGCACAAAACTCTAGTTAAAGTATATGAGGAGTTGATTTTCTTCTAATTTAGGCTCTCAACTATGAGATCTAATACCTTCCCATAGCAAGGTTTGATCACATTAATTTGTCCCTGTTCAAGTTGGTATAGGAAATATTTATTTTAGGTTAAGATCTTAGAATTTTTATTTGTTGCATCGATGATACAAATCCCTAGGGTGATTAGGCCTGCTAATTGCTAACTTCTTTGTCTTGGTTCAGTCTAGATGGGGCAAATTATCGAGCTCTTGCTCACAACATACTAGTATACAACTTCATCACTTGTGAATGAGACTTTTGATATGAATTATTTTCATGCACAAGATTATTAGTGCTACAAGTATTATTCATTCAAGGCCAAGGTTTTAACAATCATGAAGCATGATTTACATTCAGTGGTTGCAATCAATATTGTTCTTTTCATTTTTTTGATTGCTATTTTATCTTTACGTTGGCGTTATTTATGTTTTACTAATTTTGATCCAAACCATTGCCTAAGAATTTTATGGAATTTACGTGAAGATTATATTCTACATGGTGTCATATATAGTGCAATCAAAATTTCTAATTTTTGAAATGAAATTTCATTCCTTTATTCACGTCACCAATTTCATACATAGAAAAACCATTAATTTATACCAACGACACCTGAATACTACAACCACCTATTATTAAAAAGAAATCTTACATGCTCTAATCTACTAGTCATATTACCCTTGATTTTCATCCTTGGAAGTTAAAATTTAATAGGTATCTATGCTTAGAGATATTTAGAGTTTCAATAACATCAAACCCTTTGCTTTGAGACTTTTTGACTACATACTCCAAAATTCCTTTAATTTGGTTCTCCATTGACCAAGACAACATAGATTCCTCAAACAAATTTCACGTATTTGGCAACATAGATTCTTGAATAATATTTTGCATATCTAGTGATTCGAATTATGATTCTAGATTACAACGCCTAGTTTGATACTTGGGGTATTGTTAATTCTAATGCAAATAGAACAATTTATGAAAAATAGATTACGCAAGCCAAAAGTAATCCATTTCATTAAAAAATCAAGTTTATAAAAATTATGATGAATCTAAAGGGTCACCAATATCCCTTTGAAAAGAAATGAACAATCTACATGATGTTTATTGCAAAATAAAATAACTTTCTACTCATTGCTAAAAAAAGCATGTCACTTACACCTTTGAAAGGATAATCAAATTATCTGTCTCCATATTTAGGAGCCACAACTCATGAAGTCTTTCAAGGCCTAAAAATGCCCCAAAGACCTCTAAAAATGCCAATTGCCAGAACATAGAAAATACCAATCAATTAGATTTTGATATTTTCCCATTTCCACTTTTGCTAGCCTTCTCAGGATCATCATGAATGATGTTTTGATTATTCCTCCCCCCTTGAGAGTCAAAGGGCCCTATTGCATCCAGACTCTACATTAGGTGCAAAAAATGAATATGAATTTGTTCACTTGTAAGCCACTTCCCCTTGATGAGAAAACTACCCAACTTGCACCACACAATATAGGTAAATAGTCTGGTTCTTCAAGTTCTTCACACACTTCTCCCCAACTTGATCAGTTTGTAGTGGATTAGCCACTTCTGGATTTAATTTTGTATGCTTGATCTCCTCAGTAGCATCTACAATGTCTAATAATGGAGGGAAATAAGGCTTCAACAATTTGACATTGAAGACAGGGTGAATACCCATGAATGGTGGTAAATTATGTTCAAATGCATTTTCACCAACTTGTTTGACGATCTTGTATGGACCATAATGAAGGGGATGAAGCTTTTTGTAAGGACCTTGCAATCACTCTTTTTGAAAATGCAACCATACCTTATCCGCAACTTGAAAATTATGAGGAGTCCGATGCTCATTATGCCTTTGTTTATACTTCTTAGTGGTCTGCTCCAAAATCTCATGAAACTGTTGTTGCAAATGTTGAGTTCTATTAATGAGCTTCGTTGCTTTGTCCTTCTCCTAATCCAAGCACGATGTCTAATTAGGTTGTATAGCTAGGATAGAAATTTTTAGACTCCTGGAAGCTTTCAAGGCTTATAAATGCCCCAAAGACCTGCAAAAAATGCCAATTATTGGAACATAGAAAGTACCAAAAAATCAGATTTTGATATTTTCCCATTTCTACTTCTACTAGCCTCCTCTGGATCATCATTAACCATGTTTTGATCATCTGGTCAAAAATATTATCAATATTAGTTGCATGTTTCCTTGTTAATTGTAACTATTCATAGTTACATCATTTGTGGTTATTTGAGAGGAACTCTTGACCCCATTTACAAATATAAAATAGAGGAAGAAACTAGTTTATCTGAATATCGAGTGTTTACTCTTTAGAACTAGTATTTCATAGTTACAAAATCCTAAATAATCTTTGTAACTTGAATTTGAAAACTCTTGGGGTTATGCTCATCTCAATCTTACTTCTTGTTTTAGCATTAAATGGGACTCCAAGTGTAACACAACTCTTGTTAGCAAAAGCTTCACTAATTTTCCACTAAATTGAAAACATTAGAAACTAGAATTGAAATGGGAAGTATTGTTACCATTCCCACTACTTCTAAGATAAGTCAAGTTGTTACTAGTATTTGGCTACAAATTTAACCTAACACCCAATACACCCAATTGCATTTGCTTGAAAATTTCGTTTTATTAGATATTAGGTAAATAATTTTTAATATGTTATACTAAATAAGTAGCTAATAAAAAGAGTGTGAAAACATTTATTGACCAATCTAAATTGATATTCTAATGCCATGAATTCTTTACATCAAATACCTTTAAAATGATATTTCCTGACGAAGTTTAAAAAAAAATGGTATATAAGGTACCAGTAATGAGATAAGAGATGAAGTTCTAGTAAAAAATACAAACAACACGGATCAATCCTTTTCCGTTTCAAATTGAGTCTTTGCTTTTAAGAACAGTAGAATTTGATTGTCGTTCTCGTTGCTTTTTTCGAAGATTGAATTCGCACAAGTTTCGTGCAAGGATATATTTCTATAGAATCAGAAAATTGTCTTTTGTGCAGGATTATGTTGCAGCAAGTTGTTCTTCGACAACAGGTAGAAACTCAGACGTCTAAGGTGTTGATATCAATAATGGTGTAATTGATATTTGAAGAGGTTTCTTTTACTGGTCGTTCCTTTACTTGAAATGCGTATGACTCTGCAGTAGAAAATGGCTCAAATAATCATCTTCAAGCTAACACCTACATCCATTTGCAATAAAACATACAAGATTTGTAAACTTGGACTGCAACCTATAATTGTTGCTTACATCCTCGTGACATATCTGCTGGAGTTGCAGGCTGTCTTATTGAGCTGCGGAAATGTGTAATGAAACGCAAAAGTTCTATATTTTAAAAACCTCTAAGCTTGATTACACTCCATAATTGTTATACTAAATTCCAGTGAAATTCCAGTGATGCCGTAGGGTAGTCTTATAGGAGCTTCCTAAATATCTTTTTCTATATGAATGAGCAGGCTTACACTCAAACAAAATTCTTCAAATTTATATTCGATTGGCGATGTTTAATTGTTTGGGTTTAGAGAGGTTTTGCATGCACGAGTCAAACGACTTAAGTCCGCCTATAAGCATTCAATTTCCCTACGGCAGCAAGCGGTCTCTCTTATACATTGGCTTTCAAATGGACAGAATTGAAGGTGGTTTCTCCACCTGTTTACTATTTTTACGAACATACTTCAGAATGTTTGACATCATAAATATTATTTTCTATATTTATGAGCGAGCTGACTTCATAATATAATCAAAATTCTTCAAATTTATATTTCGATGAACAAGGCCTTCTTTATTAATTGAAGTCAGGGGATATAGGATCATCTCAAAAGAGTCACTTGGCTCAGAGCTGGAAGGCATTAACAACTATCATAAAATAAAACATATAACTACCTCAGGCAGCCAAAGCAGTACTAGCCGAGGGAGGTGGATCATTTTGATCATCATTTTCCCATCCAATTTTGGGTTTTGTGGGTGGATTAGGGATAATCCACCCATCATCATCTTTATCTTTTTCCTCCTCAGTCTTGGGAGGCGAAATGGCCAAGGCCAGGTGAGGGAACCACTTGGAAGAGGTGGTAGCAGGCCACGAAGAATCACCACTGGGAGCAGGCCAGGCAGAAGCAATAGGAGGAGTTGCAGCAGTAGGGGACTAACCAGAGTCGCACGCAGTGAGGAAGCTGAATGGTGATGCCAACCATCATCACCACCATCAAAGGAGGGGTGGGGTGCTTGAGATCTCGGGGTTTATAAGTGGCAGCCAGAGAAATTGCGACTGCAACAACGTCCACAGGACAGAGTGTGGTCGGTACATGTGGAGTCCGATGACACTATGGCAACCGCACTCAGGGCATTACCCTAATGCTGCATAAGCTCTCGGAGGTGGGCCACCTTGTTCTCTTGGACCTGTATCTGCATAATCACATTATTGCATTGCAAACTATAGTAGACATGGAAACATTATGTCTAGAAAGCTGCGAGTGAAAAAGTACAACATTTCCATCCTTCCAAAGAGTGAATAAAATCTCCATCCTAAAAGCATGCCATATTTGAGAGAACTTGAAGGGGATTCTAGGTGAATCACTTGACAAAACCATATGCTGAGAAAAAGGTTTAGGTCTAAAAGGCCTGAAAAAGTCATGAGTCTAGCTCCAATATTGTTAAGTTCACTGATCGGATCAAAAAATATGAAGAAAGGTTTCTGGGTGACCACATAAAGGACATTTCGGATCCAAGACTCCCAAATGCTAGAGCCGAGAACCCAAGGGCAAGCCCTGAAAAAAACACACACCAGGCAAAGTGTGTAATCTTTGGCTCAATAATGGCGGACCAAATTGTAAGAAACAAAATTTCCAGGATTTTTGGGAGGACTGCAAGTGCCACCATTGGTTCAGAATAGTGACCATAGGCAAATGTGTCACCAACCAAAGATACCCCATCTTGGGCTTGTAACTGGAAAGAGGAGTGCAAAGATACCATTTCCAATCTTTCTACCATGGCTTAATAGGTTGAACACTCAACTTATGAAGCATGTGAGGAGGAAGGGGAAAAACCAGTAAGTCGTAAGTTTTCTGATTTGGACAAGACAAATGAAATTGAACCTATAAATTCTCCCAAGTGCTGAGATTCATAGTGGCTCTAGAGAATAAATCTTTGAGCGTCTTGATGTTGTGATTATGAAAGCGCAAAACACTGACTCCATGAGCTTTAGCAAGTAGAACCTCTTGCATAGAAAATAGGGGAGACCAAGAAAGATTGTGTTAGTTCATTGAAAGCCCATCAAGAAACACAACACCAAACCAGTGAAGCTACGACTTATCCAAATGCTCTTGCCACAAATGTGCCCTAGATTTTAAATAGGATCTTACATAATGAAAAGGGTTTGAAAATCAATTCCTTTCTAGGTTGGTCTATTGGAAAGAAAACTTGAGGAAATACAATGCCTAGAAGAACTTTCCAAGTCTCATCTCTAGTTAAGGCACGAATCACCCGTTTAGTACACCAAGCCAAACCCTCATTCTGGGTAGAGAGAAGGTCAAGACCTTTGGATTCCTTCGAAAGGCAACAAAATTCCTAGGCAACTTTGTGAAACCCATGATGGTCAGCCCCATAGGCCCAAAGAAAGTTCCTGAGGAGCTTCTCAAGCTTCATATAAGAGGCTTTGGAAGGAGCCCAATAGGAAGAATAATAAACATGGGTGGCAGCCAACACCTTGGAAAAATCTGGAATTTACCTACGAGAGAAAGAGGCTTAGTGATCCCATAAGCTAATTTCTTCTCAAATTTGGCAATAACCGCATTCCAGAGATTTATATGCGATGCTTGAAAGGCAAAATACATGCCTAAAAAGCAGAAAATCTCATTCTGTTGAATCCCTTTCCAGTTATATATGTAAGAGCCGTGGTGGTGTGGGCAGAAATGATTGGTGGCAACAAAGAGTCTTGTGTCATTGAATGACCGAATTAGAAGCAAAACAAAAAGTGTGAAGGCATTGAAGATCATTGTTCACATTAGCCTCATCCTCAATAAGAGTGAGAAAAGAATTGTTGAAAAAGTGCCCATTGACAAGCTTAACAGGAGGCTCAGGCAGGGAAATTCGTTTGACAAGGCTGGAATAAATACCATTTGCCAAAAAATATCCAAAGCCTTTAGAAGCAAGCACATAAAGAGCAACGGTCAAGGGACAACCTTGGTGGATGGACTTGAAGAGACCAATGGTCTCAGAGTGATGGCCATTGATGGTAATGCAAGCAAAGGTGTTTTCAAAGAACATCCATACAGATTGAAGAAATATGTGGCCAAAACCTAAAGCTTGAAGAGTTGCAAGAATAAAGGGACATTCAATATGGTCATAGGCTTTGGCAAAATCAATTTTGAGAAAGATTGCTGGCTGCTTGTGTTAAGTTTGTAGTTGCAGTCATATTGATTCGATCGTGAGATACATTGTTGATGATAAATCATCATTAGATAAAAATTCTTATCATATTATATATATATATATATATTACATATATTATATTATATATATATAATAATATATATACTATACACATGGTTATTTATATAATAATATAATAATATATATATATATATATATATATGGCTATTTATATAATTAATATATTAACTAATGATGATTAACTATAGAGACACGTCTCTTCTATCATGTTCCCAAATTTTAATATAATAATTAAATTAAATTAATTAATTAATTGGTCCCAAAATTTAAATAATATAACAAAAGGACCTTTAATTAGTTACTTTAATTAATTAATATGGGGCCCAAGTTAATAATATTTGTATTTGTGGTTCCAATTGATTTAGTATATTTCGGACCCATTTTTATTTAATTGTTTCCGTAGTTATATGGCCGTCGGCTATCTTTGTAAACCCTCAGAAAGTTTCTTCGACGGGTATTTAAGCATGGCATGTAGGTAGTAGTTGGTATGCGATTTGGTTTATTGTTCTTTGTACTGCGAATTCCTATCGGGATTCTCTGTTGTCACCATTTCGAAAGTGAAAGATCTTCCCTACATGGCTCTCGTAGTTTCAGTGGGATTCAACCCTCACCTTATTCCATTTGTATGGTTTGCTCGGATCAGGCAAATCGAAGCGGCATTTTATCTATCATTTGTATCTGACAAATTTGAAGTGCTATTGTTATTTCTCTATGTGCAATCATCGGCAATATAATTATTATTGGTAATGATTTGTCTTTTTTGTGTAGATGCGTAAAATACTCTGGCAAAGTGATCACATTCTGTCGCCTTTCACCCATACACCATACAGATCCATCTACTTGCAACCTTATGAATCCATCAACTAGCACTGTACAGAGTGTGACATCATCACCATACGACTCCCACAAACCACCATGTGGAAAAGCTCTCCTCATTGTACAGGCACCTTCCCATCACCATACGACCTCCCTCCCATCACCATACGACCTACTTCCCACAACGTATGATTAACCTTCATACCAACAGTACAACCGACATACACTGCAGTATGGCCAAAGCCTAAGACAACGTACGACCAACTCAATTGCACAGTATGGTCAACTTAAAGACATCGTACACTTCCTTCCTACTTTCCATACAATACCCTCCAACTACTTGGCGGGGATGAAATTAGGATATAGAGGAAGCACGTCTTCAACTGTAGGGGATTGGAACATTACAATGGTATCAGAGCCTAGTTATTCTGCCAGCCTGTTGGGAGAATGGAGAGCTTTGACTTGGATTACATTATGGCTCAGTTTCGAGCCGATTGGAGGGCACATCTATTAGTCAAATACGCCAAGAAAACTTTTGCGTGCCAACTTTTGGATGGTCAAGTATAGGATGACAAATACAAGGTGGTTGGCGAAATCATTTACCAAAAAGACAAAATCTACTTGGTACTTGAGTCTAAGATGAAGGAAATGATTATGGAAGAAAGTACTTGCACAAATATCATTGAGCTGATGCTCGACGATCAACTTGATAGAAATTTGGGTTCTACCAACGACCCTCTGAATAAGCAAGCTCTACGGGTAGTTGTTCAACCTCCTTGTAATGTAGATTTGATTGAGGATTATTTGTAGGAGAAATCTTTACAGTTGGTTGATTATGAAGTCTATTCCCAATTGGCAATCATAATGGATTACACAGATGAATTTCAGGTTTGGGATCTTGGTGACTTGGGACAGGACAACATTTATATTAGAGTGGTGTAGTGGATGCTTAACAAAAATGTGGTGCAAGGGAGGTTTGATGACAATTCGCTTGTGTGTTTGGTCTGGGATCCTAGTGACTCAGGACATGACAATATTTATATTAGAGTGGCACAGCGAAAGTTTGACGACAATGTGGTGTTGCAGAGGATTGATGTCATTTCACTTGTCTCACCTATGTGTTTGATTTGGGACCTTGGAGTTGTTGGTGTTTCGTCTGATAATGGATTGCTTGAGGGCAAGCAATTTTCAGACAGTGAGGATTTTTCATGTTCCCAAATTTTAATATAATAATTAAATTAAATTAATTAATTGGTCCCAAAATTTAAATAATATAACAAAAGGACCTTTAATTAGTTACTTTAATTAATTGATATGGACCCCAAGTTAATAATATTTGTATCTGTGGTTCCGATTGATTTAGTATATCTTGGACCCATTTTTATTTAATTGTTTCCGTAGTTAGGTGTGGCTGTTGGCTATCTTTGTAAACCCTCAAAAAGTTTCTCTAACGGGTATTTAAGAAGGGCATATAGGTAGTAGTTGGCATGCAATTTGGTTTATTATTCTTTGTATTGCGAATTCTCGTTGGGATTCTCCGTTGTCACCATTTCGGAAGTGAAAGATCTTCCATACTTGGCTCTCGCGGTTTCAGTGGGATTCAACCTTCACCCTATTCCATTTGTATGGTTTGGCTCAGTTCTAGCGAATTGGAGTGGCATTTTATCTATCATTTGTATCTGGCAAATCTGAAGTGCTATTGTTATTTCTCTATGTGCAATCACTGGCAATATAATTGTTATTGGTAACAATTTGTCTTTCTTGTGTGGATGTGTAAAATACTCTGGCAAAGATCACATTCCGTCACCTTTCACCCATACACCATACAGATCCATCTACTTGCAACTGTACGGATCCATCAACTAGCACTGTACAGAGTGCGACATCATCACCTTATCGCTCCCACAAACAATCGTGTTGAATAGCCCACCTCATAGTATAGACACCTTCCCATCACTGTGCGGCCTCCCTCCCATCACTGTACAACCTACTTTCCATACCGTATGACCACCCTTCATTCCAACATTATGGCCAATATACAACACCCTACGGTCAAAGCCTAAGACACCGTACAACCAACTCAATTGCATAGTACGACCAACTTTAAGACACCATACACTTCCTTCTACTTTCTGTACAATACCCTCCAACTACTTGACAAGGATGGAATTAGGATATAGAGGAAGCACGTCTTCAACTGCGGGGGATTGGAACATTACATCTTCATGAGACATGTCTCCTCCTCTCATATTTATAGGTCTTCAAATCTGCATTAGACATCAATTACAATGGTCATGTTAGTACATTTGCAAAAATGATCCATGTTACTTCAACATGGTATCAGAGCCTAACTGTAGATGTAAATGGAATAGAAGATGATTTAGAATAGAATGCATGTTCCTGTGGTCTACGTGCATGAGAACTTGATAATAGTTTGGTGACCTGTGAAACTTGCAAAGAATGTAATAGTGATTGGTCTAGATGGTATTGAAGGACTAAACAACGTTTTCTACATCTAGTTGTAACAAGGTACCAAGAATGCTACAACATTGATAACTGTGAGCTTTATTCTTATCGTTTGAAACTAAAAGATGTTGTAGACCATCCTTAAAGAATGGATTAATTCTGGAATCCCCCTACTCGTTAGATAAAAGATGGTCATGGGAGTTTGAGAATTGCACACGCAGGGATTATGGTTATCCCCACTCCAATGGTGCAATTTGAGAACTAATATATTAACATAAATTACTATGTCTGTTCGAAGTTTATCTGAAATAAAGTACAAAGGAATCGCCAACATATCTTAGACCTTTCAATTTCTGGTACATTGAAATAAAGGTTATATCTATATAACTCTCAACATGTTTTCATTACTATGAAGAATTTATATAGTTAGACGTCTTTGAAAATGTATTTCCATTATAACTATTGTGAATATATTGTGTTGCCATGAGACATTCATCAAATGTGTGGTATGTGAGACCAATGAATTTGGTTCTAGTAGGGGCTTCGGTGCAAGAACTCTCTCAAAATGAAGACTTTCACATGAATATTTTTTAAGATGTTTGGTAGCTCGATAAGTGCGAAGGTTAAATTTGCACAATAGCTATTAATATCTAAGGTGATTTTGTTGACAATGGGGATAACTATTAAGGTTATAAACTCCCATTGTATGTGCAGCATATTGGGCATGTGTTAAGGTGGTCACGTTGTAGAAATTTTATTGAAGGAGGAAGAATCATCAAAAAATAGGCACAAAGAAGGGAAAGAAAAAAAAGCAGGGGATCGTAGCCATTTGACTTGGAAATTCACATTGGTTTATAAATCTAACAGTTGGCAAACAAATCAAGGGAGATTCATTTTGACCTAGCACGTGAACAAAGTGCATTATACCCACTGCTTTCAAAGGCATTTCCCAATGACTTATACAAGAAGATAGAGGCTTTTAGAATAAAGAATAATGGTTTCCAATGCTAGAGATATAGGAGTACATATTACCACCGTGACAGAGGAGTCGTGGTAAATGGAAACAGTCTCATTACGCAGGGAAAGAAGAGGAGTATAAGACGGTGAATTATGGAAGGAAGTAGATGACATGGATTCAAAAATGTATAGGTGAATCACACATCGAGCATGCAGACTGTATTGGAAGGAATGATAGTAAAAGAAAGAGTAGTTCGATTGAATAATGAGGACAAATTTCAATCATAAATAATTAGAGATGGGGTACGATATCCCCTACAAATTCAGTCATAATTGAATAGCACGTCAGTTAATATAATAAGTGGACATATAGGTTTAATCAAAAGATCAAACAAATACCTTTGCATGAACAAAGGAAATTTGAGTTGTTGTGAGAAGTTAATGGAACTTTTAAGAATTCATTTGAGGCATCTACGATTCTCTCTTTGATGAATGAAACTTGACGTATGAGTTGTAGATTCATTCGTGTGGCACAATCATACTCAATCAAGATATTGGCGTATCGTGGATAAGTTTAAGAAAATGGAAGGACATGTTTTAATTCTACTGTTAAGCTTAATGAATATTTGGACCTTCAATGGATGAAAAGAGCAAGTTGGAACTTAGAAAGAAGTTATCATATTTGATGTGATGCAAAAGTGTTCAACTATATAAGAGTGGGAATTTTACATTGTGGTGGGAATAATAACCAATGTTTTATTCCCACTTGAACCATCTTTTGAAAGGAGATGTTCCATGATCCTCAAGGGTAGATAAGTACTCGTATCTCTTACATTTATCTATTCATTTATTTATAATCCTATACATAGCATAAGAGTTATTTGCCTTGATTTTTTCCTTTATGTGTAAGAATGTTTTTGTAGGAAAAGAAGGTTGGCACTTTACACATGCTACCAAATATTGTGTAGACTCAATCTCATGATAGTAGCTCCAAAGATGCTAATGATCAAGATGGATAAAGTGAGGTTCTTGAAGCAAATATCTTTGATGATTGAGATTATGAGATCCTTCTACATTAAGAGGGAGTATGAAACTTCTTCTAAGGCAACAGAGGAGTTTAGAAGATTGATACTCAAAGGGAGTCTAGAAATACATGTGTGTGATTGCATGATTTTGATGGGCCTACTCCTATGTATATCATGAGGAAGTAATGACTTATCATCAGAAAGTCAGAAGATTGATATCAGATTTAGAGTGAGTTCGAAAGGCATCCTTGGGCGAAGAGAGCTTCTAATGAAGTAACTAGAGGACCCGACTTCCCAAGATCATTGTTCAGAGGGAGAATTTTGAGGTGCAATCCTTTGTAAATGATATCTTCTCTATGAGAATAAGTTCTAAGTGAAACTCCTTGTAATGCATTCTTCTCTGTGAAAGAGAATTGAGGTGAAAGCCTTTGTACCACCTTTGACTTGGTTCATGGTGGTTACTATTTCACATATGATATGTAATGAAAGGTGACGCTCTTTCATTGACATATATAAACAAAAGGTAACCATTGTAAGGCGACGATTTTATAAATGGTAGACTTATTATCATGATATACTTTTTTAATTGTTATTCCAGAGTGCTGGAAGTCATGATAATGAAAGTATCATGATCAGACAAAAGGTAACCATTGTAAGGTGGCGATCTTATAAATGGTAGTCTTGTTATCATGATAGACTTCATTAAATTGTTGTCCTAGAGTGTTGGAAGTCATGATAGCGAAAGTATCATGATCGGACAGAAGGTAACCATTGTAATGTGATAACCTTATAAATGGTAGACATGTTATTATGAAAAACTTCATTAAGTTGTCCTAGAGTGCCGAAGACCATGACATTGTGATTTCTTGTTATCTGATAGACTATATTAAATTATTGTTCCGGAGTGTTGAAAATCAGATAACTCATATCCTTCTAGGATATAACATATTCTTTTGGTAGGCATCAAGGATTTGATGCTAGTGCCCATACCAAAAGAATACACGTATGATGAATATCATATGATTGATATTTCTTGTTGAAGCATACTTCAGATTATATTGAAATATAACATCTAAGTTGATAGATTTATGTTAATATCCTTCATAACCCAAGAAATTTGCACCTTACCAATTCAGTGAAATGAACTGGAAATTTCAGGTAACATGGAATCAATCATAGGTAGTGGGATTTTTCTATTGAAACTGAGTGACTCTTCGGGTTATAGGCCGGCTCCTTGTGATAGTCACCTAAGATCTTATTACTGAAATGAACTGAACTTGATAGGAAAAGGGAAGAAGATGTAGAAATAAAACCTTAAAAATGAACCTAGCTAATAGCTGATACACCAAAACTTATTGATACAAAACATACAAATGACTTCATTTTGTAACATCTTTGTATGACTTAAACACTTCTGCTTTATAAAGGCTTGCATAAATATTTCACAGTGAGGTTCTGAAAAAAATGCTAAGGAAAAGATACTATTTCACTTAACAATCCTAAAGACGTGACACACACACTGCAACTTACAAACAAACTTACAGTTTTGCAATTTGATAATAGGTGAGATAGGTCGAAAGGAGTTCTAAAACTCACTATTTTCTCCTATCTATCAAGCATTTACACAAAATTTGTAGAAAAAGAAGAAGGTTCGTAATCAAGCTAAAGAAAATTTGCTCCAAAATGTTTCAATTCATATATTGAGTATCCCAAAACTAAATTACAAAGAATGCAAAAAATACACCCAGGACATAACAAAATGTCACAAATCCTTCTATGCTTAAACAAAACTCCCTAAACAATAAGAGTACAAGAGACTAAGTACAAACCCCCTTGGGGTCGAATCCATGAAACATGGCTCCAAAAAAGGAGTCAATACTCATCAAAATGATGACTAGCTGACTGATAAACTGCACTAAGTCATAAAGGAACCTATGACTCACTCCTAACTACCCATGAAATGCTCCAACTAGCCACAAAGACCCCCAGATTACCTAGTCAAAGTTAAATCCGACCCAAACTGACTCCTAGAATTAGTCTTTGTGACTCAAACTTGATTTGCCACTTGTTAAAATAAATCAATATTCCTTCACTCTTCGACATGTGTGACTTTAGACCATAGTTACAGGACTTGGACTCGCCTTTGACTCGGAAAGTCAAAATCCGACTCGGACTCGGACTCGGTGACCGAACTTGGAAAGGACTCAGCAAGGACTTGAAAAATTGAAAAACCCATGAAATTCAAAGATTTTTAATGATTTTAAGATTGTTTCATGCATTTTTCAGTCAATTAACATCAAGTACACAATAATTGAGATAAATAGAAGCTACTTAATACACATACACAATTTTGCATAGATCACATAAGTATAAAAGCGAATTTCTGAAGGAAAAAACTAAATAACATAATATAAAGTTATACACTATAAAGTATTAACTTAAAGTAATAAACATAGTGTCACTCCACTGTCAAAGACTCAAATGTCTACAATATTCATGTATTATGAAATCCATGGTATCAAAAGTTCAAACATATATCAAAATAACAACTAGAAGACTAAGTCTCATAGTAGGCTATGTCCTTCTACGAGTGTACTTAAGATAAGTCATGGAAGATTGTAGAGCCATCCTCTCCCTGTGTTTGAGGCTCATCCTCATCCTCATCCTCACCCACATAATCCTCATCATCACACTCGGATCCATCACTCCTAGCCTCAAGGTCCTCCACTCCGTTTCCTCGCACTCTAGCCTCCTCGACTGCCGTCGCTAGTGCCTTAGCCTTTCGATCGACCTGATCTACCCACTCCACATCTTCATCCCTGAAGACAGGATCAACAATCTACCTATTTTTCTTGCACAACTCTTGTGCAAATAAGTCCCCTTGAGCTTTCCTAAACAACTCAATCTCACGGACTACAATTGTTCCAACTTTTGAATCAGGTGACATTCTCTCTACAACATCATAGAGGCCACTCCACACCTTATCATCAGTCTTGAAATGTGGGCTGAATTGGTATGCTGGATTAAGGAAGTAGGATGCTGCATGTATAGGCTTGTGAAGTAGATTGTGCCAACCTCTATCAATGACATCCCATATAGGTAGAGTCCCATTTTCCGAGGCATATAGGTAGAAACCATGAATAATACAAGGACATTTACTATTCTTTCAATATGAATGAAAAGTGTTTTATGCAATTTGAGTATGAGCTGAAAATGATAAACATATACACTTTACTTCATTTGATCTTTTCAGAACTGAATTTTAACATGAGTTAAAATTAAGAAACAATCCTTAAATATGTCATTCCAGGAATATCATACTGAGATGATATCTCTTCATATACTCAAGAGCATAATGTGTTCTATATCAATCCTATTTAACTAAGAGGGAGTGTTAAGTTTGTAGTTGCAGTCAGATTGATTCAATCATGAGATACACTGTTGATGATAAATCAGCATTAGATAAATATTCTTAGTTTATGTAATATATATATATATATATATGGTTATTTATATAATTAATATATTAAGTAATGATGATTAACTATAGAGACATGTCTCTTCTTCTCATATTTGAGTCTTCAAATCTGCATTTGGAAGACATCAATTACAATGGTCATGATAGTACATGCAAAAAACGATCTATGTTACTTCAACAACTTGAACTTTCTGGCCTACTCCATCCCTTTCCATACAACAATGATGTTGCCTAGGATGAACTCGGACTGGATAAACTAGTTTTATGTGCCTGCACCACCTGAGATAGGAGGTGACAAATTTTGAGAGCTATAGCTTTAGCAATGATATTGTAGGAACATTGAGCAAGGTAATAGGCCTCTAATTGCAAGTATCTTCATGATCTCCTACTTTAGGGATGAATTTGATACTGCCTTTCTTAATTATAATTCTTGGAGACAGGGAATGAAAGGCTTCCAAGTCGACTTTATGGAGGTCAGGGCCACCACAATCCTAAAAAGCTTTGTAGAATTCACAAGGAAAACTATCACACTCTGGGGCCTTGTCATCCACCATGGAAAAGACGACTTCCTTAAGGTCATCAAGGGTAAGCATTTGATCACAAAAGGTTTTTTGTTCCACAGAAAGCCTGTTAGGAACAACAACAATGTAATCCTTTAGAGCTTGGTCCCTTGCAGAAGAACTTCCCTACATTGTGAACACCTTCTCATAATGAGGACAAAAGCTTGAAGAATGTTAGGAAGATTAGAGAGAACATTCTGGCCTTCCTTGATTCTTTTGATCCCAACAAAGGTATGATGGGCTCTGAGGGTTCAAAAAAAACTCTTTGGAAGCTTGATCGCCCACTTGGAGACAATGAAGGCAATCCTTGATTTGAGCTCCTCGGGCTACATAATTGTCTACAACATGCTTCTAGTTGTAAAGGGTGGCAAGACAAAGTTGCCTTCCATCAAACTTTTTGTTTAGCTTCTCCTCAACTCGCAAGGCAAATTGGTATGCCTCTTCAATGCTAGCCATTCTAACTAGACTTAACTCTTCCTAAATGCTAGGTCTTAGCCCACTAAGGTAACGGGCAACCTTCTCCTTGTTTGCTTCTGCATGCCCCATCCTAATAAGGACTCGATAAAATTCCTGTGTATTCCTGGACATATTTTCCCGCTTGCTTTAACCCTTGCATCTTTTTGAACAAATCAAGCTCATAATCAACAGGAATGAACTACTTTAGTTTATCCACCATGCGATCCCATCTTGTGATTTTTTCGTTTCCTTTTCTATTTCTTTCCAACTGAATCTCTTGCCACCAAATTTTGGCATGGCCTTTCATTTTGGCTTTCACAAACTTAACCCTATCAGGGTCCTTGATATCCTCATACTCAAAATACTCCTCCAACTCATTGATCCAGTCAATCAACTCATCCGGGTTTAGATTTCCCACAAACGTGCCGACGTCAATTTTAGGTCTTTTTCCAAGCTTGGCAATGACCCTAAAAAGCTTCTCCTCTGCTTGGTTTAGGACTTCTCCGCCTCCTTCCCTTCATACCCAATATTTCCTTCTTCATTTTCTTCCTCACTTTTGTCGCCTACGGCAACATTCATCCCTCTATGGATCTCCTCTTGCAATGCTTGGACTTGTCTCTGGAGGGCTCTAACCTTAGGAGTAACAACTCTAACCCTTCCACCATGCTTCCTTCATGGAGGCATCTTCTTCTATCAAAACCCACAACCACATAGTCCTGGTGCAAACTGCCTCATAGTCGGCGCTCTGTCTACACACTAATGAAAACCTACTCCGATACCACTTAATGGAGGCACAATTCCAGACCAAAATGAACGCAATAGGAAAAGGGGAATATTATTATCAGAAGTGATCTGCTATTACATTCAGTACAATGAAAATAGGTCCAAAGACATGCCCTATGGGCTTAGAATGTTGTATGATCCTGGAGAAAAACCCTCCTTGAGTACCTTCTCCCGAACTCCACCAAAAACTGCCTTTACAATGCCAAAAATGTCCTTAAGTAAAACCAAATTAGGTTTAGGGTTAGGAATACATTTTAGAATATGCTATTTGGCATCCACCGCCAAAATAGAATGTTCTAGAAAACATGTTAGAAGTCGGTGTAAAATTAGAAGAATCCAAAAATGTTAGTCCAACTTCAAGGAGGCATAACTTTTGATTCGGGACTTTGATTGACGAACTGTTTACATTTCTATAAAGCTCTCCAAGCACTCTATATCCATGTGGACAAGCTTTTCTCATTCCCCATTTTTCGGGCCTGTATGAGGTTGTTTAGTGCCTCAAATCTGACTTTGAAGTGCTCTTAAGAGGTCTTCAAGCAACTTAAAACTGCAATAAATCTCAAACCGTAAAGCCTTTTGACCTGATTCTTTTTTTGGAGTGCTTTAAATTACAAGTATAATCATCCATCCAACTTACACCCTCTAATTCATTATAATTATGGCTCAGTTACAAAATAACCTATTTTCTACATTGGCACATATCCCAAGGTGCTCAAAAACTCTAACCCAAAAAACCAATAGTGGAGCTTTGAGAGTTCGAATCTTTTATTTGACCTAAATGGGTATCTAGAAATGAAAGCACTTTAAATAGAAACTAACTTTAAGCATATTTTTGGGTGATACAGGATTGCCCTTACACCACTGGATGCTCTTGCATCAACTTGAATCTCAACAGTTTCTTTGAGGTCGTGTGAAAGACCATCCTCAACATAAACCCTCTTATGATTACGAGCATTAAAAAAATGATCAGTTTCTTGATAAAACGCCTTGTCGAGGGTGTGCGCAATGGATTTCATGAAAGGCCGATAAGGCAAGGGAAGACCAGGGAACTCCACATACATGGGAACCCTTAACTTTTTATTGTTTGAGACAATAAAGTCTTGAGACGAACGCTGAAAAATCAACAAGGAAGACCAAATAGACTAGGGGATATAGCTGACGATAGCCTCAACATGAGAATGGTTGTGAAAGCAATACAAAGAAAAACCCTTGATGAGGTTTTGAATGCCATTGAGTTAGACTCCACTAGGAGTTGAAGCCTTGGCCACCAATTCTTTCAGTATGCTTTCAAGAGGAATTCTACCCACAAGATAATCTATCAAGGTATTGTTTTTCAAGTGAATCACAAGCATTGTCAAAAAATTGGGCATTAAGCACAACATTAGGGTAGGGCATACCTTTCGAAACACTTCCGGCACGAACTTGCGAGTCCATCGTAACAACTCTAGCACCAACAACAATTGGTGTGCCAAAGCTGGCCGGAGCCATATGAATTTTGCAGTAAATGTGGTACAGATACAAAAACCCCTATGAATTCTGTAGTAAATGTGGTATGACACAGATACAAAAGGATTACTTAAGAAAAAAAGCACATAACCCAAAACCCTAGCAGAGCGCATTCCTCTTTAGGTGAAAAATCCAATTTTATATTAATAGACGATTTCTAGGAGTTCTGATTTTTGCGTAAAGCAAACTATATTTATGTTTATTCCAAATGATTTAATTCTCACCAAGATTCATTTTTCCAATGGAAGCAAGCATCGTCTTATATTAATTGCCTTGCAAATGTTTTATCACGTTTAAACATTTCATGAATTGATTCAAGCTTATTTTTCACTCAAAACAGAGTTGAGGATTCCAACATATGAAATCCAACTATAAATTGTAAAGAAGTATAAAATATATTTTAATCACTGTAGGCATGTACAAGCACGTCTCTTGTAAGACAAAACCTTTCCATATGCCTATTTAAGAATCTCTAGATCTGTTGTTACATCCCAATTTTTTGACCTAATTTGAAAAATAGCCGTTGAGGTTCACATAAAGTCAGTTGACAGTTAAATTGGTTATAATCCTGTGAAATGATAAGATGGTTAGTCATTATAATTTCATGTGAAAATAACATACTAGTTGATTATTTATCACGAATTCATGGAATTGAAAAGGCAGCTGGTTATGATTATTTATAACTTGTTATGATAATATGATTTAATTGCAGAGAATTTCCTTGCAGAAAACACGTCGAAGGGGTGGAAGCATTGTCAGAAAAGAATTAGGCTCAGGAGCATCACCATCACTGGGCAGATGGACTGAGGACCTAGCGACTTGAAATATGATACATTTGTAGGACCCGCATGAGCTATTTAAATAAATAAATATTTTGAGAAATATAAATAATTGAATTAAAATATAAAACGTACCTCAAAGGATTTAATATGATCTTTCATGTTATTATTATAATAGATATATCTATATACATACATATAGATATAAAAATGAAGTGACACCATTATATTATAATAATATGATAAAATGATGTCACCACATTATTTTATTTTTACATGTACGTATGTAAATATAAATTATAACAGTAATCGAATTATAACCTTTCCAACTCTCCTTCCATTCTTTTTATTCTTTCATTGTTTATAACCGATTAACACTTGGTATGATAAATTGATTTAATACTTGGTATTCAAATTAAAACATTTGGAATTTGAATCAGCTATAATCTTTTTAAACCGGTAGAAGCTGAGAAGCCACGGCTAGTTCTTTAAGAGAAGCCATACCAAGACCTCAAATATCATCCTTATTTTCCTGCTATGTATCTTACTTTTCAAGACGAGTTCCTACTTTCCAAGTCATGATAAGAGTCGGATTGTTTGAGGCCGACTCACCATGCTTCTGCTACGTTTACTGCATATTCAGTCAGCTACACCCAATCATCACCATTATTCCTCACTTCCACCAGACCTTGCAAATATCCGGATCACATTATAATCATGAGCGGGTGGTGCTCTAAGCCAAGCAAGAATACTGGTTGGAGGACGGGAGGAGGCCAAGTTCCAATCAAAATCCCAATCGCATACATAACAGGTTACTGTTATTCTTCCGTCATGTATTATACTCCCATCTTTTCTGATTTATGATTTCGACTGTAGTCGGCTAGGTTGAGAAAGACTAACAATAGAACTGAGATTATATATGAATACTTGCTGATGGTTCTCATAATTTCCATATAGTTCTGCTGATCTTTAATTACTGAATACTACGACCAGCACTAAGAATTTGAAATGATAGTTGTAGAGTATTGTAATGATTATATAAACCATCACCATTATTTTGAATAACAATGGCATTAATCATGCAGTCTTTATCCATGACATTAAGAATAGAATGCCCTTAATTTTCTAACACCTAGGATTCACCGACAATGAAGCCATGAAATGCTGAAGAGGTGTAAATAAAATAGAATGATCATAATCTTTTAGGCACTTAGGATTCACCGACAAAGAAGCCATGAAATGGTGAAGAGGTGCAATGAATTTGCAAGAATGCAGAAGAGAAATAAAATATGATTAAATTAATTAATGAAACAATAAATTCTGCAATCTTTAAGAATATCCTTTTCAAATCACAAATTGTGATAAGCGAGAACATATATGTTATTCATGAATTTGTTGGAAAACAACAGACAAAGCCGATTGCTCTGAGATCCGAGCACCTAGGATTCACCGGTTGTATAGCCATGGAAATGGTGAAGAGGTGAGATGGAGTCTGCAATGACTTAGAAAATAAAAGTCAAATATGAAACCTTAACTCTAGAATAATATCTTTTAATAGCTCATGCATGATCCTGTTATTGTAACTTCTGCTGTCAAGTCTAGTAGTGTGGTTAGATACTAGGATGCTTAGTAGGTGACAGATGTTCCAATTCTAATTCCGGGTAGGGAGGACCTTTCTCGTTGGAGATTGTGTGGGGAATAAGTTAAGGTCAAAGGTTGGGTGTTTAAGCCCCTGACAATGTTTCATCTCTCCCCAAGTTGTCAGATGTATAATAGACAAAGATAACTTATACATTCTATTGGTTACCGAAAACAAATATTTTACTTTTATGATGTATATGCAAGACTAAGGTAAGATTAATTGAGTTTTCTCATCATTACAGTTATTTTACATTTAGTTGCGAGAGAAAGATTTATCTGATGGAATGTTATATCAATCTTTCATTTATATGAATAATAAATATAAGCATATCTTCTAATCTTATGTTATTGCCAGAAGGAAAGGAATAATATAGTGGTATCTGAAGCCCTAATTAAATCAGTGGTATCTGAAGCCCTAAGTGATACAATGGTATCTGAAGCCCTAATTGAATCAGTGGTATAGGAAGCCCTAAGTGATACAATGGTATCTGGAGCCCTAATTGATTCAGTGGTATTTGAAGCCTGAATTGATTCAGTGGTATTTGATGCCCTAAATGATCCAATGGTAACTAGAGCCCTAAGTGTTACGGTAGTATCCAAAGTCCTAAATGATCCCATGGTAATTGATGCCCTAACTGATACAGTGGTTTCTGATGCCCTAATTTTATATAGTGGTAATTAATAGTAATCATCATTTTATTTTGATATAGTGGTATTGAATGATAGATGTTATATGATTTTTTTATAGTGGTATTTGTGGAGTAATCTGGGTGATTGCAGAAGCATCCTTACAATGAATTCTGATTTCAAATTCCATGGTATGTGGATTTTAATTTCTATAGTAATTTATTGATAGTGTTTTAAGTTCTTAGTTAAGAAATTTTGTTTAACTAGTTTTTAACTGTCAATCTCTTTCATATGAACGAAACTGATTTTACTGTCTTCCTATGAAAATGAAGTAATATTATATTTCTTTGAGTATATTAGTTGTTAATTAAAACCCGAGAAAACTGGTTTTTACATTTGTTTATTGATATTGTGATGTCCTAGCCTTATTGTTGTGGTGGTGTGGATTCCTGTTGGGTGATTAGCATGGCTTGAAACCCATCCACGATCGGGTGACCATGTATCCATGAGGCGATTGGCCTATGTTGGCAGTTTTGTGGGACAAAAACCCTTCTTAGTATCAAACACATTTGCTATCAATTTGGACTTTTGGCATAGTGGTTGCCTTGCTTGGTATCAAAGCTGAGATCTCAAGGTTGATAAGAGCCTTAGTGACTCATATTTGATAGGAAGTTAAAATACTAATATAGAAACAAACTCAATGACAATAAGTTCAGATATGTAATAGGAATTACAAATAATGATACATATGAATGGTGCAAGATGAACAGTCACTCAAAACAATCAACTTATTCAGTGCTTGACCTTCTTTTACAACAACAAAAAGAAGCTATTAGATAAAAATGTTGGCCATAACAACCAATTATAAAACGAGTTCAAACTCGTCCATAGCCCTGCCTGATTCTCTTCCTCTCACAAGTTATCAATTTCCCTTTTGTCTTCAATTCCTCTCTACTCCAAACAAACCAACACACACCTTTCTCTCTCTCCCTTTTTATGGATTTATTTTCTGTTGCAAGGCAGCCAGATCGTGGGTGCTTTTTATTTGTTAGTTACCAACACAGGACTCCCCCTACTCCCTTCATCAAATTGATCCATGTAGTGACATCAAGCTCCAATTTATCAATAACTTCGATAATTGCCAACAATATTTGAATCTTGCATCCTTCTCCATCATTCTTGCCCATGGAAATCCCCAACTTAGTTGACAATAAACGCAAAGATAAGACGTTGATACAAGACTCTAAAACAAGCAAAATTTGACTTTACAAACCAAAATTGGAACTTGACTTAACAAGGCAAAATGAAGGAAAGAGAGGTCAATGACCTTGCATCAAGCTCCCCTTGAGACAAACAAAATCATGAGTTCGTGCTCATGAGGTTATCAATTGAATGCTTGTAATCTTAGATACAGTCTATTGATGGGTAGACTTTCTTTTAGACATATACCCTAACACACGAATAAAGTTACATAGAGCACAGTTTAGGAATAATGAATTACCCTCAAGGCAGTTTACCAGTACATTAAAACAAAATGGATACACCCACGAATCCATGAGAAAATTGTGTAGGGTTGCCACAATTTTGTGAAAATTGAGGACAACAAGATCTGGCAAATCAAAAGCAACATCATTATTTGAATTAACAATTACTTTCTGTATCATTTACTCTGGCGATTATCTTGTGTCAAATTGCACGATCTAGAGTTGTACTTTATGGCTATTCATGTACACTTACTGGTGTTGGCATTGGCGAACTTGTAGACAGGCGACATAGGTCTGAAATACTAGACGGAGGCAAGTATCAACCACAACAAAGAATGCCTAAAACATTCTTTTGAAGGGATTGGGCTCACAACGTACGAATGCTAACATTGTTTGGATTTTATCATATTGACACCCTTTCCATTGTCAACACCCCTACTAATGCCAATAGAATTTGTACACCAGACACCATTTTCCTTCCTCCCCATACACCAACCCCGCTCTCCTTGTCGTACGCCCAACTCCAAATCATCGTACGGCTAGTACTAGGCCACCATATGTCCTCTTTGTCACACTCATTTGAATGACCCTTGCAATAATCGTATGCTTATCCTATCACAATATGTATTGGACAACACAAAGGGGGGTCTCTGTTGTAATCAAAATATTACAATGGGGGACCTTATGCATTTTCATTGAACAACCTCAGGAATTTTTGAAGCTGACTCTTCATTTTGAGGGGGAAAGGGGGAGCGAAAAGTAATTCTAATCTAAAGGATGGAAATACGCCAGATTTTTAAGAAGTGTTAACAAATCTATGCATAAGCTATTCCGAGTGGTGCAGGAGCACCTAGGCAAGCTAAGTTTGAAACCTAGGTATTTCCTTGTTTTTGGCTTGTAGTGATGCTAGCCACATCACTAGTGCAATAATAGGACTAGACTAGTCCTTAGGTAAGGTTGGTTAAGCTAGAAGGATCCAAAATGGGTCTACAGGCCTAAAGTTGCTCACTAGGTGATTTAGGTCCAAAATGTGAGAAACTGACCAAAATAGGCTTTTAAAGGGTTGAATAGGTTTTTGGAGTTCATATATGTCATTTAATATGTCTATGTGGTCCTTGGAGCAAGTTAGAGGGTCTAATTCCCTCTAGAGCAAAAGTTGCTCAAAAGTTGTCAATGTTGTCATGTCACGACTTTGTCATATTGGTTGGTTTGAAGGCCATAACCATCAAAATTGATTGAGTGCATGTGAGGGAGCCTATAATAAGTCAAATGGACGGATTTGTACAGGTTGGACAAGTTAGTTTGATGAATTTTGCATTTGTACGGACTTTGCACATGGTTTTGTTGCTGGTTTTATGCATTTGAAGCATTTTTCAATAGAAGTGGATTGTATGGCTTGATATTTGTGTGGGAAAAGTTCTGAAATGTTGTTTTAAATCTTTTTGTAAATTTTTTTTGATCATTTCAATCATTTTGTTGTGGTTTAAAAAAATATTTTTGTTTTAGACAGTTTGCTGTCCTGAACATGGCTGCATTGAAAAATGGGATCTTAAGGCCACTTCCCACCATTGGAAACCTCTGGTATTTTGGGATTTGGAACTAAGTTCCATGTATATTATGTACCAGGAAGGAGGGCCCTTGAAAATAGCAGCAAGCACTTTTAAAGTGATGCCCTAGGCAAGCCAAATGCAACTTGGCTAGGGATCATAGTTGGAAAAACAAGCTATGGAGGGGATTGAGAGTTTAAATGCCTCAATCCGGCCACACAGCGATTAAGGAGAAGGTCTAACCTTGCTCCAGTCCAAAGGAGAGGTCTTGGAAAGGTGTCTAAGGTGGTTTTCTATCACAACAGCGATAAAGCCTTTGAAACCCTCATTTTAGCCAAATTTTGTACTTTGTTTGTACGGACAGTTTGAGGGTCGAAAAATTACAGAATCTTGAGGTACTCCGAAAAGGGTATCCATAAATATAGTTTGTTTGCAGGGTTGTTAAGAATTTTTCCAAGAAATCTTGTTGCCGGCTATTTAGGAGGGCTAATTCCTAGTAGCCTTTTTGGAGCATTTTGGTGTTTGAAGCCTTGTGGGTTGAATGTGCCCATTAAATCAGAATTTTTTGGGATCTTGGATGTTAGAAGGAGTCCACAGAAACCATAGATGACTAGTTAGCACCCTTGGAGGTCTAGGTGGACTTGAGGGTTGATGGTGGACTGGGGAAGGCTAGTGAGCAATGATGTTACTTTGTTAGTGTGCCTCCAACTGAAGGAATAGGATCTCTTGAGCAAGATCGTAGGAAAAATAGGGTCTTTAGAAGCCCTAGTGGGTCAGGTGAATGACCTAAGGAAGCCCTGAGTCACCAAGTAGATGGAATCTCAAGGCAATATTGTAACACAAACGTTAGGAACAATGACAAAAATATGATAACATTGCAAATATGCATAAAGTGAACTATGCAATACACCCAAAAAACATAAAAGCTTAAAGCATAATCTATTCAACAAAGCTTAAAGGCATATACTAAAGTTAAAAGTAATAGCTAACTTGAACAAAAACATTCATGAATAAGGTATCTTCAAAGATTGAAGGGCTAAAAGCACAATTGATCAAATTAATGATTCAAAATACACATTATAGTTCAAGGCTTGAAAATGCAAAAACTTCTAGATAAGATAAGATAAGATAATAATATTAATGTCCAACAAAAGACTGCAAGAGGTCTATGGGACTGAGATTTTACAACAACACAACTGACAATAGCAGGAGCACCAAATGGTGTTAAAAAAAAATGAACAACAATAAACAGGAAGAAGAGAGAGGCGCAGAGAGAGGCCAAGGCAAAGACTAGGAGTCCTTCCTTGGCAAAAAGAAATCAGTCACAAAATGATAAGACTGCGAGTGAACAGGAGCCTTGATCTGTCTTTGTGAGCTCATGGAGGAGTGTCGTTGATGCAAGAAACCATTGTGGGATCTAACAGATCTAGAATGACCAGTAGAACTAGTTGAGCTAGACGGCCTTTTCACACCCTGTAAAGGAGATAAAGGTGCGAAATAGGTAGTAATACGTTGATCAGAGGTATGCCTGTAGGGAAGTAGTGATTGTAAAGTACTATCATGGAGCAGGGTGGCCTCCTGAAGATAGAGTGCAAGACACCGCTGATCACAATAACTGAAGAAAAATGAAAGAGGAAAATAGTCCCAGAACAGACAATAAAATCTCCCTCTAATCTCATAAAAGATTTGGCAATGGAAAGTAAAGGGAGTCTCCGTCTTAACCTTTGCTAAAAGTACACAGCTTACAGATCCGTTCTCTGCTGTCAATATGATGTTTGGTTTGAGCCCAAACACGATGAGAACCAACTTTGAAAGACCCCAAAGAGATATGTAGGGCATGAAACCACCGTCAAGATAGGTAACTAGGACAAACAATAATCCCATCACTGATCTCCAGAAAGTGCTCCGCATAGAAGGCCATCCTCGGACGTAAGCTATTAGGAGGGTTAGTCTAGGTATTGATAATGTACTATTTGTAGATATCTAGTCTGACATGCTCATTTAACTGTTGACAGGGGAGGAGATGAGTAGGGGCATTCAACGAGAACTGATAAGGAGGGAGATGGTCAATATCGATCCCAATCGAGCTAAGCAAGGAAGATGCCTGTGCATACCAATAGTGAGCTCAAGAGCTAGTATCAGAACTCGCAGTAGCAACAGAAGAATAGTATGCTAGGTAGGAGTATCTATCACAATCACCAACCAAATCTGCAAAACCATGTAGGTGATGAAGGAACCAAATCAGGTCAAATATGGCCACAAGATTGAAGGGATGAGCACCAAACTCAGCAAGAATGATACTATGAGGAGTAAACCTGTGACATCTAATGATGCACCGTAAAAGAAATGTTTGAACTCGTTCAATTGAGGCCCAATCAGAGCCAAGGAGAGAATGCCCCCAAACCACTCAGCCATAAAGAATAGTTGGCCAAACAAGGGAGTCCAAGAGGGAGAATATTTCTGTTGAAGTCCTATTTTATATGCCCCCAAAAATTCACTTTAGCATTACAACACTTTTCCTTTTATAAGCTAAGGCATGACTTGATTCTTCATAACAGAAAGTAGTTGAGAGAGTGCACCAGGTGTCCTACTCTACGCAGCCAAGAAATCGCCACTTCCATCCCTTTCTTTGAAAAACTAGAAGCTGACCCTCATCCCGCTAGCATGCTTTGATCATTCATCATGCTTTGCAATCATTGTGATGACCTCTTGGGGAATTGCGTCGAATTGAAACTTGAAAACATGCTGGAATGCATGAGAATTGAGCACACATAAGTGGGATGCGTGTATGCTTTTGGTTTTTCTTGGAGTAACATGGGACAAACAGGGGCAAAACCTTCTTTGAAGCAAAAGTTTCACTCTCCCAACCCACGAGACAACCATGTTTAGCTATCTGCGTAAGTTGCCAAAGAGGACATGCGATAGTTGAGCGCAAAGGCTCCTTCAAATAAAATGTTGAACTCTCTCAAAATGAAATGACCCTAGCTATAAAGGTCACTAAATCCCAATATTGTACTGTGGCAATTCGTCAAATAATTTGCGAGTACTAAAATAACCCTGACCAAAATACTAAACTTCATGGGTTTGACATTTCGTCAAACAATTAGCAATCAAGCTCTTACTATTAAAGTCACTAAGAACCAATGCTAAACTGAGACAATTTGTAAAAACACCTATCTCATACTATGAAGACAACTAGTAAAGATTAAGAGTGTAATGTCTCAAATAATTCACCAAGTGAGCTGACTGCAATGTGACAATTGTAGTGCCAACAGTATTCAAGAGAATCTATTTCAAGAACGGATCTATTACAAATTTGAATATAAATTGAAATGAATAACATCAAGAACCTGGTATTGCTGCTGCCATGAGACTCCCGTAATGGTGATTTGGATTTTTTGTTCCTTGATCTGCCCACCACACTCTGATGCCGCATATATTATTGAGTTTGCCCACCTACCATTACTTGCTAGACTGGTGTGGTTTGTAATATAATTGTCCCCTTTTCAAATAACGTCCAACCCGGATATAATGTCAACTGGGATAATTTTTGAAGCTACTGAGGTTTCCCTATGAATCCTCAGAGCCACGAGAGCACTCCTTCAAATATGACTGCAACCCGCTGATGAAATCATTGACGGATTTAGATCCATTCCCGACAGAAATCGTGCAGTCTCAAATCCAGATATAGGGGCGAACTGGTCGGCTGAGTCGCAATGGTATCTAAGGATTGTTTCCCACTATCCGTGAATCACCCAAAGTCTGATTTGGATGTAAGACAACTGTATTCACGGCAGCTCGACTTTCATATTCTCTCTGGCAACCTGGAGCTCTCTGATCCCAAATCTTCACAGTACCATCTTCTGAACCCGAATACATCCATTTCCCATCACATTGGAATCCCACAGCTGTAACGCTGTTTGTGTGGGAATCATAACTAATCACAGGTTGAGGATTATTTGAATTAACTTCGAACAAGCGAATGTTTGGATTTCCAGCTGCAGCCAAGAATTGTTTGTCAGGTGTTATCTCAAGACGATTAACTTGCTGAGATTGCCGGCTCCATCAATGATTATGAAGGGCTATTAATATCGAATTTGCCTGATCCCAAACTGATGCCGCTAACGAACTGCCAAGCCTTGCACTCAATTCTCAATGTCGCATTCAGCCTTGCGTAGCAAACCCTCCACTCAGGCTGGGAAAATGATCTTCGATAATCTTCAAAACTCTTCTTACAAATTTAAATTGATATCAGTCTCTAGAAGCATTAAATCTGAACCACAGAAATTGGCCTTAAGCCACAGATAATTGCCCTGATGAAATGACTGAATGTCACCTCCAATCTGCAATAATTCGGATGATATTTCACACCCTCAAAATTGCGTACCGATTGAGAGTTATCGTTCTCAATGGCCAACTGTGACAATTGTAGAAACCCTAGGTTCCACAATGCACTTGTGATTAAATCACAATCTGAAAATCAAAGAGAGATAATCAACTGCCTGATTCGAATGGAGCCCCGGGGTGCCTATTTATTCTTTTCTCTCCACCTTCTCCAGAGACTTCTAGAACATTTTTGATCTTATCCCTCAAGTGACTTTATTAAATATTTTCCAAGTCACTTTATTAAATATAAAGTTATCTTTTAATAACTATTTATTTAATTAAAATAATTAATTAGTCGTCCTTGGACAACCATTAATTAAATTAATTAAATCGAACTGTCACCTAAAAATTGGGGACATGACAGTCCGCCCTTCTTGAAATTGCTTGTCCCCAAGCAATGGCTGAACCATGAACCAATCAGTCTGCCTGGATCCCAAATGTAAACCTGTGTATCATCCCAATCCGCATCATACTCCCGTGGAGAAATCATCAATACCAGTAGCTGAGAAACTGTACTCAACATACAAACATCTGACAACTCTGATGAAATTATCTGTAAACCAACTGTGGATGTCAGTAGAAGAAACCATTCTGCGGAACTCAAGCCAACTGAAACATCAACTCTATCAAAACTGAAGCCCCCGTCAGAATGACACTTGCACCCAACTGCACTGTAGATATGACAACAGCTATAGGTACCTGAATCATTGCCATCAAATCCAATCTCTGAAAAACTACTCCAGGTGTGTCGATGCTGCAGGCTGAGTAACTTGCTACTACCAATTTTATTTGCAAAAGATGGTGCCAATCTATCCCCTAATGGATGGTAAGAAACTGGAGCCAATCTACATCTGCGTGAAATAAAATCTTCTATCTCTGTGTCAAAAGAGAAATGATGAGCGTACCCTACCGTATAATGCCGGTAAGAACCTCCAAATTCTGCTGCTAGCTCATCATCACTGAACTGGTAATCAACATATGGCTCCATTTTCTGACTCCGAGTGACTGTAGGTCGGATAGGTCCTTGTGCACTCTGCTCAACAAACCCCTTCTCGAGATCCCTGTGAGGTAGCATAGTAGAAAGGACCCCTATAATCTTCTCAACCAATCTGCAAATAACACTAGTATCATGGATGAGAACACCTTCTGTCACTTCATGCGAGTCCAAATGAATACATGCACTGTCCAGCAAATACTCCATAAACGATTCAGTGCAGTAAAAATTATATGAGGAAACATTTACATACTCCCCTTTACACCACATCTGGTCCTCCTGAAAGGGTGGCATACTCAGCTGTACCACACTGTCGTTTATCAGAGAAGAATCAATCTGGAGACTTGACTCTACTGGTATCCCAAATTCATTAGAACCAGCTACTACCAAATCTTGAATATATGTGTCGGCCTTAACAATATGCTCCTTAGTAGTAACTGCGGAAGTGTACTTACCATCATCCACCTCAGTAGTCAAATGAATTGGGTCTGGGGCTGGTTTTGACCGTAAATGCTCCAACTCCACGGTCACCTCCTTCAACTGAAACTGCGACTTCTGTAGATCTCGCTGTGTGTCCTCTAATGCCTCAGTAGTCGCTATGAGCTCTTGGGAAAGCTCACTCACCTCCTCTTCACGATCCAAGAGTGCCTCATATGCTGTACTCCCCCACTCAACCAAGTGATCACGGTCGGCTACCAATCGTAAATAATCCTGCTTCAAAATCCGAACAGCTTCACGCAAGGCATGAATCTCTGCCAAAGAAAAATAACCACCGCTGGACTCATCTGTCATAGAAGAACCCCAACCAGTAACAGCCAACAACTGACGAGCAGTATCAAAATGCTCACAAGCGATAGCAATGTCTCGCTCACTAACTTTCAACTGGCTAGTCACACGATGGCTCTGGCTGAACTGTCTCCAACAATCTTCTTCTGGAGCTCTTAAAGGAGTATCCTCAATATTAACATCCATATCTCGTGAATCATCTCCAAGGTCCATATCAATATCCAAATTGTCAAAAATTGTAGTACTGCTGTCAAGCTCTTCTGTACCCAAAGAAACTGTCAAAGAAGCTGTGTCTTCAAAACTGTCCATTTCATCCTCCTGGATGTCATCAAGGCCAAAATGATCCTGGGACTCATCCGTACACACTGGCAAATATGAAAAATCTTCAACACCTTTCAGCAAGAAGGGTCGTCTACATATATGAACCAAGCCCAATACCGGTGTATAAAAACTAATACCAACATCGGATGTTCTGCTGGCACAAGGAAAGACAACACCGTATACTCTGCTAATCAAATCCATGATAGCACTCAGACAATCATTGCTACCATTAAGTGTTAAAGATCTCCAGTTAACTGAATCCCAAATGCTGCTGAAATGTTCTCGAGTCCATATCCGTAAACAAGAAACAGCTGGTAACTCAAGCAAACTCCTTACCTGAGTAATGTGACCAATACCAACTAACTTCACATACCTGTCTGCCATTGTCCTTGTATCCTGGATGTGAATGCAAGATGAACTCGTAACATTATCAGCTACCATATATGATCCGTCAAATGTAGAAAGCTGAGTGTTAGACGTACCAGATGAAATTAAACTTAGCTCCATGCCATGCTCATTCTCATGTCTCTCCCAGTCCTGTAATGCCAAAGTTGCTCGAGTGTCCTCAAGCTCGCAAGAAAGCTTGACAACTTCCTCCTCCTTCCTCCTCAAGGCATCTGAATAATCTTTGGTAAGGCTTAGAAGATGATCACGGTCTGATAGAAGATGCAAATAGCTCAACTTCGTCGTTCCCATTCCTTCACCAATTGCATGTAAGTCACAGCAAGAAGAATTCGCCTGAACTCCCTTATGTCTTCCTTGTAACTGAATCATCTGGATGTGCTCTTCTAACATCTCCCGCATCCTGTCATGATGAGATAAAGAAGCCACAATACTATCTTTGCTTACCTTCAGCTGGCTGGACAAATCATGTGAAGTACTGCCATTCTCATCCTCATGTGACGAAGCATCTAACTGAGCCTGGTACTCTCTGTCAGCAAAATCATAAATGCTCGATGTCTGCTCATTTTCACCAGGTATCTCATCACCATGCACAATGACATCTTCATCATCATCTGAACTCACTTCACTGTAATCATTGCTTGTCGGAACCAAACTACCCTGAGTACATGAGACATCACCCTTGGGAAACCTGTATACAACTGTCTCAACTTGAGTGTCAAGTTGACAATTATTATCTATCAGCGTAATATTCTTCACCACTTCTTCCTGTGACCGAACTGAAGCCTCTGACCGGTTGCACACTTGTTTCTCGAACTCCTCATTAAGGTTCCTAGTAGCATCTCTCATTGTATCAGTCAACGCTTTGTGAGAAGATTTGTCAAAACGAAATCCAGTTGATTTATTCACCTTAGCTGGGACGGACAGCCTGTCAAGCATACGGTGGTGTTTAACCAACAGTTCAGACATGTTATGTTTGATTTTTCTGAGCTCATCCTGAATGCCTGAATAGTCCTCCTTTCCACACTTTCGACTCTGCATACTATGTCTATTACTTGTCCGAGATTGTGTCCTTGGAGATTTTGTGCTGTACCTGTCCATCTTGGTTGAAGTAGAGTGCTGATCACTCATGTAATTTGGTTCTCACCCCACAGGATGGCAAGAAAACCGCTCTGATACCACTGAAATGACCCTAGCTATAAAGGTCACTAAATCCCAATATTGTACTGTGGCAATTCGTCAAATAATTTGCAAGTACTAAAATAACCCCGACCAAAATACTAAACTTCATGGGTTTGACATTTCGTCAAACAATTAGCAATCAAGCTCTTACTATTAAAGTCACTAAGAACCAATGCTAAACTGAGACAATTTGTAAAAACACCTGTCTCATACTATGAAGACAACTAGTAAAGATTAAGAGTGTAATGTCTCAAATAATTCACCAAGTGAGCTGACTGCAATGTGACAATTGTAGTGCCAACAGTATTCAAGAGAATCTATTTCAAGAACGGATCTATTACAAATTTGAATATAAATTGAAATGAATAACATCAAGAACCTGGTATTGCTGCTGCCATGAGACTCCCGTAATGGTGATTTGGATTTTTTGTTCCTTGATCTGCCCACCACACTCTGATGCCGCATATATTATTGAGTTTGCACACCTACCATTACTTGCTAGACTGGTGTGGTTTGTAATATAATTGTCCCCTTTTCAAATAACGTCCAACCCGGATATAATGTCAACTGGGATAATTTTTGAAGCTACTGAGGTTTCCCTATGAATCCTCAGAGCCACGAGAGCACTCCTTCAAATATGACTGCAACCCGCTGATGAAATCATTGACGGATTTAGATCCATTCCCGACAGAAATCGTGCAGTCTCAAATCCAGATATAGGGGCGAACTGGTCGGCTGAGTCGCAATGGTATCTAAGGATTGTTTCCCACTATCCGTGAATCACCCAAAGTCTGATTTGGATGTAAGACAACTGTATTCACGGCAGCTCGACTTTCATATTCTCTCTGGCAACCTGGAGCTCTCTGATCCCAAATCTTCACAGTACCATCTTCTGAACCCGAATACATCCATTTCCCATCACATTGGAATCCCACAGCTGTAACGCTGTTTGTGTGGGAATCATAACTAATCACAGGTTGAGGATTATTTGAATTAACTTCGAACAAGCGAATGTTTGGATTTCCAGCTGCAGCCAAGAATTGTTTGTCAGGTGTTATCTCAAGACGATTAACTTGCTGAGATTGCCGGCTCCATCAATGATTATGAAGGGCTATTAATATCGAATTTGCCTGATCCCAAACTGATGCCGCTAACGAACTGCCAAGCCTTGCACTCAATTCTCAATGTCGCATTCAGCCTTGCGTAGCAAACCCTCCACTCAGGCTGGGAAAATGATCTTCGATAATCTTCAAAACTCTTCTTACAAATTTAAATTGATATTAGTCTCTAGAAGCATTAAATCTGAACCACAGAAATTGGCCTTAAGCCACAGATAATTGCCCTGATGAAATGACTGAATGTCACCTCCAATCTGCAATAATTCGGATGATATTTCACACCCTCAAAATTTCGTACCGATTGAGAGTTATCGTTCTCAATGGCCAACTGTGACAATTGTAGAAACCCTAGGTTCCACAATGCACTTGTGATTAAATCACAATCTGAAAATCAAAGAGAGATAATCAACTGCCTGATTCGAATGGAGCCCCGGGGTGCCTATTTATTCTTTTCTCTCCACCTTCTCCAGAGACTTCTAGAACATTTTTGATCTTATTCCTCAAGTGACTTTATTAAATATTTTCCAAGTCACTTTATTAAATATAAAGTTATCTTTTAATAACTATTTATTTAATTAAAATAATTAATTAGTCGTCCTTGGACAACCATTAATTAAATTAATTAAATCGAACTGTCACCTAAAAATTGGGGACATGACACAAAAGCCCACGAGATGACCATTTGGCACACTATGTAGCAAGGATATAACTTTATGCAGTGCATGGGCCCACCGATAAAAAGGAACTATGGTTAGTGCTTTGACAAAACTTGTGGCACTAAAGCGTAGATCTTGGTGAAAAAAAAAAGAGAGCTTACCCAAAACACATGCCATAATACCAAGTGGGGCATGTACATAGCTTTAGAGCCTTTTGCCGAAAGGTAAGGGAGACGTTCAAAGTATATGCCGCATTGAAAAGTCAGAGGCATGTAGCTCTTTGAGATGGTCCTTATTTTAAGATCACAAGGAAAGATAACCAATACTGAATGATGGCATGCGATCATTAAGTATATGTAATGTCTTAAGCAATATTCATCAAATGGGTGCAACAATAATCAAATTCAAGAGGTCTGATTGTTACAATTTTCCAATTGAATCCAAATGCTAAGTCTGATTTAATCATAATCTGGACTATAAAAAGAACAAATCATCTATGATTTTTAACAATTATTGAATATTAATAAAAAACCTGAATTTCGAGCCACCTATGAAATACTGTTGGCAATTCTCAGGCTGAGTCGGAATGGGTTTCAGATTCGCCTTTGTCTGTTTGAAGGGAAAGATCGCACATCACTGGCTACACTATCCGACTGTGACTGGTTCCAATCCAAGCCCGTGCCCTCCTGCGATTTTTAAATCGGTTTTTCCAAACCCACGCGGATGACAAAAATGACTGCGGGTGCTGTAGAAAGTCGCCAAAATTATTAATTAAAAAGGTAATTCTCCCGCCCGATCACCTTCCTGTGATCCCTTGATTCGAGTGAGCTCTGGCATGCAACAATTCGCATTTCATGTAGATGACCAACTAGGAAAATTCGGGCGCATGTTATTGTTTGCTGGCTTGATCATTTTGCAACCCGACTATCACCATGGATGTATGGCCGATAGTTACTCAATTTCCTCTCCAATAATAACGGGACCTCCAACCTTTCATAACACCTGCGGCTGAGAATTGGATGCTTTTCTTGGTAAAATTTGAGACGCCTTAGGGTATTTTATGACCCTTCTCAAGCAGAAATTCTAACTCTTTAGCTTTCAGAAATGATCCTTCATGAAATGGCAGAATACCATCTCCAATGAGCAACCCTTCAGAAGATATCTCACTTCCTCAGTTATGCAGATCCAAGGGAGTTTTCGTTCCCAAAGACCTAATGGAAATTTGCAGACCGAAGACCACAAATTGCTCCAATATGATAAGTAGTAGAATCCACAAAATCACTTGCTTCCAATGGGTGCCCCCTGCCCTCTATTTATTTACTTTTTGAGAAGTCGCTGGAAGCTTCCAGAACAACTTTTTATAATAACTTATTATAATGTATTTTATTATTAATTAACTTTATAAAATTAAATAAATAACTTTATAAAGTTAAAGTACAATCTCAATTCGACATTAAAACAAGTAGGCCCCACTTACTGGATAATAACTTCCTGAGAGCAAGAATGTAATCATCTGTCAACAGAATGACTCTCTCTCCAAAATCATTTGCTTACGAGAGTCAGTGATAGGCAAATCCCCGATAGAAGTTATGTCGCTAGAAAGGGGACATGACACTCTTAAAAAAATGTCGTGGAGAAGAAAGAATGAGGCGATAGAAAAAAACTCTAACTCCATGGCATAGTGAATTTTTAATTCACACTGACAACCAAGAAGCATCTTCTAAAGGACAATTTCACCATTTCACTATCTGAAGTATCTGGAATACTCCTTTCCATGGTTGTTCTTTTACATCTGTTTCTCTAAAATGCATTCAATATCTAGTGGAGCTGAATGGGTCTTATGCTGGTCTTCATCAGATTTCAACTTTGCAGTTGCACCTTCTCCAACATCTTTGTAGGGATATAAACCTGCAACATTAAATAGGTGAGATATTGATGCCTTGAGGAAGGTCAATGTCATAAGTGTTTGTTGAAAACTTTATGAGAATCTTAAGCAATGATCGATTTTCTTCCTTTTCAGTTTGTTAAATTCACCTGTAGGAAATCTTTCTTTCCTAAGATGAGCCAAAACAGGGTCACCCACCTATTAATGAACTTCTCTAAGCTTTTTATTAGCATACTGTTTGTATTACTAATTGCGCCTTGTATAATAGGAAAAGGGGAGCAATGCAAACATAGGTAAATTATCTCCCTTTTCTACAATTACACATTCATAAGGAAGATGCCCCTGATATGCTCAAGAGGAGACTCAAACACTATATGGAGAAAGAGATTTTTTGTTAAATGATGTGATTGATGAAATGGAAATGATGTACTAATGTAATCAAAATGATTAATTAGACAAGTTACAAAAAATTGGAAATAACAGTCTGATAATGAGCAGAAAATGTAGAAATGGAAACCAAAGCTTAGAGCTAACCTATGTGAAAAATGGGCTGAAAGTGCATCGTACAGGCCAAAATTTGTTCTAAACATGAGGACAAAACACCAATAGTGTTTTGTAACTGGCAATTTTGTCTGAAACTTTTTGGGTCTCTTCGACTGTGTCCAATCTTGTCAATCTCGATCACATAGCTCCATAAGCTATTCGTGCACATAGAAAAATGAGGAAGAAGGTTGAATAAAGGGGTTTGTCTCAGTCAAACCCCTTCTTAGGAATCAACCTTGAAATGAATAGAAATAAAGGAAACCGTGTTGTCATATCTTGGTAATGCTAATACTTCTTTGAATGTGATCAAATATGTTAATGCAATAGCTTTGACTATATAGTGTACACAAAAGCCCAAAAAGAAATCATGAAAGACAAAACTTTATGGAATGGATGTTGTAATTCACCACAACGTTGGATTGAGAAGAGAGATAAGACTTGAATGGAAGTACATGGCTATGAATCTTCTTCCTTGATAGAAAAATCCTTTGCCTTGCCTCCAATGGGGAAAAGATGCCAGATCTACGAAAGAAAACACCTTGAATTCTTGGAAGAATGCAAGATATTGGATGCTTGAACTTGAAGATATGATGGCTCTTGAACTTGAAGATTTGATGGCTCTTGAACTTGATTTGCTTCCTTGCACATGATAGCTTGAATTGCTTGATTTGCCAGAGTACTTTGACAATAGTGCATGTTCTTGATAATAGATCTTTGGCTATATTATTTGCCAAAATGAGGAGAGATAGGGTGTTTATATACATCTCTAAGCAGGCCTACCACAAGACTCAATTTCTCACCAAAACCTTAGCACAAATCCCTAGGCCAAAATCCTTGGGGACAAAATGCCAATGGTATTCTTTGCTAAGGTACCTAGGAGAGTGAGCCGAGATTTGAATAGGGTGCCAGGAGAATAAGGTAGATGTGGTTTTTCACGTACAAATCAATACAAAGTCTGAACAGATCACAAACGCCACAAATAAGGTTATAGGGCATAGATGATTAGATGAATTATGGGATTGGAGGAAAAGGGGGAGGAACACACTTGAAAATAAGAGCTAACCTCAATTTTAAGCAAGATTGAAGGGAATGGAGGTCCCATTTTTGAATTTAGGTACAAGTGCCATATGTGATCTTACCATAGAAAAGCATTTAAGTGGACCCCAAATAATCAATAAATTGTACACAAATTAGGTGCTTACAACTTAGGATGATACACTTCCTTCAGTGTTCATCTTAACCTCCTCATGAATCTCATGTTTGACTTTGGCAAAGTTTTCTCCACCTACACTTCATTTCTCCATATCATCAATATTTTAGAGTTTAAATACACCCTGAGGATGTGTGCCATATACAATACAGAATGGGCTGAAACCTGTACTTCTGTTTGGAGAATAATTATAAGAAAACTCAGCTTATGCTAAGGCCATATTCCTGTAAGGCGTAGGATGTTTAGTTCTCTTCAAACCTATTTTGTTCGTCATATCCACAATAATGTTAGTACTACTTCTGCCTATAATAAGTTTGTAGCACTCACCTTTTGGTTTGCACCTTTTTTTAAATAAAGCTCTTCGTCATACCTGTTCTTGACTCTCCTTTGGTGGCTTTAACAACTCTTTTGAACGGTAAAAAATCTCCTGTCTTAGTTTCTTCATTATGATGAAAAGGTGATTCCACACTCTCTTAATCTGCTTGTACTATCTCATTGCTTCTTTCAGGCTTGTATGGACCTCCTTGAAGAAACTCAGGACACTCCCAATTTTTATGACCAGTATACTAGTCACACATAAAATACTTACAAAAGAAACCTTTTCCTGCTCCTTGATAACCACCTCTTCTAAATGATCTATCTACTCTATTTTGATATCCTTCTCTTTCTTGATTGGCTGGTGCATTGGAACTATTAGCTTTTTCAGCTTGATGGTGTTTCTGTCCTCTGCTAACAGGCTGTTTTCTTCCTCTAGTTCTTCCTTGCTGATTTTGTTTCCTCACAAGCTTCTCTTCTTCCTTAATGGAAAATTGATAGGCTTCTTCAAGAGATCTAGGGGACACTATAGTTCAAACCATTAAGGTATCTTGCTACCTTTTCCAAATCCTCTTCACTATGATCTAAACAAATCATCAGCTTGTAGATCTCTTTTGTATATTCATTAATTGACATATCTTTTTGTTTAATATTTTGCATTCTTTGGAAAATATTTGTTTGGTAATCTCCAAGGACCTTAGCTCTCTATCTAGCAACCATCCTATCCCAAGAAGTAATTTTTTCTTTTTTCTTTTTTCTTTTTGATTGACATCTTGGCCTTTGAGGCTTGTATAGGAAGACTTAATCTTTTCTCTCTTCTGCAACTCCTTCGTACTCAAATGCTTGTCAAGATCATTGATTCAATCAATGAGTTCTTCATCACTGAGAATTCTTGAATAGGTGGGAACCCCAATCCTTGGTTTGGCTCTAACACCCATGAATGCTCTGAGGAGTCTTTCTTCAACTTCATCCAGCTCTGCTTGACATCATCAACTGCTTGTGATTCCTCTTCTTCTTCCATATCACTTACATCATCTGTACAAATCCTCTTCTCTAGGCTTGCTCCATCGCGTCCAATCTTGCTGTAATGTTCTATAACATCTTGTGTATCCCTTCAACTTGGCCTCTTTAACCACATCCTCATGCACCTTTGTACATCCTTCTTTGTGCCATTCTGGCCACTCCCCAATCAACCAATCACTTCCGCTTTGATACCAAATATGATGGCAGCCTTAGTGGCTCATAGTCGAGAGGAAGCTAAATGTAAATGCAAAAACAAATTCAGTGACAGTACTCTCAAAACTGTGATAGGTATTAGAATGATGATAGGGAAAAATGAACAGTCATTCTAGACAATCAATTTATTCCATGCTCGACCTTCTTTTGCAGCAACATAGAGAAGCTATCAAACCAAAATGGTGGTCATAATATGCAATTATAAAACCAGCTCAAACTCCTCCAAAGCCCTACTTGATTCTCTTCCTAAACAAGTTGTCGATCTCCCTTTTGTCTTCAAGTCCTCTTTGCTCCAAACAAAACCAACCAAGACCTTTCTCTCTCCCTTTCGATGAATTTATTTCCTGTTGCAAATCCATGACCATGGCAGGTGGGTCTTGGTCATTTTTTACTTGGTAGATGACAGTACGAGACTCCTTAATTGATTCCCCTATTGCCTTCATCAAATTGTTTGATTTGGGGATAGAAATATCCAATTGATCAGTAACTTCTACAACTACCAGATACATCCAAATCTTGCAAGGAAAAGAGTATTGGATAGAGGGGATTCGAGATGCTTCTCTATCATTCCCGCCAACTGAATTCCCTTAGGTGGCAGTAAACACAAAGGAAAGAGACTGATTAAGACTTGAAGACAAGCAAAATTTGTTTTAACAAACCATAGTTGGAAAAAAATACACTTAACAAGGAAAAATGGAAGAAAAAGGCATTGATGCCTCGCATAAAGGTTGAGCCTTGTGAACTTTGGTGGGATGTGATGTCCTAGCCTAAATGCTGTGGTTGTGCGGATTCTTGTTGGGCCTGTACCCAAGCTTGGAACACATCCATGATCATGTAGCCATTCGTTTACATAAGCAAAGCAACCACTATGCCAAAAACCTGGACTGGTGATGAGTAGACTGGATACACAGAAGTCATGAGTATGGCAGTAGCTAACAAGCCATCTCATATGATCAAATCTCCCTTGTCATCAATCCTCAACCAAGATCTACTCCTCTGTTGGACTAAAGAAATCATCCAACTCATCTTCATAAAATGAACCCCATAATTTTGGAATATGTGCAATAAACAATAACTATTGTTGGTAATGACTGTAGTTAACAAAATGTGATCTGATTTAAATGCTCTACACAGAAGACACCAACGACATGATGGAATCTCCCAGAAATAGTATGAAAATTGGGTGTCATGATGCAAAACAAAACTCAGAAGTGGTTGGATAACACCTCCAAGCAAGCTCCAACTGAAAACTCACTTCCTTGACAAAGAATAAGGTGCTAAATCTCTTGAATGAGAGCCAAACATGGTGTAAAATAACTGACCTGCAACCAATCAGCAAGTTCAAAACTAAAAATCTAGTCCAATATTTGCCTAGAAACACACCCAAGAGAGGCCATACTTTCAATGCTTCCATTGCGGCTAAAATATCTCTTGAATACATTTGTAAATGAACAAATGGAATCACAAGATGGCTGGTAAGAAACAGATGAGCACTATCAATTTTGAAATTACGATCACTATAACTACTAGATCACTCCAATGACTCCTAATAATCTCGTTCATTTCTTGTTGAGAATCCCAAGGACAGATACCCAACCAAGAATCATCACCAACATACCTAGGAAAGTGCTCAACATAACTCCAAGTATCATGCCATTCTCATGGCCTACCATGAGGGTAACCAGTCATTTCATATCGTCATAGATCAACAATAGGCTAAAAAGTATTCTCCAGCTCATTTTGAATCTTCTTCTCGATCCTAGACCCTTGCTATTTCCACCAAATGCAATGCTAGAACCTATAGTTGTTCCATTATTTAACTCAAAAAGAGAATTGTCAATTATCTTCTCGACATCCATCTCAAACAATGGGTTATCAATCAGCTAATTACTATCATCCTCATGCTTCACCCAATATTATGCTGCTCCAAACTCACTTTTTCTGATCTTACGGGACAAACAATAAAGGCATACTCCTCCTGAATGCAATCGAGCTCCTCAATTACCTGACTAATTTCCTTGGCCATTTCTCTATTCTCCTGCTCCTTGAAATGCTTAGTCTCATAAAGCTGGTTATTTTCTTCAAGAAGTGCCTCTTGGAATCTTTTCAAAGAAAACCTAGTGGAATCAAGCTCAATGGCAAGCTCACTGACCTTTTGTCTCAATCGCTTAGTCAAAGACAGTCTCATCTGCAAACTTGGTGGAAACATCCATTTCATGCATCACGTGTAAGAAAACTGATGTTATTTCTTCCATAATGTTCTTGATCGTGTTCAAATCAATAAGGGGAACATTTTGTTCACATTAGTCTCTTGGTGTCATGAATATGAATCTTTCAGCTAGGCTTCTAATGTCATCCATTGCAGATGAAGTGTGTGTCTCATTTTCAGCAGACATCAACAATTCATTCTTCCAATCATAATCATACAAGGTGAATGTACTGCTGCTATAATGAATACCAAAGTCAAAACTAGCATACCTGACATCAAAGTCTTCTAGGCTGTCCCAAATCACTTGTGCCTCTTCCTTATTACCCTCAACAATGCCACTATGTCCATGCTCAAGATCAGCAACACAGAATGATAAATCACAGCACTCATGATCAGTTACTCCTGTGAATAAATCAATTCCCAACTCATTAGTAGTTAAGTTATCGTAAGCATCCTTACTGGAATAATACATAAAATCATCACTATTAGCTTATTGGAGAGCATCATTGCCCCTGTTTTCAACATGCCCATCATCTGAAGCTGATTCAGAATCATCCTCACATTTGTCTCTTGATCCCCTTCATCTAAAAATTTGTTTTGACCCTGCTCATCATCAACAAGAAAATTGTTAATCTCAGTAGCATCAGTAGATAATTCTCAAATTGCAACAAAATTGTTTTATGACACTTTTAGTGCACACTTCCTCATGCTTAGTTGCTGTGCACATAATCAAAGAACCATCCTGAAGATCTTCATATTTCATGATAATCTCTCCATCAATTTTTGTTGCATCAGCCTCCTTGATTTCTAAGAAGTTCTTTAGCTTTCCCTCACATTGTTTGAAGTTTGAATGCATTGTTGATCAACTCTCAAGCAGATTTAGAAACATCTTGTTCTTGCCTCGAAATAGCTAACAACAAATGCATAAGGGACTGAAAAATAGTATCAATCTCATTAATTGCAATAACCATAACAGTCTCCATGGCTGCAATAATATATTCATTTTTCTCTTTCCTGATTGTGACCAAGAAATGATGAAACATGCTATGTATGAAATCACAAATTTAGCATAAGATTACTTATCTGATCCCTGCAAATATATTTAGTATGGTAGTTCTTCTAGAAAAGTGATGACTTTTGACACCTCCAAGATCCTGGAACCTGTCAACAATTAGCTAAGTACCTCTATCATTATGTTATCTTCATAGGCTTCTCAAGGTGCTATGATTATCGTGATCTCCATCAAATAGTAGTAACCAATAACCTTATATCACTATTTGAATTCCGCAACCCCTTGTGTTGACTCAAAGAAGTAATTTTAGGAGAAAAAGCAATCTACAATAAATTAGTAGGTTATTGCTCTACAATGGTCAAACATCCCTCTAATTAGATCAAAGTGATGAGAACATTTTCCCTTGTTTGTGATTTCGAATTAAGTTTGCTAACATTTTTATACAACACTTTATCCAGCCTCAATCTATCATCTGATGCCATTTTAAAATCTGGAAATCACTTTTTGAATTTTCCTAATAGGATGGCACGAAATTCTGAGCTTTGATGCCACTATAATGACCACCCTAGATTTTTGTTTTGAAACAAATGTAACAAGATTTAAATAATGAAAAATGTTAGCTTTGATGACATGCACACTATTCTCAAAGATAGGCCAATCAGATGAGCAGGGGAACACTCACACCGATTCAACCTGTACAATGATAAAAAATTGATAAATGCGTTGCTCTAAAATTAAAAAACTACTCTATGGAGGAGTGTTTTCTCCAACTTACTTAGACTAAAACATAATTAAAAAATGACATGCAACTATCTAAGAGCGGCAGTTTGTCACCAATGTTGCCTGGCTTAAAGTAGGTACAATGGAGAAATCTTGAAATTACAATGCCAAAACTAAAATAGAAAATACCCAGATGATAAAACACAATTATAATCATATTTTTAACATACCCAATTGTTGATAAATGAGACTAACCGACATGCAACAACAATACCAGAAAATGAGGGTTTCCAAACGCTAGCTGCCTACACCAAACAACTCCAAAATGGACAACTGGAAGAATGGAGAGAAGGGAATAATGGTGTCCAAAAACCAGTGAAATATCTCAGTAAACTCCAAACATCCACTCCAAGAAAATTTACAACTCTTCTCAAGCAATGTTCAGCCTTCTAGATGATGTATGAGCAGTCTAGAAGAGTATGGCCGGGGATAAACTATCTCCCAAATGTGCAATAAAATCAGAAAAGTCCCTCAATGTGTCCTCATGAATGAACACTAGGACTTTGTGACTCCAATTATTTTAAGGAAGTAGTAGCACCATTGTAGCTCAATTGTGATTTCTATGTGAAATCACCAAGTATTTCCCTAGATTGTGTCTTTCAACAACATGAGGAATGTTAACCGCAAGGCTTTATGTCCTCACAAACCATCAAAAAGAAGCAAAAACGCCTTCACAAACCAACATCATAACAATATCCGAATTCACAACATGAGAAAGGGATCCATATAATTGATTTTATATTATTCCCAAGATGTTCTACCCTCTTCACCAAGGCACGTGGGATTAAATAAAATCATTTTTTTAGTCTCTCAATGTGGAGTCAAGTATTACAAGTTTCATTCTTTACTAATATTAATTTTAACCTCCTCTTTAGAAGTTAACTTAGGATGTCAAATGGCCCCTTTTTAAATGTATTGTCCCCTTTTTTAGCAGGTTCTTGCAGTTGGCTTGGTCAGCTCACCATTGCGACCCTTGTGAGCTGATAGGGGGATTTGAGGGTCTCAGTTGTAGGGTTATAGGATTCTAGCAGCCTATGGTTTGTTTTGGCTCCATTTGAGGAAGTTACTATTTATAGTAAGTCAAATTGTTGGTTCCGATGAGCCCAATTCAGTTAGAAGAGTTCATTGATGCTCTCAGTTTTTATTTCAGACTTCTGGTTTGGGATCCAAGAATCTTGGAGGGACCGTCTATTTATAGTAAGTCAGCCGTCAAGTTTATTCATTGTCTTTCTTCATTAGGATCACTTTTGGTGTTGTCAAATTTCAATTTTGATGCTTCTTCAGTTGTTTTTGCAAGACGAGTGCATTATTATTTTTATTCATCTATATATGCTGAGGTTGTTATTTTTGTTGGTGTGTTATATTGGTCACTTAGTATCATAGCTCGTTGGAACTAGGATGAAAATTTTTAAATTGTGGGCACAAGAAACAATGGCCTTGTATGTCAAAATATTATGTTATGGTGGAAAAGGTCATTTTTGGGACCCAAAAATAATAAATAATTATATTATATGGAACTTTGTTATATTTTAATGTTGTGTTGAGGAAGCTCCTCAAGTGAAGTTGCATTTGGGAAACTTTGTGCCATTTAGAGATTATAAATATGAGCCCATTTGATGAGAAAAGTATTCGATTGAATATTATTATTTGCTTCTGTTGTCTTTGTGACATTCCTGAGGTTCTGATATTTGATGCCCTTGCTGAAGTCTAAGGGTTTTTCCTTGAGAAATTCATAGTAATTCACAACTAAGGTATTGTGAATTAGTTTTATGAGAATTGTTCTTTATCTCCATTGTCGTATACACTGTGATTGGGAGATATTGCGGTGTTGGGAATTTGGATTTTGGCATCATCTCATACTGTTATTACTGTTGTTGAGAAGTGGTTGTGTGGTTGTTAATTTGGAGTTGGTTGAGCACCCATTTATATATGTTGCTAGGCGTAATTGTCTATTTGCAATTTGGGAGCAACGTTATCCATACCTGCAGTTGCGTTTGTTTGTTGAAGAATTTTGTTGCTGCTGCTAGTCTTCATTTCAAAGGGTTTCATTGCGTGTCTTACTTGTAAGTTCATGGATTGTAACTTCTAATTTTTCTGGGCGTTGTTGACTAAGATAATAGAGGATATTTTATCAAATGGGTTGTTGGTATTTTGTGAAAATAGTCAGTATCTAAATTGGTATTAAAATTTGGAATTTTTAGTTGTATATTCCCTATGTAATATCCAAATATTTGAGTTGAAATTATTGCAGAGGTTAGCAGAGAGCCTATCGGATCTAGAGAAGGTTGATAGCGCAGCGAGGTACATGGTTTTTGCTTTTAGGAGACAGATGTTTACCGTACAGGTAAAGAAAATGAACGCATATAGACAATGAACACGAACAGCAGAATTATATTCGCAATAGTAGATGAATGATGCTTTACAATGATCCCAGACGGGATATAAATACTACCGCCGAACCTTCTCGAGGGAGTCCGTCGGCCACAAATATTTTATCCGCTACAAACTATTTATCGACGACGTCGGCTACAGAATACAAAATACCGCCGGAACCATCCAGTCGGCTAACACCATCCCCCCCAAAAAAACAGTCGTCTCCTGACGACTAACAAAATTAGGAGACAACTTACAAACCACAAAAGAAATACTAGAGAGAAGGGGGCGTCCCAAAAGTGTGCTGCTGGCGACGTAACTCATACACCTGCTCTGTCCTGATGCGAAGATTTGTTTGAATCTGAGAATTAACTTCGACGGCCTCCTTTAGAAGTGCCTCATCCAGGGCCTGCGTCCTAGCTAACTGCATCTCATGCTCAGCCGCATCCTTATCTCGAACCGCTGCCTCCATACCTTGCTTAGTCACGTCTCTCTCCTGCACCGCTGCTGCCAAATCTGCCAGTAGTGCTGCCCGCTCTGTGGCCCATGCTGCCTGCTGGTCGGCCAAGTCGGCAACTAGCTTCTGTCTAGCCTCAGTCTCAGTTGCCAATGATCTCTTTGCTGCAACCCTGTCTGCCTCCGCACGCCGACAACCATAGTAAACATCTTTGTATAGTCCCACAATCTCATGTGCCAGCTTCATCATAGGAGTGTCACTAGGTCCCAACTTCGGCTTAGTGGCCCAATCTGCCAACATCTCAGCTGTCTCCGTCGCTGGCCAACCCCTATCTATAAAGCAAGTCTGAAATCGTCGAGGAAAAATCCCACGGATATATGCTCTGATCAAGTGCCACTCCCTCCATCGAGTCAGGGCCTGAATTGCCACATCGTGTCCCTTCTTCAATGCAAACTTCATAGTCTTGAGGTAATCCCGGCACCTGTCCTCATCCGACCCATAGTCCTCCTTGGCGAAGGCCTCCAACGACCATTCCGCATCACTGTTTTCCTCCTCATCAGCGGGAGCCATGCCCACATCCGGTGTCACCTTCTCTGTTGTTGGCGCAACCACGACATGTGGCATTCCCTCCTCCTGAAGTTGAGGCTCTGGTCCTATTGGTGATGTTCCTGAGCGCTTAGGAGACTGAATGGACGGACCCCACTTCGCCGGAGTGAGTCAGAACTGCTACCTCAGAAACTCACTAGCTCTATCCATCACCCCTGGTTGGTCAAACTGCGCAAGCTCCATGTTCGCCTCCGGTACTGGCTGGGCTGACTCGGCCTCTGCCAAAAAAGATGATGAAACGGTGACCACTACATCACAATCAATGACCTCCAACCGAATTTGCGGCTCAGACTGTGGTGGTGGTGACTGTGCTCTAAGTGGGACTGTGATGGTGACATCTGCTGGTACAACTGGAATTACCTTCGCTACAGCCGTTGGCAATGACTCGACGGCTATCTGTGGAACAACATCCGACACTGCCTGTGGGACCACCTCCGTCACTGTCCGTGGGACATTTGCCTCCGCTGGAGGAGTCATAAGGACCGGGGCACGGCGCTGACCAAACACCGGAATGACTGTCTGAAGGGTAGTCAAGTGCGCCGAAGTTGACAGCTGAGGAGGGGTAAAGAATGTGGGCCCACTATCCACTGCCTCACCGTCAATTTCAGCCGATGTGCTCTCCTCTTCTTCCACGGACTCAGCCTCGTCACTCATCGAAGTGCCCTCCCGTTCGCTATTTGTCTCTCCAGAAGCAGCCAATCCGCGAAGTACTTTCTTGTGACCTGCTGCTGATCCTCCTGTATCTAAGTGTCGCCAGTAGAATACGGGAGGCTCCCCATCTGCCAACTTGCCCCTTGGAGGAGCCTCAAAGCCATCCATTGGAATTTGACTAGCTGTAGCCTCTAGAAACAACCCGATGGCATGGTGCGGCATGAAAAATGTTCGGTGCTGAAGCGTCATGAATTCCTCCATCCTGTCGGCAAGTACTGAGGCTCAATCATATACCACTCCCTGCATGATACCATTCATAAACACAATCTGCGGCAATGCGATATCTGAGGCCCGGGTGGCGCCTGTCAACCTGCTCTTGATGACGTCCATGATACAACGTCAATGACCTTCCCGAATAAAGTCTCTGCGAAGCCCTCTGCACTTTGTCCCCTGAATCGATGTCTCCCTTTCCACGGGTGCAAGGTCCCTGCACACTAGATCTATCCAATGCTCCTTCCGTTCCCGTGACAGTTTATGATTCTTGATTTCCACTTTCCTCCCATCGGGGCCAGGGATGCCGAAAACCCTAGTGAAATCCCTAGGTTTAAAAGATACTGTCATCTGATGCTGCTTGTAGAGGAATGTACTCGTTCTGCTCGGAGCGCTATATGTCTTTATCATGGTGCGCAAAATTGATTCGAACAACCAGATAGAAAAGATGGGAAGCTGAATAGCCAAATGTACCTGTGCCCGCATCAAAATCTGTTTAATTTGGTCTGCCTCGGGGGTCTCCTGCCACCACTTCCGGCATTCGCTTCCACTAAGACTCTCAAACTGGACGGTGAGATAAGTGAGTTCCTCCTTGGTCTTCTGTTTCTTGCTACTGGAACCGGAAGGGCCTGCAACTCGAATTCCTGATGCCAAAACTCTTGAATTCTTCTCCATGCTAGCTGCCAACTGACTCTTCCACGGCTTCCGCTTTCCTGCCGATTCCATATGAAGGTGGCGTTTTATTTGCTATTTCTTATATAGTTTTGCTTACTCCTGCGGCAACCCAATGAAATTTTGCGGAAAACTATCTGTCCAATCCCCTGCAGGCCGAGAATAGGAGAGATATGTGCCAAGTGTATTTAAAATATCCGGCAAGGAACCCCGTCTAGAGGAGAATGTGGACTCCACAATTTTATTGCTGTTGTGATGAATATACAAAAATCTCCCTGCGTTGTCACAAAACCGCCCTCACGAGAAGCAACCAAACCTTACGCAGCCTAATGTATAATCTTGATGCCGTTATTGCTGACTCTAACTTTGCACCACGCATTAGACAACTATATGAAAATGTTGTAGATGGCAATGGCCTTCAAGTTCATCAATGGTTGAGGGCAGTTCTTTCCAACTTGTGTAATCTGTACAAAATGTGCAACTCGTGCAATCTCAGGCGGAGTTCTTCATTTGCAACTCATGCAATCTCAGGCAGAGTTCTTCATCTGCAACTCGTGCAATCTCAGGCGGAGTTCTTCATGCCGGCGGAGACTACCCGTGGAAGAGATTTCCAGCACTTTATAAAGTATTTTTTTACCTAGTGAATAAACCTATCATCCAAGGCAGAATCAACTGGTGGCTATTGTTGTTGCAGGAATTCACCTTTAAGATCATTGTACGACCCAGGAAGAATCATGTTAGCGCAGACCACCTATCGCGAATTAAAACAAGTGAACCGACGAACAGAGTGAATGATAATTTTCCTAATGCACAGTTATTTCAAATTGTAGTACTGCCAAAATGGTACACGAGTATTGGGGAGTACCTTTCCACGGAATAGCCACCAAAGGAGATGCCACAAAATGAAAGGTGGAAATTAGTAATAAGGAGCCATAGATTTCAATTGATTAATGGATTATTATACAAAATGGGGCCTGCTCATATCCTTCGACGGTGTGTGTTAGAGGAGGAAATATTGAGTGTTGAAAGAAGCACATGAGAGTCCTACAGGAGGACATATGGGACTTGATACCACAACGCGAAAAATATTGTTGGCAGGACTCTGGTGGCCAATAGTGTACAATGACGCACGAGAATGGGTTGTCGGGTGTGACACTTGCCAAAGGGCAGGAAAGCCACTAAAGAGACTTTATGCCGCTTAACCCCTCACATGCACAAGAATTATTCAAACGCTGGGGATTGGATTTCGTGGGACCTCTGAAAGCAAGTCGAATGCACCGATGCCGATATATAGTTGTAGCTACGGAATACTTAACGAAGTGGGTGGAAGCATGGGCTCTACCAGATAACACAGCAGTTAGTATAGCGAAATTCATATATGAGCAAATAATCACTCAGTATGGGATTCCACTTTAGATAATGAGTGTTCGTGGAGGGCATTTTGTAAATCATGTCATTAAACTGTTAACGATGAAATTCAAGATATATCACTCTCTATCAAGCCTGTACTACCCAAGAGCAAACAAATAGGTTGAGGATACAAATAAGATCTTGGTAGCAATTATCTACAAGTCCTGTGCGGTCGAAGGCAAAGACTGGGAGGAAAAATTGTTGTCTGCCCTCTAGGCATACTGCACAGCATACAAGGTGACAATGGGACACACATCGTTCCAATTGATGTTTGGACAAGAGGTGGTGATACTAGCAGAATTTATGATACCGAGTCTGAGGTTCGCGCTGGAGAATAAGTTAGGGGACATAGAAAGCCTGAGGGAAAGGTTGCATAATCTGAAAAAACTCGAGGAGAAGTAGCTATTGGCACAATGGGCCATGGAGGTGACGCAAAATAGGCGCAAAGCGTGGCATGATAAACACCTGAAACTGAACAAGTTCTGACTAGGACAGCTGGTGTTGAAGTATGGCAAACAAAACGAAATTAAACCAGGAAAGTTTAAAGTCAAATGGGTCGGGCCATACCAAATCCGGGAAGTAGGTTATAATGGAGCAATAAAGTTATGAACATTGGACGGGCAGGAAATTCTAGAAACGGTGAACGGTTCCAAGTTAAAAATATACCATGCCAGAGTTGTTACTTCGTCGACGAACAATAAGGAGTAGTAGTACAAGAAAAAAAAAAATTAAAGTTCATCGTACGGCCATTGTACGACAACTTTAGCAAGCCAATAATCACCTTACAGCCTTTTTAAGAGCCCCTCATGACCGTATGGTAAACATAGTCAAAGATTAACAATAAAAACCACCGTACAGTGAGCTGGGATGTAGACAAAAGACGTCAATGTGGTGTATGACAGTATAACATCAGCTGGCAGACACCGTACGGTACATAAAGGAGAGGCAGACGAAGTAATCACCGTATGACAATTTTATAGCACATGATGGGCACCGTATGGTAAATAGAAGTAGAGCATGTCTCGATGAAATCACCATACAACATAATGAATGTTTGGTGTTTGAGTTGTGGTGTGCCTGTATGGTGTTTTCCGTACGGCTCCTTCTCCGGCCATTGTAAGTAGCACCTTCAACACTTTCTTCTTTGCAATGATAGGTATGGGACATGATCTATAGGTAATTGGCGGAGTCATTGGTCTTTGCCGATCAAATCATGTTATCGAGTTACCTTCTGATGTTGATGAGCAACATGTATGGCATCAAGTAACACGTATGAATTGATGTTGTGCCACCATAGTTGGATGTACTATATTGAGAGTCTAGTTTCCAAAGGAGCTTAGAGCATCTTCAAGATACCATATGAAGACTGTACGATGCAAGGAACAAAGTTAGAGGTATGAAGCCCGCACGACGTATGGGATTAGGGAATAGAGACAACAAGTGCGAACACCGTACGGAGTATGGAAGCAAGAAATAGAGACAAAAGTGACAAGGGCTGTACAGTGATATAGAAGGACTGAAACATAGTGATACAGAAGAAAGCAAAGGGCAGAGCAGGATCGTACAGTGTACAACCCCATAAAGCAAAGCATTGAGACTGTACGGCATGTGATGTTCAGCTAGTAAGGCAAATAGAGTGGCATGCAACTAGTCCAGAGAAGCAAATAGGGCCGTACGGATGCTAGGAAGGAGAAGAATTTGTGCATGCAGAGGGATAACTGACCTAATTAAGGAAAAGAATAAATGGAGTCTGCAGGCAAGAGAAAGTGGAAAAGAGAATCAGAAGAATCTACAGTTGGGAAAGGGAGGAAAATGTCGCCCGCATGTAACCAGAGTGAAGGCACCAGTAGCAGCAGCAAGCAGAAGCATAAGGCACAGGCACTTGCAATTGCTAAAATCACACCATAGAATATAGCATTTGAGGGACTGAGCGGTATATATTGTAGGAAGTGATGGCAGGAAAGTCCTAATAGTCATCCAATAAAAGCTAGCATTAGAAGGGCACAAGTGGAATGGGCGATTCAAATGCCTATTTTTTGCATCTGGGACAACGAGGGTGCTCTACACACCATGATCAAGACTTATGGCAGGGTCTCTTGGAAAAGCACATTTCCATACCTGGGAAGAGACCTCGTAGTTTCATTCAAAACAGTAGATTTCATGTGTGTGTTTGGCATATCAAGGCCGCAAGGAGAAAAGGTACAACCCAAGATGATTACCAAGGAGGTGAAAATGTTTTTGATCAGGCTGGTATGCGGAGACATGGCTGAAGCAGAACAGGAAGTATTGGCTAAAACATCAAAAGGTAGAGGATTGAAGAAAATAAACATCCAGGAGGGACCGTGGGGATGCTTGATGGATTTAGTCAAGAGTAGATTTACTGGATCAAGTGGGGCATCTGATATCTCCTTTCCACAGGTATCCATGATGAACGACATAATGAATGTGAAGGTGTCTGATTGGGCATTTGTGCTGGCTGAACGCATGCATGAATTTATGACACTCTAGCATAAGATATTTTATATGCCGCATTATGCCATAGGTCTCTTTCTCGATGCTACAACCTGAACCATTAGCCCTCGGGGAACCTCCCATTATGTGGTGGAAACACTTAGACTCAACAACTGGGCAAAAGGGCTTTGTAGGGCAGAAGAGACCCTGGCTTGATATAGGAGGTGATATGGACAACGGACGACAGGAGACATCTTCCGAAGAAAATAGCATGGGAGAGGAAGAAGGGGAAGACGATGATGAAGAGGTTGAGATTGTCACAGCCACCCCCTTGTCATTTCCGTGCTCGACACTGTCCGCCATTCTACCTAGTCCCAGTAGGTGTGCACATGGCACATATACCAGGGTTTGGACAGACATGACAATTGATAATGATGACTGCAGCACCACAGCAGGCGGTTATAGTAGTTGCACCCTGGCAGCACGGGGTAAGACCTCCCTCAATCCGATAGATCGGACTAGCAGTTGGATTTGGCATGGGATTTGCACAGGTGGCAAAACCCATCAGCCGAGAGAGTATACCAGCTCCTGCCAAAGCACAACCAGTAGCAAAAACCGTGGCATCTGCAATAGAATGTACTGAAGGAGAAAGGAGATTACCATGGAGGTACCCAAACTACTAGTACCAAAGATAGCAAAGAGCCAGAATATGCCTGGTGTGCACTTGGATGTAGTGGGTTTGGATGTAGTAGTTATAGTGGATTTAACACTGTTAGCATCACCTGAGTGAGATAGGGAGAGTCGAACTCAGAGGCTGAGTACCTACTTAAGTACGCGGATCCACCGTACTCCAGTACCTCGGATGGCCTACATACAGACACCTATGCGGGACAAAATTCCAGAGAACACTCAGTAGGCATAGGTAGCAGAGCCAGTAGAGGATGTGGGACTATCACATAACGCTATTGAGCATATGGCGGAAGTAGTAGAAAAGGCTATGGGGGTATAGCAGGAACACCTAGTGGCGTCAGAAGCAGTGGAAACATTCCTTGCTGATATAGCCGCTTTAGCAACTCGGGCTCGATAGGTGTTGGCATCTGCCGAGGTGCAGGCTTTAGGCTCAGTGGTGGAGCTGGAGGGAGTGGTATCTTTTATGAGATCAGGATGCTCGGCTTCCTTTACAATTTTCTTTAAGGATAGAGGTTGGCCAAGCATGGAAACTACACAAATGCATCAGGATTGGGCCACCACGGGGAGTCTGGGCTTGAGGAGTCGGATAGAGACATTGACTCAGGAGATTGTACAGATATACACAGAGGCATATTACACCCTTTGGAGGAGCCAAGAAGATCAGGCAGCAGTTGAGAGGGCTCGGGAGGAGTTAGTTGCCAGGTTAGTGGTAGAAAGGGTGGCCTGGGAATCCGAGAGGGCAACCTTGCTAGAAAAACAGAGTTAGTTATAGCAATTGGCAGCAGAGAAAGAGAAGCTAGCAGATGAGAAAGAAAAGGAATTGGGAGAGATTGCAAGGATGATGTAGTCAGCTTTGGAGCTTCAGATGGAAGCATAAGCCGAATTGAAAGTTCGAAAGGAGCAAGTCTACAAGCTACGGGCTGAGCTGAGTGAACTGAGGGCACAAACACTTGCCACACCAAGGACCCATTCTCCTGCTAGTATCTGTGTATTGATGTAATTAGTCGTGCAATTTTTATTTTTTGAGTTTTGTAATTGTCGTCCAGAGACAATTTTTCTTTTTGGGGGGGATGATGTTGTTGGTAAAATTACAAAATAGCCGACGGGTAGATTAGCATGTTGTTGGTGAAGTTATAAAATAGCCAGCGGGGTTGAGTCACCCCTTCAAAATGGTATATGTACAACTTTGGATCATTGTTGTAATCATCATTGAAAGCACTATGTAATCCCTTCAGCATATATGTGAATAATAATAGGAGTACTACTGTGTTACATGTTCATGTCTATTGTTTGTATGCATTAATCTATTTACCCCATACGGTAAACATGTGTTATTGTTTATAATCCGCTATGTGGTTATTTGTTGAGGGCTAGGACATCTCCATTGGGGATGCTCCTGCCTTGCACTACGTCAAGGAATCTGCCATCATTGGCAATAAGAACCATCCTAAATAAAACTTGCTTCTCTTGGTTGCATGCTCGGTTACAAGTAAGAAGAAAGCAAGGTGGCAAAATAAGTCACGGAAACAAAAAGCCATCAGACAAATGTGGCAATAACATAAAATTAAAATTGCCCACCGAAAGGACATTAGAGCCCATTGAAGAAAATAAGAAATATAGCCGCTTAGGATATATTATTAAGGCCATAGCCAAAGTTGGAAGTAAATTAATTTCATCCTCCTACTACTTTAATACAGGGACATCATTGTACCTATCTATAACTGGATATGTACGTACACATAAACATAAACATGCGTAAATCCTAAACCTATGTATCTAATGTATACTTCAAAATTAAAGTAAGCATATACATTCTTGTACATATTAATTGATTTTATGCATACATACATATATATGTATGTACACGTATAAGTATATAGGTATCATGGTGTCGTTATATTAAAACATGCTCGACACAATGGGAGGCCCCAGAAATATCCCAAATTATAATGTTAACAAATTTTTTCTTAGTTAAATTAATACTTAGTATTTTTCTTTTGTTATTTAATGATATACACATATTGACCTGGTTAGCTCATGGTTTTCCATAGTATACTCTTGCTTTCCTAGCCGTTTACCCTTAGCTAAGGTAATTAGAACTCATACATGTTGTCTCATTGTGGATTAGTGCCCTTTACCCAATTCCCTCTTTGGCAATGCTTCCCCCCCTTTGCTGCACTCCTGCAAAAAGTGAACTGTCAAAATAATAAAATATTCCTCATTATGATATGAAGTTACTATAACAAGTAATCATTTTCATAAAACATCATAACGATTAACCTCCATTTCAGTTTTCAAGAAATTATAATGAATAACCAACTTTTCCATTTCACATGAAACCATAGGGGAAACGACCCAGTCGCTGCCTAGGCTAATTTTGCACACTTGCAGTTGCTAATCGGTATGTCGAAATTTGCCCATATTTTGGGTGAACCTCTATAGGTGAGTGAAGAGCTTAAAGATAACCTTTCGTCTTTCTCGCATTTATAAAGCTCTCTGTAGATCTCGTAGAGTGCGAGGTGCTAAAAGTTCCATTTTAAAAGGTTAGCTCAAAACCTGCCATTAAGACCCCATAATAGTCGCTCACCCAAAAAAAGTACTTTTTGCAGAAATGGACCAATCCGTAACCAAGAAAACTAAAAAAATGATCAACTATTAGTACATGTGTGATTCAGCTATAAGTAAATGTGCAATCATTTTTTGAGGGCTTTTATGAGTGGTAATTAGGGGGGAAGGTAGCGGTAGACGTGATGGTAATACAAACACAGGCGACAACTAGCTCGTTTCCCTTGATGTTTAACTAATTTACCAGTCAACCGACCTCACATGAAATCTCAATGGCTATAAGAGCATTTTCAAATTAAGAAAAAATTTGGGATGTAACATACCCTCCCCCTTGTGTTTCGTCTTCTTCAATGAAATTTTCAAACAAAATTATTCCAATTAAAACATATATTACATTGTATTACTTTTAAAATTGAATCATAGTTTATTCATAGTTCAAGTTCTTGCAAAAAGATGTGGAAATTTTTACGAGATTTCATCATAATCTTTCCAAGTGGCATTCTCTTTTGTATATTGGTCCCATTGGACCTTGCACTTGTTGTCTTGCATTTTGTCACCACAAAATGCAAGTAATAGTATGAAAGTTTTTCAACTTAGTTTCACATTTATCTAAGTTTGGTACATTACTTAATTGGTTAGTATTGATCAACCAATTGATTCCAGTTGATATAATGAATCATTTTACTGAAGGCTTTCATCGAGTCTTTTTAGCCTTTTTGTTTAATGAGCCTATGCTTGATTTTTGAAACCTTCAATGTCCTTTTTCTCGTGTTTGAGTGTGTGCTTTTTGGCTTTTTGGTCCTTTGGTTTTACTCAAGTTATTGCTTTAGGTTTTGCCTTCGATTTAATCTATCTTATGGCTTAATTGGAGTTGGAAATCAAAAGATATAACCATTTTAGTGCCCAAAAATTGGACCTTTTAGGTGCAACTGCACAAATTAAAAATATCGTTGTTAATTTTAAGTTTAACTCATGTTAAAATTCAGTACTGAAAAATTAAATGAAGTAAAGCATACATGTTTATCACTTTCAAGTCATACTCAAAATTGCAAAAGAAACACTTTTCATTCATATTGAAAGAATAGATAATGTCCTTGTATTATTCATCATGATAATACAATTGATTTTTACAAACATCAAATGATAAAGGAAAGCTGAAAGTGAAATTCTCTCACACAATTGACCATGAGAGTAGTCCCTAAACTATTGATATATATTCCTACTCTACCAAAATAAATAACATGAATGAAGTAGAAGAGAGGAAAGGTCATGGGCACCAGTCATTGCCTATACTGACTGGTTGGGTTCCATCCATTCGCTGCCTTGAACTGTGTCTCATCCATGCATCCGAATCCTGCATTCACAGAAAAGATTCTTAAGTCCAATGGATCTAAGCAATGACCGTGTCTCATCTCACCTCATATTCATATTCCTATCATGCCATTCACCTTCACAAAATAAAAATATATATATCAGCAGAAAAGGGAAAAACAATCCCAACACAAATGCTTTATTGCTAACATGCTTATTTCTTGTGCAACATGATCATAACAGATTGGATCACTTGTTCATAATAGAATTTTATAAAATCTTTTGCTTCTACAACAGAGATGCTCCAGTAAACTCAGTACCAGACAAGTAAAACATTAAAGGGACAAGTTCCTTAGCTTGAAACCTTTTGTTTCAGATTTTACAAATGAAAAGGTAATAAATACTACAGTCACAAATGCATAACAAAACCATGATGCAAGCTACAGAACAGCGTGAACATCAAGAACAGAAAAGGTGTTTGAGTGCAACGACAACATGTTGATCAGTTGAAAACAGAATTAATTTCTTCAAGTCAGATGAGTAAGAGACTAGAAAAAACTTCTCCAACAGCACATATTCTCAAATTTTCTCAAGCAAAGTTCCAACAATTCAAATTTGAGAAAGCATTAGCAACAAGAATGTTCTATATTGCATTAAAAGTGAACAATCATTGTGAATTCCAGCAATCATCATGAGACTGGAAAAAACTTCTCAAACAGCACATATTCTCAAATTCTCTCAAGCAAAAATGTTCCAGCAATTCAAATTTGAGAAAGCACTAGCAATCTGGATTGCATTAAAAGTGAACAATCATCATGAATTCCTCATTGTAAGTGCACAGATGAAGCAATTAGAAACAAATCCTGAATTACAGCAGCCTGGTAAAAACAATACTTATTTTAGAACAGAGGTAGGCAGAGGGCTAAAGCTGTGTTTAAATTTGAAACTAAAGGCAATGGACGAAGGTGTGCTATTAGTGCTGAAAGTGAACTGAAGGAGCCCTCGTTTTCTTGAAATCTTTCATGATATTTGACTTGACAATGCTAACAATACATATACATGGAAGGACTGAACAATGAAAAAAGAATGTGCGTGGCAGCCAGTACATGAATCCCTTTCAAATATGAGGAAAACATAATAAATACTCCCCTGATAAATAATGGCATCATAATGGAAAGCCTTCTTTGAGCTATTACATATATTGTTTTCACAGTTTGAAAATAATAACAGTAGATGCAAGGGAAATAAAAAGGTTTGTGTCAACAGAAAGAACATTTAAAATTAGCACACATATCCTTTATTTTGAAGAAAGGCCAAGCAATGGTGAGAAGATCTCCATGCCCAACAGCCAAAAGACAACAGAGGTAATTGTTAAGGCTGAGAATTTGCACCCTATTAAACTATACTAATATAGTTTATCCTACCTAACATGGGAATCATTTCTGTATGTGGGACATGCGTACCTAGAAATGAAACCTCCGGATTCTTAGGCCGGTTCCTTATTGGATAATCTCTGGTTATTATATGAAACTACTCTAAACTTATGGGGAAAAGAGTTAGAATTGCATGAAATGAACTTATAATTTGTAACTTAAACTAAAGAACCAGGTGATACACCAAAAGTGACAGGAATACTGAGAAAATAATGGCTTTCTTAAGAAGACTATATGAATTCTATGACTAAAGATGAAACACTTCTATTCTGTATAGATATGCATTAATATTTTATAACAAGGTCCTTAAACAGATTAGCAAGGAAGAGGATTTCTTCACATGAAAACCAAATTTATCTTAGACACAAATTATAACCTGCATACAACATACACTCCTGCAATAAGGTAATAGATGAGACAAAAGGAAATAAGGAATTATTAACTCACTTATATCTCTCATCAATCATGCACTTGACACACAAACACAGGAAGAAAGAAGGCTTGAATCTGATAGAAAACTGCTCCAAAATGCTATCAGTATTTACTAGTCTCCAAAAAAGTTACAAAATTTTGCATGAAAACTGCCAAGGACATAAAAATATCACAAGAGCCTCTCTCTGCATTATCAGAACCCCTTAAATGAGTTCAGAAAACTTCCTAAATACAATCCCAACCTGGGTCGAATTCAGAAAGATAGGCTACAAAAAGGGAGTCAAAACTTATCAAGAAGATGACTCACTTCCTAACAACTGCACTAAGTCATAACAGGACTTATGACTTATGTTAAAAATCCCTAAAAGAGTTCTAACTGACCATAAAGATCTCCAAAAAGCTTGGTCAAAGTATGAATTCGACCAAAAATAAAAATCTCTACAATCTTTCTTCATAATCCAAAGGATTTGAAATACTAAGTCTTTAATGAATCTTTCTCCTCTCTTAAAATAGGTCACTCTTATCTACTTGTCTTCAAAGGTAAAGATAGAAAACAAGGGAAATATGTTTGTAAAGATTTGCCATTTCACACAAAAATATAGAATAGTTTATAAGGTCACTATTAAATTTTTTTTTTTCAAATGAATTTGCAAAAATAATTAAGTGTTTAAAAACACTTCTAATGAAATGTCCCTTTCTCTGATTTTATATGATATTTCAAGCCTCTAATCAGATCTTTAAGATCAAACAACCAATCTTTCAAAGATCCACCAATTTCTCAATAAACCCCAAATCGGGTATGCCGGAAATAGTGCCAAAAGCTTCACAGCTTCACCTATTATTAATAAATCTGAAAGTGGACATTTTTACAGAAATTTGAGCAGCATAACAGCCTATAAAATGACATTTCCAGATCTGTATAACATGCACATAATAGCTCCCAAACGGAGGACAAAAACAATGCTCATCGGGCTCCCGAAAATAGCACAAAATAGCCCGGAATCACCACAAAAACTTAATAATCTATCACAGAAGTATAATCATATCCAAATACATATTTTCAGCTCTATTTTAACATTTGAAAGTCTGATATACAGCAGCAACCCAAACTGATATGAAATACTCAACTGGAAACACCAAACTCTTACAAAATATACACCCGAAAACCCACAAATCTGCACTGTTCAGCACAAAGGCAAACTCTGCATGAGCATGCACATGGAATGGTTTCAAACTCCCGTCCTTAGCCTTCCTGGAAACCTGCAAACTCCCATTCTTGGGTCTCCCTGGAAACTTGCAAACTCTCGTTCTTGGGTCTCCTTCTCCATAGGTTTGGCAGCCTCTGAAGAATAACAAAGAAATGAGCAAAAATCAAGTTTTGGAATGAGCTCAGAATGCCTCCAAACCCCTTAAAAGAGGGCATAACCCTAACTCACGTCCACGAGGGGTTAATAAAACATATTTTAATATTTATTAGTCCATTAGCTTTCAAAGATTCACTCCTTTTTCCAAAACTTCACCTTTTTAAGCCTGCCTGCCTTAGAAAAGATTATTATTTTTAATTATTTGAAAAGGGACATGACATCTAACCCATGGCATCTACACATAGTGAAAAGAAAGTAAAAAAAAAAAAAACCGACTTAATAGTCTCCCACTGGATTTCAAAGTTTATTCAATGTAGGAAAGGCGTGAGAGACTTAAGTCGTATTAGCAACCCTAAAAGTTGCTCATTCTTATTTCACATCGCATGGAGGAAAAGAGAGATATTCGGCTAGGGTTTGCTGAGAAAACTCCATTGTTTGCCATCACCAGCTTGCTGTAGTGTTTGAGTCACCCTATTCTACTCATCCTCTGACGTGTCTCAGTGCTGGAAGCACGATTTTCTTCTCTTCTGCTGTTATCCTGGAGTCATCATGGTCTCTTACGGCTGGAGGTAACGTTTTTTCCATTTTTTATAAACGTTTTGATGTTGTGCTGGAAGCACAATTCTGTTGCATTTGATTTATTATGACAAAATGCGTTTTGTACTTTAGTGCTGGAAGCACGTTTTTCTCTTAACAAAATTGTCACCATTTTAAGAACTTAGTGCTGGGAGCACGTTCTTTTGCAGGGTTTTTCTTTAACTGATTTTGAAGCACGTTTTTCTCTTTTCTGTCAAAATAACTCCATATTTGATTATATATTGCAGGTATCTAATTGGATTTTGAGTAGATATCAGTATTTGAAAGTTAAGATCATTGGTGCTGGAAGCACGATTCCGTTACATTTGATTTGTTGTTTTAACTCCATTTGAATCAATTTTTGCTACTGTTATGATAAGGGTTCTGCTTTAATTGGCTGTCTAAAAGTTTTATCACTTCTTGTAACATTCTTTCCCATACTATTTCACGTTTGAAGTATTTCAAAAGCTTTGTGTTCATTGATACTCAATACAGGTCACCATCGAAGTCTTTTCTTGCAATTTCGTCTGTTCATGATCATGAATTATACAAACTTCATTTCTTTTTAAAATATACTTTTGGATCAGTTGTACCCATCAAATAAAAGGATTCATCAATAGGAACCTTGCCTTACTGCAATGTCTCTGATTTCCTCTAGCATACATTGCCTTAGTTTATATTTATGGTTCATCAAATGGAATTCCACAATGATAACATTCTGAGCACAATATAATCTTCATCTAGATATCTGCATTCCTTTAACTTTAAATGCTGTTGTTCTATCACTGAGTTTATTTGGTATGCAATCAAAAGCTTCATACACAAATCCAATAAAGATTTCATCTGGAATCCCACTGTAATTTAGTAATGCAATCAAATGGCGTGAAAGTGATGACCATTTTGGCTTACAGCTTGTTTTTACTGTTTATGCTTCAGTATTCCATATAATACTTCCATGTTTTCTGACTGATCTATTGCACTGTTTAACAATTTTTTTCTTAATTTGTTCTCATCTCTGCTTGCTCCTTTGTCACAGTGCTTTATTTTCCAGCAACTAACTTTTTCAATTTTCTGGTATTTGAAATTGTTTTTTTTTTATGAAGTTCGAGCATGGGCTTGTGACACTCACAAATTACCTTTTTGTGATTTGCATTTGAATACTTAGAATGCACATTGCTATTTTTTGTATGTATTCAAAAATAAGAAGAATATGATATGTGCGAGTACGTGGTTAAAGATAACTAGTCTTTGCTTAGATCATAAAGATCTAACCCCACCTCTTTCCTCTTGCAGGAGAACGAAGAACCAGAAACTTACTGGATCAAAACTGAACCATGGGCGACAATGCAACGACCGAGAACATCTAACCAGTCAAAGTCTAAAAGGCAATGGCTGGTTATCTCTGACTTTCTCTCACATATTCTATTTTTCTTGTTCTTAGTATATATGAAAGATAGCAATGGTATTCTTGATTTGTGTGAGATACTTTGCCTTCAGTATTTCATCATTATGTGTAAAAAAACAATTGTATATTCATGAAATGAATGATACAAGGACATTTATATTCTTTCAAATATCAAATGAAAGTGTTTTCAGTAAATAAAATTTGAATTCTCAGAACTGAATTTTAACATGTGTTAAAATTAATTAACATTTTTGGCAACTTCTTGCTGTTTGTTTGCCTGCTAGACACTTGATCAGTAGCCTTAAAAAATCCATTGGGCATGGAGTCTGAAAATAAAATGCATCCTAGCACCTATACCTGACACGATGCGACTTCTAAAGCTGCTGGTTGAGTTTTGAATGCATGTACGTGAGTGTAATAAGATTTACGACTCTTATTTAGCTGACTAACATGTATGGCCAAATTCAAGTAACGGCTTTAGAAGTCGCAACCTTCATAATCTGGTCATTTGATTGATGCATGGATGAATGGTGGGCTTGAATGAATGTGTATGAATGACAGACATATGTATATGCATGTATGTATGTTGGTAGCAGGACTTGATTAGCTGCAACATTATGTATGTGTGTATGCATGTGTTCGTTAGGTATATGTATTCATTTAAACACATGTATTAATGCATGCATGAATGAGATGGGCGAATTATGAAAGCTTATCAACACAAACCAGCAACTTGACCAACCTAAAACTCAAAGAAAACAAGAAACTAACCTAAGAAAACAGGAAACTAACATGCACTTGGACAACGCTTAGGAAAACTCAACTAAAAATGCAGATGCACTTATTGAAACAGAAAAAAAAATATATACAAGGTAGAACTGAAACTCATACCTCAAAACAAGGCTTGAGGTGAATCCCATTCACAGGGATTGGCAAGATATTCCATTCCATTGTAGCCAACTGGAAAGCATTGTGCTCCTTGCATTCAGCAATCAGGAACGGACCAACCCACATGTGGTCGAACTTAGTATGATGGCCTGGCCTGCTTTCCAAAACATCCCATTTGAGAACAACATCACCCACATTAAAGCCTCTGGCTCTTGCTTTTCTATCAAATCTTTTCTTGACTTGCATTTGCTGATACCCCATATTTTGCATTGCTTTCCTTCTAGTTTTCTCCAATTCCAGCAACTGTGCATATCGCACTGACATAGGATCTCCTTCTTCAAAAAGAACCAATTGAGTGACAAGATTGTTTACCGTATGGATTAATTAAGCAACGCACACAGGAAATAGACACGAGCACCGAACAGCAATAACAAAACTATTATTATTATTCGCATATGCCAACAGTACATTATGCTTCCATAGATAGATCTGATCCCCTTCCAATGCTTCCCTAAGGGGTTATAAATACTTTCCGACGAACCTTCCCGAAGGTATCCGTCGGCCAGATACATCATGTCCGCTACAAACTATTCACCGTCGGCTACATAACAAGAACTTTCCCGAAGGGACCTGTCGGCCGATACACAATTTCCTTTCCGAAGGGACCTGTCGACTGATACACAATTTCTACCAACGACATCATTCCCCCCAAAAAAGAAAAGTCGTCTCCTGACGACTACAAAACAAAACTCAAACAACTAATACAACAATATTGATCTGCCATATTACTTTCGCATTCATCCCGTTGCATCTATAGCCTTTGCTAACACAATACTGATTCTTCAAGCTGACCTTAATAGGCACCTGTGCTGCTGACCTTGATAGGCACCTGTGCTGCTTTCTCTGCTTCCAACTCCTCGGTACCCTGAGCCAAGTGTCGCTGCACTGCCTCCAACTGGATGATCAGCTCCTCCCGAGCTCTCTACGCATCCACCAAGATAGCCTCACAGCCAACACCTGCTCCCACTGCCTCTGGTACGCAAAAAGTCCATGCCTGCAGCAACTTCAATTCTTCTCAACTGGTCAGACTCCCACGACTGATATCCGCAATGATTGGGGGTCCAGGGGGCAACGCCCCCGGCGGGGTCGAGGGGCAGCGCCCCTCGCCGCCAAGACCAAATTAGCATTTCAAAACCCACACAAAAATGCACGGAACACACCATTTCTGTCATTATTTGCCGATTCTGCACTCTTTCTGGCAACTACGGATGCGTCCCCTTCCCTTTGGCATCATCTGTCACTCATTCTGAACAACTTGATTCTGTCGTCATTTTTTTTTTTTAAGAAAACCTCCTGTCATCCTTCTGTGATGAAATCCGTACGGCTTCCAACTTGACACAATCTAGATTCCAATCTGCTTAAAAAAAAAACCGTTCTGCAATATCCCACCGTCTTGAAAAATTCGTACAATGAAAATAAACAAATTTTGGCTCTAGAAACCGTACATTAATCTTTTGAGGCTATCAAATTCCGTATGTCACCCTTTTGAGGCTGTCAAAATCCGTACGGTGGTTTCAATGTAACTTTTAAAACCGTACAATGCAAGAAAAATCCGTGCCACGGCAAAACCGTACACCAACTTGATGATGGAACCCGTACATTGTCTTTAAAATCCATATGTTGTCTTTAAAAACCGTACAGCAAGCATGAAATCCGTACGTTGCTTGATCACAAAAATTCGTACGCTGTCTCCACAATCCGTACGACAACCATGAAAATAATCGTACAAGAACTGGCTTTAAAATCCGTATGGTAACTTTGCTGCTAAAAATCGTATGGTATCTGCAACTTAAAAATTGTGCATTGCTTTCTTATAAAAATCCGTACGGTGAACCAATAAATTTCGTACACTGCATCATCATTTTAAAATCCGTACATTGAGCTGGAAAATCCATACACTTCCTCCAAAACCGTACGGTGAATAAGTTAAATCCGTACGATGCTGTCTCCTGCAAATATGGAACCGTACGGTGCCGTATGGTACTTTCCAAAATCCGTACGGTACTTCCCCGAAACCGTACGGTGATTTTTTTTGAAAATCTCACTTCTGGAACAATTATCTACAATATTTACATATATACAGTACTTACAGTCTTCTCTCAGTTATTCATCCACGGGGGTGCGTTACTTCTTTCATTGCAGACATTCAACTTCGACCTCTTCACTACATCGAATACTTCCTTTTGGTCTAGCATCCATTGTTTTATTGCTCTGTTATTGCTTACTTCCCGCATCTGGTATGGCCCGACCCATTTAATTTTGAACTTGCCTGGTTTGATCTTATTCTGATCGTCGTACAACACCCACTGTCCGAGTTGAAACCTGCTACACTTGTTCTGTGTCATCTCCATACCGCCCAGTTTGTTCCCGAAGCTCCGTAGCATGGACTCCATCAGTTGCCCCTTCTGGCCACCAATAACACGTCCACTCCGTATTGCTGCAACTTTTATTAGACCCTTCCGCTTTGTTTCCTGTGCAGACCGTATCGTGTGCTTTCCTTGCTGCCAGTACCTTTCTGTTATATTTGTGGTTCGACATAATACTTTCTTCTTGTGCAATCGTACAGTAGAATCTTTCCTTCTTTTGGGTTCGTACTGTATGTTTTGTCCTTCAGCTTCAGTCATGCTCGCATTTCCTTCTTCGGCTTCTCTATGTTGCTTCGAACATTCATTTCCTCCTTCGGCTTCTCCATGTTCCTTCAGACATTCATTTCCTCCGTTGACTTCTCTGTGTTCCTTCGGACATTCATTTCCTCCTTCTGCTTCTCTGTGTTCCTTCGGACATTCATATCCTTCTTCTTTCTTACCTTCGTCGATCCTTAGCATATTACAACTCGGAAAGAGCTCATAATCCTCTATCTGCCAGTGGTAAAGACCATTTACTGAATCCAAATCGTCATCTCCTTCCAATCATAGGACTCCCTCTTGATCGGGTTCCATACTCTGCCTCCTCTTATCGTCTTCTCCTTTAGAATCCGACGACAAAGCTTCTTCTCCAACCATCTGAGTGTGTAGATCGATGACATACTTGCGGCCTTTGCTTTCAAGTGATAAAGTATTTTTCTTCCAATCGTGTTTTACCTTGGCTTGTATCAACCACCCTCGGCCCAAAATGGCATCATATCCTCTCCGCTTCAGTGGGATCACGACAAAGTCCAACAGGAACTGTTGTGTTCCAATCGTCACTGGTTGTGCTATCAGGACTCCCAAGGGCTTGATTCCATGTTGATCGGCCGTTAGCAGCTGGAATGTAGGCGGCCATAATGTCGGTTGTCCCAACTTTTTCCAAGTGTCTTCAGGCAACACATTGACACCAGACCCTCCGTCCACAATTGTTTTCGTCAATACAGTCCCGAGAATTCCCATTTCGATGACTGCTGGATGGCGTCCGGATGAGAGGGCTAACAACATTGGATCTTCTGCACTTGCGCCACTTTCCTTCTCCTTTTTGTGCACTGTACTTGCTCCACTTTCTTGCTTCCTTCCATGTTCTCCTGGTAGTTGAGCAGCGGGAACGATGTTTGTGAGTGCCGATCGGAGCTGAGGCATAGTGAGCAACAAATCACTTATCCTGATAGGTATCTCGGCTCGCAAAATTTGCCGGACAATGTTTTGTTCTGCGCAGTTCCGTACGGAAGTACTCAGTGTGTCCTTCAGGTGTGCCGTTTCTGCCTGTGTTGCTTTCTGGATCTCTGCCCTTGCTTCCTCCATTCTCTTCTTTTCTTCCGCTGGGTCAGGGTATAGCTTCGCCTGTTTCCGAGTGATTGCCAGAACTTCTTCTTCGTCTGTCCTTACGGTAATCAAGTTTACTCCGGACTTCGGACACTTAGTATCATCATGATCTCTAGGTCCACACCATCGGCACAGCAACTTTGGTGGGTTCGTCGTTGTGCACTCTCGAGCGAAGTGACCCCATAGATTGCATGCGCGGCATTGAACAATTGGCCGACCATTTGCATCGTACTGAATTCGACTCCTTCCTCCATTGTTGTTGTTGCCACCATTGTTGTTATTGCTATTGTTGTTGTTTGGACCGCGCCGGTTATTTCTATATCCGCCTGATGTGGCACCTTCCGCACTGGTGTTCCCGTTTCCTCCTGACGGGGATGCCTCCTGTGACAGGAACACTTGCTGCGGTGTCCTTGTTTTTAAATTGAAAGGGCACTCCTTTACTGAGTGTCCCAAGATCTGACAGATTTCACAAAATTGATCTTTCGGGCAGGATCCCTTCGTATGACCTTCTTTCTTACATTCCGTGCACCATAGGTCATTGCCCTTAGTTTCCTTGTTCATTTTTTTGAATTCTTTCATCATCCGCATCATGTCCTTCTGGAGAGCACGGACTTTCTTGCTACTTCCCTCGTCATCGTCGCTGCTATCTTCTCCTGAAGGCTCATCGTCATCTGAATCCGACGAGCTGGTCTTCTTCTTCTTTGTCTTCTGGTCACTTTCGAGGTTCATTGCTCGGTTGTAAGCTTCAATGTATGTCGATGGTGGCACGATCTTCATCTTCTTCCGCAGCTTCGGGTGAAGGCCTTCAATGAACCATCGTTTCTGTAACCCGTCAACTGGCTTATTCTCCATCTTACTGATTAAGTCCTTCAACCTCCTGGCAAAGACTCGTACAGTTTCATTCTTCTTTTGCTTGGTATTGAATATCTCTGCGACAATTTCATTGTCATCACGCAAAAGTTGAAATTCTGCGATGAACTCCTTCTTAATGTTATCCCAACTATTCAATTTCTGTGGATCAGCATCAGTAAACCAATCAATGGCAACACCTCGTAGGGTTGCGGGAAATTGTCTGATCCATTCGTTTGTATCTATTATGCCATTCGCCCTCCAGATCGTTTCACATGTTTTACAATGTCGAATGGGATCAGCTGCTTCATCACCATCAAATTTAGGCAATTTTTCCTTCGGACCTGCCATTATTACTGTATGTCGAGGGTTTTTTTGTGTACCTGCACTGTTTTGCACACCCGCGCTGTTCTGGACACCCGCGCTGTTCTGTACACCCGCGCTGTTTTGCACACCCGGGCTGTTTTCTGCTTCCGCGCTGTTTTCAACACCCGCGCTATTTTCTGCTTCCGCGCTGTTTTCAACACCCGCATAGTTTTGGACTTCCGCGCTGTTTGGTGAAGAAGAGGGTTTGTCAACCGTAGCTGTCCGTTCCGGAAGTATATCTCGGACGAAGAGGTCACTCCACGCTCGTGCTCCTTCTGCACTCCGAGCCGTGCGAGTCGATCTGCTTCCGTCAGGATTCTCTTCCCGTGGCGTATGCAGGTTCAGAAACTCCTCCCTCGCTTCTTCCACCAAATCAAGCCGTTGTCGAGTCTCCTACAACAATCCTTCCGCACTCTTGCTTCTGTCGAAAATCTTCTGAAACCTCCTTCAACGCTCTATCTGCTGAGCCAAAATTAAATTTTCCTGCACAATGCTTATGTCATCTTTTTCCTTTAGCTTACTCTTGTCTTTACTCAACTGATTCGGCATTTAATTCATCTCCGCCTGCCTGCGTGCCAGATCCATCGAGCAACGGCGCCAAATGTTTACCGTATGGATTAATTAAGCAACGCACACAGGAAATAGACACGAGCACCGAACAGCAATAGCAGAACTATTATTATTATTCGCATATGCCAACACTACATTATGCTTCCATAGATACACAATTTCCTTTCCGAAGGGACCCGTCGACCGATACACAATTTCTACCGACGACAAAGATCAAGTGCTGGTAATTCTATTTCAATTGACAACTGAGCTTTCTTTCCATAAACTAATCGATAAGGTGAATTCCCAATTATTTGGTTTGGAGTAATTCTATCCACCCATAAAGCAGCCTTCAGCTTAGAGTGACAATCTCACTGATTCTCCTGCAAAATTCTTTTAATAATCCTTATTAAATTCTTATTTGAAGATTCTGCTAAGCCATTACCTTGTGGGTAATAGTTGGAACTAGTACTGAGATAAATTCCATGTTTAAGTGCCCAGTTAGTTATTTTTAATCCGGTGAAAGCAAGTGCATTATCAGAAATTACAGAATTAGGTACTCCAAACCTGTGTACTATATCATCATAAAAATTAAGGACTACTGTCTCATTCGCATCCTTGAGTGTTGTTGCCTCTGTCCAACGTGTGAAATAATCAGTGGCAGTAATTATCCATTTATGCCTTGCGCTTGACGAAGGATTAATTGGCCCTATGAAATCAACACCCCACTTTTGAAAGGGCTGTTTTGTCTTAATTGGCTGCAAAGGCAAAGCTGGCAGCCTTTCTTTCCCTGCAAACATGGCACACTTGACACGTTTTCTGACATATGCATGACTGTCTTTAAAAATATTAGGCCAATAATATCCACCTCTAGGAATTTTATATGCTGTGGTTCTAGGAGAGAAATGGCCTCTTGAATGAGCATCATGAAATTCATGCAAAATGTCTGCAATCTGATCGGAATCGATGCATCTGAGAAGAACACCATTGTGATCTTCTCTATATAAAACATCATTAATTAAGACAAAAGGAACAGATTGTAAACGATAATACCTTCATTTTGCCTTGTCTAAATTAGCTGGGCACTCACTGGTTTTTAAGAAATGAACCATATTTTGTAACCAGCTTGCTGACATATCAGCATCAGTTGTTGCATTAATCAGCAAAACAGTATCTACTTGCTCTTGTGACCTTAAAACGTCTCCATCAGCAATCTGCTCACATAAGCCTTTACCTCTAACCAACTTAGTCACCTGAATATCCACGTGATACTCCATGACTCGTGTTATCCAGCCCGCCCTTTTTTCATTCAAATCCTTGCTGAGTAAGAATTCTTTGACACTAGGGTGTGCAACCCTTAAATGAATCGTATTGTGAGACAACAAGTGTCTAAATTTCTTAAGCGCTTTAACAACAGCGAGAACATGCTTTTCCAAAAAATTGTATTTATGCTCATAATCTTCTAAACCTTTGCTGAAAAAGGCTATTGGCTGTTCCAAATTTTCTGCATTTTGCTGTACCAACATTGCGGAAATGGTGTCATAACCACCATATGCATACAAGATAAAATCCTTGTTGAAATTAGGATTGACTAAAGCAGGAATTGCTGTTAAAGATTCTTTAATAACTTGAAAACTATTCTTGGCTTCCTTTGTCCAAGTGAAAAAAACGTTTTTCTTCAACATAGCAGTTAATGGTTTCAATAATTCAGCAATATTAGGCAAAAGCCGTCTTACAAAATTAATTCTGCCAATAAAAGACTGCAATCCCTTTTTATGATATGGTAATGGTAACTCTAAAATTGCTGATATCCTTTCTGGATCCACTATAACCCCTTGTTTAGAAACTACATATCCCAGAAGCTTACCTTCATGCACAACAAAAGCACATTTTTTTGGATTAAGAGATACTCCAAACTCTCTGCAGCATTCAAAACCCTAACTTAAATGACTCACATGATCTGCTGCCTTTTTGGAATATACTGTGATATCATCAAGATATATCAATACAAATTTGTACATCAGATTACTAAATGCCATATCCATGGCTTTTTGGAATGTTGCCCCTGCGTTTGACAAACCGAAAGGCATTCTTTTGTATGCCATGGTACCCCATTTAGTGATAAAAGCAGTTTTAAATTGATCTTCACTCTTTACTAAAATCTGATTATACCCTGAATAACCATCTAGCAAGGAAAAAAGCTCTGAACTAGCAACATACTGAAGTATCTGTTCCATAGAGGGAAGAGGGTGCCTATCTTTTAATGATGCTCTATTCAAATCCCTGAAATCTACACACAACCTTAGCTCTCCATTTTTCTTTCTAACGGGGACTAGATTGAACACCCAACTAATATGTTTGATTGGAAAAATAATCCCACTCTCAATTAGCCTAAAAACCTCTTTCTGCATTAATGGCTCTAATTTGGGATTAACAGGTATTTGTCTTTGCCTAATTGGCTTGGCATTAGGCTCTAATTCTATGGTGTGCTGTGCTAACTCAGGATTGAAACCTTTTAGATCACCATATTCCCATGCAAATACATCAACAAATTCTTGAAAAAGTTGAACATAAGATTCTTTTTCCAAAGGAGTACTTACCTTACCAAATTTCAAGCTTTTCCCTGGTGCCACCTCTAAACTGTCATAATGTTCTTGAGAAGCCAACAAACCAGTCTTACCCTTTTTAGCTTGATCATCTGAATTAAAAATAGATTCAAGCGATACCAAACCTTTAGGTAATTTATTAGACTTCAGCTGCATTATCTGATCTCCATAATTCTGCTTTAATTTATCCTGATTAGAAATAGAAAAAATATCTTCTTCTAGCAGAAATTGCAAGATCTGTTCATCATTCTCAAAAACCTACTAGCTTACATTGTTATCTGGAATTGAAGGCCTTACCACAATTTTAACATGTTGCTGAACATTGTCCTTGCTGATTTCTGCAGGTATATTAAATTGAGCACCTACAGCTGCTAATCTATCAGCATGCTGATTTTTAGTCCTTGGAATAGAAACAATATTGAAAGCAGAAAACTCCTCAATAATGTCCCATACACGATGCTTATATAGTTTCAAAATATCATTCTTAGCAACATGTAAATCCCTTACTTGATTAACAATAAGTTTACTGTCACCGTGAACCTTTATACAACCAATGCCCTTTTTCCTTGCCCATTCTAATCCCTAAATCAGACTTTCATACTCAGCAGTATTGTTAGTACAAGAAAAACCAAATCTAAAGGCTGCATAATGTTTCACCCCACTAGGGGATACTAACATCACTCCTCCACCAGCACCTTGCTTACCTCGTGATCCATCAAAAAACATATTCCAAACCTTACCTTGCTGCTCAGAATCAGGTTCTACCCTTTTAACTAAATTTGGCAACTCCAAACCAGTTTCTTGAAACATGTAATTACCCATTCCAACATCTAGAACAGTATTAAAATTAGCCATAAAAGCATTCTCAGCAACCCACTCATCTAAAAGTATATCTGGGATTTCAGCAGTGGATGTATGTGAAACAGGAGCAGCACCATCATCTTGGCCAAAATTGACATAATTTGCATTTACCGTACTAGGTGTATAAGGCTCTATAATATCTCTTGCAAGTACTTCTGATTCTATGTTCACCTTTGTTCCATATCTAGTATGGAAAATCATATGAGTCCAGTCGGATGACAAATAACCTTCTATCTTAGCTGTAAACTCTCTTGATAGGCAAAGTCCAAAATAGGGAGGTAAATCTGTCACATATATGTCTTGTGGAATAGAAAAGGTAGGGCAAGCATGCAAGGTCAAACTAGCATTTCTAATGAGACCTATGGAATTTACAGAAGTACCATCTAGCTGAACTACCCCTTTCTCTACTGGCTCATATTTTAGCTCTAATTGATCAGCTACTCTTTTTGGCATAACAAAACAAGTTGCTCCACTGTCAACCATACAATTATGTACTAGATTTTTGCCAATGATTAAAAAAACATAGAAAGGAGGTCTCACGTCCTTACCTTGGACCGTTATTTTTATTTTGCTGTTTTCATCATTTTTTGGCTCAGCATTTGTCATCACCACTTTATCACGATTTTCAATAACTTGCTCTTGCACACCTTCACCATTTAATGCCTTTTTCAACATCTCAGCTTGTCTCGGAATGGATAAAGAATCCCACATAGTCATAGACACGTTCATTTTCTTCATGCTGTCCACTATGCTGTAAGGTACAGCTGTATGTACCTTCTAGTGTATTTTAGCAGCAGCCGGATTGAAATGTCCCTTTTCTGATTTTGTATGATATTTCCAACCTTTAATCAGATCTTTAAGATCAAACAACTAATATCACAGAGATCCTCCAAATTTCTCAAGAAACTCCAAATCGGGTATGCCAGAAATGGTGCCAAAAGCTTCACAGCTTCACCTATTATTAATAAATCTGAAAATGGACATTTTTACAGAAATTTCAGCAGCATAACAGCCTACAAATGACATTTCCAGATCTATATAGCCTTTACACAATAGCTCACAAATGTAGGACAAAAACTATGCTCATCGGGCTCCCGAAATTAACACAAAAATGCCCGAAAACACCACAAAAACACTAATAAACTATCTCAGAAGTTTAATCACGTCCCAATACATATATTCAGCTCTATTTTAACAGCTTAAAGTCTGAAATACAGCAGCAACCAAAACTGATATGAAATGCTCAACTGAAAACACCAAACTCATGCAAAAAACACACCCACAAACCCACAAATCTACACTGTTCAGCACAAAGGCAAACTCTGTATGAGCATGCACATGGAATGGCTTCAAACTCCCGTCCTTAGCCTTCCTGGAAACCTGCAAACTCCCGTTCTTGGGTCTCCCTGGAAACCTGCAAACTCCCGTTCTTGGGTCTCCTTCTCCACAGGTTTGGCAGCCTCTGAAGAATAACAAAGAATGAGCGAAAATCAAGTTCTGGAATGTGCCCAAAATGCCTTCAAACCCCCTTAAAAGAGGGCATAAATGTAACTCACGTCCAAGAGAGGTTAATGAAACATATTTTAATAATAATTCTCATTTATTAGTCCAACGGTTTCCAAAGATTAACTCCCTTTTTTCGAAACTTCACTTTCTTGGGCCTGGCCTGCCTTAGCAAAGATTATTATTTTTTAATTATTTGAAAAGGGGACATGACACGGATCTACATCTTTGTGAGGTTGATTGTTGATTGGCTGGATTGTAGGTTTCTGTGGTATATTTGGACCCTTTGTGAATGATGGCCTAGCATGTATAATATGCTCTTTACCTTTATCAGCTGTTTGATCAATTTCTAGAGCTCTTTTCTTTGCTCTAGCATATGTTACAATTGCGGAATCATCATTTACGCCACATAATTCTCCACTTTGCCAATTCTGGAATGCTGTTTCATTGGGATTTACATCTTGTTGCTGTTCAGGTATGGTAGAAGATGCATCTTGTTGTAGACTAGTAGCATTTTGGACCATAAACGCTTGATTAATCACTCCATTTGAACATGTGGCCTGATTATGTGCTTGGTTGCATGGATAACACCATTCATAATCCGCTGCAAGGTTATTTTGTGTAGGAACCATATCTCTCACTGGATTGGCTTGATTTGAAGAATTTGAGTTATATTGCTGATATGGTCTTTGATTTATATTTTGTCATTGACCTTGATATGGCTGTCTACTCTGCTGAAACTATTGATTATACCCTTGATACGGCAGCCTAGGACTTTGGTATTGCTGCTTTTTCATACTAATCAACTCATTTCCTAAGGTCTGCAGAAAAGTTTTAATTTTTTGAAGCTCATTTGAAGGACCAGCAATAGCATTAGTTTGACTCCCTACTGATTCTATAGCTGGAACTGCAGGTATAGTAGCAAGAGGGGGTATATTAAGTGGCATATTTGGGTGAATATCTGGAAAATATGGCATGGGAGGCCTAGGAGCTATCTTTCCTGCTTGAATAAGACTATTTTCTGCCCTAATAGCTATGCTATAAGCCTGAGGTAGTGATTGCCCCCCATTGATTGGATCATTACCGAAATATCACTATTAAGACTTTTTAGATAATACAAAAATGCATGATCAGCAGAAGGCCTTATCGCAGTAGGTATCCTATTCCAAGTTTTTTGGAATCGGATATTAAAGTCTGTCATTTGCTCCTGAGGTGCTCTCTTGATGGTAATCATCTGCTCTACTAATGACAAATGATCTGATTTTTCTTCAAAAAATCTTGTGAATGCATCTCCAAGCTCGTCCCAAGTTGATATAGAAGCCACAGGAAGACTTGTAAACCATTCTAACGCTTTCTTCTTAAATGATGCTGCCAATAATCTTACAGCTACATTCTCCTGGGTTACATGATCATGATGGGATTATGTGGTTTTTACAGGCGCTTTGTGAAGGGGTACTCACAAGTGATAGGCCCCCTTACTAACTTGACTCAGAAGGATGCTCTTGAGTGGACAGATAGGTCTCAACAATGTTTTGACAAGTTCAAGCAATTGGTGAGCTCTTGCCCAGTGTTGGCCACTATTGATTTTACTAAGCCCTTCAAGTTACATTGTGATGCTTCGGGAGAGGAGGTGGGTGTAGTATTGATGCAAGACAGACATCCGATCACTTCTGAGAGTAGGAAGCTAAGAGGGGGTGAGTGGAGTTACATTATTTATGACAAGGAAATGTTGGCCATAATGCATGCCTTGACTAAGTTCAGATAGTATGTGGTTGATAACAAGTTCACCGTCAAGACAAACTACAACAGTTTGAAACATTTCCTTGGCTAGCAGGAGTTGAATGATAGGAAACAAAAATGGGTCAGAAAACTACAAGCATATGACTTCGATATAGTTGTCGTAAAAGGGAAGGATAACATAGTTGCTGATGCGTTATCTCGCAGGCCACACTTGTGTGCAATTGGAGCATTACTAGATGATTGGAGAGAGCTGATTACGGAAGATTATGCTATAGATGATTTGGCAATAGGTATCATAGATGGTACTATCCAAGATGAGAGGTATACTCTTGTGAATGGAATGATCATGTATAAGAACAGGATATGATTAGTACCTGGTTCTACAATGAAACAAAGAATCCTTAGAGCTTTCCGTGTCCCACTGATGATAGGGCACCATAGATACTTCAGGACATATAGGCAGGTGAGAGAGTGTTTTGCTTCAAAAGGGCCCGAGATGGATGTTTTGCAGCATGTGAAGGAGTGTGTAGGTTTCTAACAAAATAAACATGAGAACTCCTAGCCCAATGGGTTATTGCAGCCCTTACCCATTCTGAAGTGGAAGTGGGACAACATATCAATGGATTTTATCACAGGCTTACCCAAGGTGTAGGGAAGAGATTGTATTTATGTGGTGGTGGATCAGTTAACCAAGTTTTCTCACTTCATAGCTATCCCGTCCACGCATACAATAGTTCTGGTGGCTGAAACATTCTTCAGGGTGATCTTTAGATTACATGGCCTACCACGGACCATTTTCAGTGATCGTGACAACAAATTCATGAGTTCATTTTGGTAGGAACTCTTTAGATTATGTGGCACTGAATTGACTCTGAGCACTAGTTATCACCCTCAAATGGATGGCCAAATAGAAATAGTGAATAAGTGGCTTGGAGGTTATTTGTATAATTACGTAGCCAAGCAGCAAAGGGGATGGGTGAAATGGATACACATTGGCGAATACTATTATAACACCACTCACCACTTGTCCATACAAATGACACCTTTTATGGCTCTTTATGGTTATGATGCTCGAGACTTTGTGGAATTTCTTTTCAGTGACAGTTGGACACCCAAATCTAGAGAATGCTTACAAGAGACCTAGGATCTCATGAGAACTCTAAAGGGTAACATGTGGAGAGCCCAAAATCAGAAAATGCCAAAAATAGTAGGGAGATAAACACAAGGTGGAATGCACTTTCGAGATGGGGGATATGGTGTACCTTATGTTGCAGCCATATAGGTAGTCCTCTCTTAAAAAGAAGGGTTTCGAGAAGTTGAAGTCTCGTTACTATGGGCCGTTCAGGATAATCAGACAGGTTAGTGAGGTTGCGTACAAGTTAGACTTACCAGCGGATAGTAAAATACACAATGTGTTCCATGTGTCACACCTTAAGAAGGCTATTGGGCAGAATATGACACCTTTGAGTCTTTGACAGAGTTAACACCACTTGACGAGGAAGGAAAATTAATATTGATTCCCGAGGCCATTATAGACACAAGAGAAAGGGTGTTACGCAAGAGGATGATTAAGGAGCATGTGGTACAGTGGGAAAATTTACCTTTCGAAGATGCAACCTAGGAGAACAACATTGAGGCAATTGGGATCATGGCTACTTGAGGACAAGTAAATTTAGGGGGGGTGGATTGTCATGTCCCATTAGAACAACATTAAGGAAGGGTGGACGTGGCCTCCTACGTGTCATTTGTGGAGGCCATCTAAGGGTCTGGGCGGATTGTAAAAAAGACAAATAGAGTATTGCTTTTGCATTGAATAAGCCAAGGGAGCTGTTTTTTGTCTTTCATGGGCACGTCATCACTTGGGTGTTGAGGTGGATGCACAAGCAGTCGAATCCTACTTTGGGCAGTGTGTTGGTCATTGGCGGAGATTCTTTGGTGGTAGCGGTTACATTCAAGAAAGGGAAATCGATGGGGGAATGAGAGGAGTTAAGACGTCATCATAGATGGAGCAACAGGGTGTGGAATGCATTTTTGCAAACAACTGGTAACTAAGTTTTTGGTCATTAGTATGAGCAAGGAACCGTGGGACGAAATCCTCACAGTGAAGTAGCTATGATGCCATTATAGAATGCTTCAACGGTGTATTGGTTCTCAAAACCGCAGATTGGAATTCTATGAGTCTTGCCAACTCGATGTTGGGATATCCAACCGGCTATGGCCAACTTGACAGAACTAAACAATGTAATTCGAGTTCCTTGTGCTTTTGGCTCCGCAAGGCCAAAGAGGGTATACCTATCTTGAACATATCACTTAAGTCCAAGATAATTATAATATATCGATTTTGAATATGAATGCAATGAAAGTTTTCCCAAATGGCAAGGATTAGAGAAAACTTTAAACATGCAAATTATGAATTAAGAACAAAAGAAAATGATTATGTAAATATGAGGGTGTTTTAAATAAAGAATAACTATTATGAATTATTGCAACAAATGAATATATTAATTCTTCAAAGGAAATATATGAAATAATTGCCAGCATATGGATTGCGAATCATGGATACCATAAAGACCAATGCCAAAATTAAAAGGGTGATAGAGTCAGTATTATAAGTTTAAAATGTACAACTTTATAAAATTCTACATATATCAACTATAAATAATTTAGTAATCAAGATGCGATAGATCAAATATATGGACGTAATTTTAAAATAGTCTAGAATGTATTTTAACTCTTGTGGTTGGGAGACAAACCAGACATAGATATAGGAACAAATACTTCACTATATCTATGATGATCGATTTTAAAATGCTATAATTGATCTCACCCATTTATCTATCATAAAAATTATTTATAGAATTTAAAATTAATTATAAAGGACGAAACTCTATCAGATTTCCAACTCTAAAGCTTAAAATAAATATTTATGCTTACAAAATATGCCAGCAGTAAAAGTGCACTAGAGACACTCCTTACGGATGATCCATCCAATGCAATTTGACTCCAAAATCACATAAAAATTTATTCAATAATCAAACATCCATGAGCCTAGTTCAAAAATTCCATTTCTTTACCAATGAAAAATAATATATCACTAGTGCGTATAGTATAAAATATGCAATGTTTTTTGGGAGTATATCTAAATTGTCCCTTGTTTGATATATTTATATATAAGTGAAAGGATGCAAGTATGAACAATCGTGCCTTTTCACCGCTCATAGTTATAACTCCATAAGAGAGAATTATAATCAAAGCTCCTTAATCATAAGGATTACAATATTGGGGATAACAAATTGGCAATCTTCAAAATGACATGACGCTACAATATGGAAGCACTGTTCAGAGAATTCAACACATCATCTGACCTTCATTCTGTTTTTGGTTTTTTCTCAAATTCCAAATTTGAGTTTACATATTGAAGTAGCTTGCTTGTTGACATGTTTGAGTCTAATGCCAAAAGTACGTGTTTCTTTTGTGTTTGTTTTCATGTTTGCTTGCTTGTTTTCTTGTTTTTCTTCATTTGGAAGAAGTTGCAAGTTCTTTCCCAAGAGCTTGATCACGTTGAAAGATCCCTAATAGATCTTTTCTGCTGATCTACTATAATTTTATATTTTTAAATCTGTTGTCCTGTTTATTTATGTTTTTTTGTAGAACTAGGGAGAAGTGCAGAAAGGTTTGTTTGTTTTTTATGGTTTTATAACATAGAAAGGAATAGGGAACAACAACCATGAAACAAGATTGAAATAAATAAGGTATTCAGTAAAAATAAGAATTATTGCAAACCATACCAGGCAGATTTGTCTGAATCATAGAGCCAAGCAATAAATCCAATGCATTTTCCAAAGCTCGCATACAAATTTAATGTCAAACTGGAAGGTGAAGATTGTTCTTGAATCCAGCATACATTTGGAGGTGAATACAAGCAATACTCTATACACTACGTGGTGTATCTGCTGGAAATGGCATCCCATAGGTTGCAATGAACCACGTCCCAACTGGAAAGATGATATGCTACGCTGAAACCTCAATGAGAATTGATGCCTCTGTCCTTAATCACCACGCACAATGCCTAAGAGATTCGGTGCCAAAGATTGCCGAGGGCTACGTCCTAGCCAATCACTAACTTGGGGTTTACGTTCCAGACTAGAAATCGCCCATTCAGAGCAAATTCATAAACAAGTTGTCAAATATGCAAAAGATGATCTTAGAATGAAGCTTCTATCTCCTTATAACCCCTCTCAATTGCAAATCGAATCCTAAGTGTCTCCAAGTGGCATTGGGTAGTGAAAGTGTTATAATTTCTTATTTTAAAGTGGTCATGTTACTAGAAAATGACCTTTTTCCTCATAGATAGAAATCTGTTCACTGAATTGCCCTGAGACCAAACAGAAAGATTTAGAGAATTTCGCGACCTTTCCAACGAGCTATCACACCATAGGATGCGAATCCAGATGAGGCCAAAAACCTTTTATTGCTCCAAAATGCCCAACTGACATCACAAACCATAAAATCATCCTGTCACCTGTCTATGATTGAAGTCGAAAATCAAGGATCCACTGGCAGTCTCATCCCTAAAATCTAGGGATGTTCCTAAAATTCAGAAAACAAGCCCTATCCCTCTGAAACTGAACCCAAAGAGTAATCTCATGGAGATCCAACCCTAGGAAAGATCATACCTCCTAAAAAGTAGGAACTGCCTCCTAAAAACAAGGAACGTCTCCCAACTGATCAATAACTGCCAGAACATCAAGTCTCCAACACTAAATAACCATACTGGGTCTCTATCCAACCTTGTCAGCCTACAAGACCCCATAATAAGCTGACTCACATGTCTCTGCTAGACTGAGCTAAAAGAGGGGACATGACACACGTTTCATTTCACTGCATCTTCCATTAACGAATGCAAGTGCATCATTTCATTCCACCTCCATTACATGCCAAAGCACATTGCATCTTTGTGTTCTGTATTCGCCATTACACTTCACGAGCAATTACATGTAATTTCCCATTTCATGTCACAAGTTACAACAAATTGTATCTCATCTTTTGCATGCAATTACATGTAAACTCACTTTTAATCTACATTTACATGCAATCTCACTTCTCATTCCTTATTGCGTGTCACATATACACGTAATTCACTTTGCATGCAATGATATCTTGAAAAACCATTTTTGACTTAAAGTCACTTTTTAAAAGTCAAAGGATTTCATTTGCACGTATTCCTATGCATTACATTTCCATGTCTTGAAGCATATTCATAAACATTCACTTTCACCTCATATTTTCATCCTCACAAGCCGTACTTCAGTCTTCACATATGTGTGTTATCCCTTTTCAAGATCATCACATTAGATCTTTGAAGTATCTAATCCATTCTCCAAAGCTTTGTTGTTGATTGAGAATCGACGTTTTTATGGAAGCCATATCCTCTGATGATGTGTTCACATTTTGGATTCTCATGTTGTATCACAAGCATAAGGGATGCCCCCATCTGCAAGATCGAAAGACAAAATGAAATATCAGTATGATAAAGAGTTGGCTCATGCAACTCCATCCCAGGTTATATCTATTCTTGATAGTGTGTCAGATACGGAGATCGGGCACGTAGATATGACCAATTTCTTGTGACGGATAGAAGCTCCTACTAGTCGTGAAATGAAACGCATTAAAAGAAGTAATATTCATTTGGTGTCTTCTTTTCCTATGGCTGCCTGGAACTGAAATTTGTTCTAGGATGTGCAAAGTGTTTCAGTTCGAAGTCAAAAACCATTAAGGATGTTGATGGTAATGTTATTATAATCCTTGATCCCGAGGTTATTGAGCAGATTTTCAAAGTACCGCAGAGTGCAGAGTGTGTGGATTTGACCAAAGAGACATCTTTGGAAATATGGAATACGAATAAGGAAAATTATCAAATGTATGTTAATCTATATTGGTTGAATTCCAAGAGAAACAACTTCTCAAGATGGTCAAAAAACATTCACAGATCTAGTTTCAAGCTGGAATACAAAGACCTAACTAGTCTTCTCAGTAGGATATGTGGTCGCAAGTATTCTAATTATTTTTGAACCATGGATGTATAAGTTCATTTTCCAAATCATTGATAATAAGGAACATATCTTTTGGGGGGTACTTATCAGCACTGCACTTTGTGAGCAGTTGCTTAATGTAGCAACATTGACACCATTTTACATGAATTTCTATCTTGTCTATATTGCTGCTGCTATGCGATCTTTTTCTAGGCTTTCAACCAAAGGAGATCGTCTTCAAATTTCAGTTTAGGAATACTATGATTAGATTACTTTGATTAATAGTAAATACCATTATAGAAGAGTTCAGGATGCATTCTTTGGACATTTTCGGTGTTTGTTTGATAGGCAGTTGTTCGTTAAAAGGGTGTTTGATGAAGCTTGGGTCAAGGTTAATCAGTATGGTTGCATCTTTATCCAGTTTCCAATCTTTACCTATTTAAGGGTTGGGTATTTCAATGGAGAACCATATACCTTACCTAGTTATGCTACCTACAGGATCATTTTAACGGAATTTGCCAGAGAACTCTTGGAGGTTCAATCTGATCAACATACTCTACATAGACCAAGTTTTGGTATTTCTTTTGTCAAGCCCTAGGTAATTGGTCATTACTTGATAAATTTTGTACACAAAGCAAAGGTCATGGAAGTAAACTTCAATTGGTTACATTGAAGAAGTTCAAAGCCAGATTGTTTTTGATTACAGAGAGATGAATTCAAAAATCAAAAGAGCATTTGTTTATGTCCATATAGAGATATTTGGATTGACATGTGGACCAACTTGGATATAATGAAAATGGAGTACTGCAGGTTAACTTTGCAGCAAATCATTGATCTTAATATGCTTGAGATCTCCTCTGATTTCCAAGTTGAGGATGATGGCAATATTCTTGATCCAAAATATCATCAAGTTGGTTTTGATAAACGATGCTTTTTCCCTATTCAATGACAGCAAAAGGAAGGTACATCTATTCTTGATAGATTTCAATCCATTTTGGCAAACAACAACAAGTGGTTGAAAATCAAAGGTCTTAAAAGGGTCAATCCAAAATTGGGTTTGAATTGTGGAAGTTTTGGTCATCCTAGAAGAAAGTCGCAATTAGAAATTGTTGGTAAAGATGGAGGATCTTCTTCTGATATAAAGAAATCCCTCAAATTCAAATTAAAAGGTGGAAAGGGATTTAAATTATCTCAGACACCTGAACAAGTTCAAGAGTCAGAGGAAGAATCAGACGAAGAACTTGATGAAGAAGATGAGGAGGAAGAAGTCATGATCATATCTCCTCCAAGACTTGCATGAAATCAGGAACCATCCATTTAGGAGACGCCTTTTTTGGGTATGATAGATGATGATGTGGACTCATTTTCCATTGTTTTTACCAAAGTAACAAGAATCGGAATCGGATCGGAATCGGCAAGGTCGAATCAAATCGTGAATCGGCCATGAATCGGAATCGAATCGGCCATGAATCGGAAAATTTAAAAAACCCTTGAAATTTAGTGAGTAACTTATTTCATAAACCCTTTATCGCTGATTCGATTCACCGATTCACAAAAAATCGTTTGGCTTGAATCGAATCGCCGAATCGCGTGAATCGCATGAATCGCCGTGATTCTTGGAACTATGGTTTTTACACCTTCCATCCTGACTTCAGAAGTCAATAAATTGGCTCTACCTATATCTTCAACAACTCCCTCCATTTTAATAGTTGAATAATGTGAACATTTAGGGAATGTGTTCGAGGATTTTCTAACTCTTATAGAAGGTCAAGTTTGTCAACTTGACACATCCCTAACTGGTTTTGAGTTGTTCATAACAATTTCCTCCTATCATGCGCCTATAAATTCAGCTGTGCAAATTGAATCCTACTCGGTCATAACAAAGATACAATCAGGATCAATGCCAATGGTCTCCACTGTACCTACTTCCATAGATGAAAATTTCAATTTGCCGACAAAGTTAAGCAGGATCACAATGAAGAGAAGAAAGTTTTTCATACCCCCCGATGGTCTTCCTATTGAGAAAATTGAGTCCAAATCTTTGAAAGATAAGATTGTCTCAAGGATCTTAGTTGATTTTGAAAAGACCAAGTTTGTTGAAAGTGTTGAGCCATTGGTGAACAAGCAAGTTGAAGAACTTACTCGTTTTGATTAAAAATTCACGAAGGTAAAAGTTTGGAAAATAATCACGACTGGGTTGCTTATAGGATGGTCAAGACGCACTTGCTAATGTGTCAAAGAGCAATCATGAATTATGGAAAAAGAAAAATCAGCTCAAGCAAGAGGGTGCTTTCTTAAACGAGGTTATTCAACAACAATCCCCACAACATGCAGTTATTGTATCTCAGATGCCTAAGGAGAAAAGGATAGTAGAAGCTGCAAAGTCTTGGATGGGAGAAGTCATTTCCTAAGGAGTATCAAGCTATTATAGATATGACTAGAGTTCTTGGACCTATCAAAAATGTTGAAGAAATGATACATGATTTGTCTGCATCTTTGGCTCAAGAGGCTAATACTTTGAAAGAAATTTTGAATAATTGGAATGAGATCGCTAAATCTAATCTAGATACCATGGTCATGTGTAACAATCTTCCATCCTATGAAATGTTCTACAGATGTCATGGACTCATGGGTTACAAGGAAGAGACACTAAGAAAGCTCGTAGCAAAGTTGCAAGCCAGTTTAGAAGATTGCCAGACAATAGAATTTGGGATCATGTGTGACTTAGAACAAATAAGATGCCAAATCCTTGATGAACATGGTAATTTGGTTGCAGCTGAAGGGATAACTTCTGAATATACAATTAGGATCAATGCTCATTTAGATTCTAAAATTTTTGGTTTTTATGCAATGAACAAGTTTGCCTTGTATAATCTTTAGCAAAGCACTTGCAAGATTCTCTCGCAACAAATTCCAAGGTTGTGAAATCAGCATATGTTGATACAGTTAGAATGGAAGCCATATCAAAGACAATGGAGATTTCTAATTTTCCTACAGTGTGTGATGTTATCATCAAATTCAAGGCACGAAAGAATAATCTTTAAGATTGTTATTTTGTTTTTATGTTTGTAGATCAAAGAGGATGTATTGCATGAAATTATGTAATTACATGTAATACTAGTTGCATGTGTAATGACATGTAATCCAATAATTTCTCTTTAAGTTAGACTCAGTCAAAGTTAGTTAAGTTGCTCCCACATTTTCCTCCATCTTTTTCTCAACTCCTTTGCTTATATAAAGGAGTTTTCTCTTATTGTAAAACAAATCTTTTATTTTATGCAAGAGAGCTCTGGAGAAATTGTTGTGATGTCCCCGATTTAGCAAGTCTTCGGAGTGTTGGTTTGTCAGCTCATTATCATGACCCTTATGCGTTGATGTCTGGTTTTGGGGGTCTTTGTCATGAGATTGCTATTTTGGGACTTACTATTTTTAGTAAGTCACTTTTGGTCAGTTGCTATTTTTGGATTGAGCGATGCAAGTAGGATGGGCCCTCTAATTCTGAATATTTGATTTCTTTGGGAATTCTTTGTTAAAAGTCTTTATCGGTGTGCTTGTTAGCTAATGATTTAATTTACATTTAATAAAGCATAAGTACTTTATATTATAACGTGTTATAACTTTATATTATAAAGTGTTATAACTTTATATTATAAAGTTGCCTTTTAAGCGGAAAGAGTGAGAGTGAATCTAGATGGTTCAATTTGTGTTATAAATGCAGCTTTTTGTTGGGGAGAGTTCATCTTGATTTAACATATTTTTATTGCTCATATCGACTACTTGGGGTTTGAAGAAATTCAGAGTTCTTTAATTTGATAATTGTGCTGAGGTATATAATTATCTAATTCTCCTACTATGTTCAATTGTAGCTTGGAGAATCTTGTTACTGAGTTATTTTGGGAAGTGTGGAGACTCAGGTTTTCAATCTGAGAAGCTGAATTGGATTACGAAATTAATATTGTGGGTTTGTTATTCTGTCAGTTCCTGCGGCCAAAGTTGTAAGCAGGCAAATTGTGCTAGACATCAACTATACTGAACCCCAAACATCATTAGCTACCTTCATTTCTGAGTTTGGACGAATCTCGAGTATTGTGAGGCATTATTGGAGGCCTGTGTTATTTTCCAGCAATTTGTGCCTAGTAAAATAGGGATTCACACCTCCATTTGGTCTTCTTGCTTGCTGTAATTTTCATAGCTATCCTACATCATTGTGAGCCACCAAAGGACGGCTTTCTTCTACTATGGCTTGTACTGAGGAGGCACTGTTGACAATAAAGGAAACGACGGGGTTACGATTTGGTTTAATAAAATTGCAGACCAGAAAATAGAGAAAATACTTTATATACTATTCAAAATTGCAAAGAAAATAAGTTGTGTTCAACCATACAATGTTTACCGTACAGGTAAAGAAATCAACACATACAGACAATGAACATGAACAGCAGAATTATATTCGCATATGCCAAACATTACATACAGAGCATATCATATCACATGATGCATTACAATGATCCCAGACGGGATATAAATACTACTGCCGAACCTTCCCGAAAGAGTCCGTCGGCCACAAATATCCTATCCGCTACAAACTATTTACCCGTCGGCTACAAAATACAAAACACCGACGACAGTCAATCCGTCGGCTACAGAAACACTGCCGGACCCATCCAGTCGGCTAACACCATCCCCCCAAAAAGAAAAGTCGTCTCCTGACGACTGACAAAATATCTAAGATAAATTAACAAATAAAATACATTAACAGAGCGACTACAACAAGAGAAATTTGCTTCTAACACATCACTGTTACCTTCGTCCCGTGCCTGTAGCCTCTACTAACACAACACTGCCTCCTTGATGAAGCTGACCTTGATAGCCACCTGTGCTACTTTCTCTGCTTCCAATACTGGGTTCACTGAGCTAAGTGTCGCTGCACTGCCTCCAACTGGATGATTAGCTCCTCCTGAGCTCTCTACGCATCCACCAAGACAGCCTCCCGGCCAACACCTACTCCCAGTGCCTCGGTACACAAACAGTCCATGCCTACAGCAATTTCAACTCTTCTCAACTGGTTAGACTCCCACCAGAACTCCAACAAACTTCTGGTGAAACGTCTCCTCCAACAATGAAAACAGACAAGCCTTTGTCCAGTGAAAATATCAAACCGAATTGCTCATCAAAATCCATCCTCAAACATTCTCGGGCTGCCACTTCAATCTTGATCAATGTGGTAGTTCCTGGGATTGGCCTCGAAGCTTGGAGCAAGCTGTCTGTACGCTCACAGAAAAGAGTTATAAGCCCGCGGAAGAGAGTTTGCAATGGACGGAGGACAAACCCGCAGAAAAGACATGCAAAGGAGAAAAAAGTCTCCACAAAAAAAAGTCCACGGGGATATCCATCGATGAGATACACGGCGGATGGAGAACAAACCCGCAGAGGAGAAAAGGGTCTCCGCGGAAAGAAGTCCGCAGGGACATCCAGCGGAAAAGAAGTCCGCGGGGGACAATGCCCGCGGGACATCCAGCAGAAAAGAAGTCCACGAGGACAATGCCTGCGGGATAGGTGTTCGCAGAACATCCTGCCCGCGGAGCACTATCCGCGGGGACAATGCTTGCGGGACAGGTGTTTGCGAGACATCCTGCCCGCGGAGCACAGTCCGCGGGGACAATGCCCGCGGGACCGGCGTCCGCGGAACACCTGTCCCGCGAGCATTGTCCCCGCGGACTTCTTTTCCGCTGGATGTCCCGCGAGCATTGTCCCCCGCGGACTTCTTTTCCGCTGGATGTCCTCGTGGACTTCTTTCCGCGGAGACCCTTTTCTCCTCTGCGGGTTTGTTCTCCGTCCGCCGTGTATCTCATCGATGGATATCCCCGCGGACTTTTTTCCATGGAGACTTTTTTCTCCTTCGTGTGTCTTTTTCGCGGGTTTGTCCTCCGTCTGTTGCAAACTCTCTTCCACGGGCTTATAACTCTTTTCTGCGAGCGTATTTGGGAACTGTAACATGATTATTTGGGAAATTAAACAGAGGAAATTGTTATTGTTACTCGACAGATTCGCTCTTGTCATTACTAGTGGAATGATTCATAGGACTGGCTATATCTATTCTCTATGTACCAAGTTGTAGTAAATTATAAATAGATTCTAGATTCAGTACCCATTTACGGTTGGTGATCAACAATTATAGTGCAATAGAATAATTCACAAACACAACTTGGGGTGAAGCATTACAACAACAACTCCTTTTGGAATATAGTGTTTACCGTATGGATTTAATCAAGCAACGTACACAGGAAATAGACACGAACACCGAACAGCAACATCAGAACTATTATTATTATTTGCATATACCAACAGTACATTATGCTTCCATATATCATGATAATCATGATTACAATGCTTCCCGAAGGGGTTATAAATACTTTCCAATGAACCTTCCCGAAGGTATCGGTCGGCCAGGTACATTATACCCGCTACAAACTGTTTTACCCATCGGCTACATAACAAAACTTCTACCAAAGGGACTTGTCGGCCGATGCACAATTTCTATCGACGACATCATCCCCCCCAAAAAGAAAAGTCGTCCCCTGACGACTAGCAAAATTAGGAGACAACCCACAATCAAGAAAAAAGAAAAACTAGAGAGAAGAAGGAGGGTTCCTAGAAGAGTGCTGATGACGACGCAACTCATACACCTGGTCAGTCCGGATGCGCAGATTTGTCTGAATCTGTGAATTAACTTCTACGGCCTCCTTCAGTAGAAGTGCAGCATCCATAGCCTGTCTCTTGGCCAACTGTAACTCATGCTCTACTGCATCTTTATCCCGGATAGCTGCGTCCTTCTCCTGTACCACTGCTGCCACATCCTTCAAGAGTTTTGCCCGTTCTGCTGCCCATGCTGTTTTCAACACCCGCGCTATTTTCTGCTTCCGCGCTGTTTTCAACACTCGCGCAGTTTTGGACTTCCGCGCTGTTTGGTGAAGAAGAGGGTTTATCAACCGTAGCTGTCCATTCCGAAAGTATATCTCGGACGAAGAGGTCACTCCACGCTCGTGCTCCTTCGACACTCCGAGCCGTGCGAGTCAATCTCCTTCCGTCAGGATTCTCTTCCCGTGGTGTATGCAGGTTCAGAAACTCCTCCCTCGCTTCTTCCACCAAATCAAGCCGTTGCCGAGTCTCCTTCAACAATCCTTCCGCGCTCTTGTTTCCGTTGAAAAGCTTTTGAAACCTCCTTCGACGCTCTATCTGTTGAGCCAAAATTAAATTTTCCTGCGCAACGCGTATGTCATCTTTTTCCTTCAGCTTACTCTTATCTTTGTTCAACTGATTCGGCATTTAATTCATATCCGCCTGCGTGCGTGCCAGATCCATCGGGCAACGGCGCCAAATGTTTACCGTATGGATTTAATCAAGCAACGCACACAGGAAATAGACACGGACACCGAACAGCAACAATAGAACTATTATTATTATTCGCATATACCAACAGTACATTATGTTTCCATATATCATGATAATCATGATTACAATGCTTCCCGAAGGGGTTATAAATACTTTCCAACGAACCTTCCCGAAGGTATCGGTCGGCCAGGTACATTATACCCGCTACAAACTGTTTTACCCGTCGGCTACATAACAAAACTTCTACCGAAGGGACTTGTCGGCCGATGCACAATTTCTACCGACGACATACAGTTCCTTTGAAGTTCACAATACATTAATCCTTATCAATCTCGGCTCTGATGAAAAGACATTCGCATTCAAGTTTGCACAACGATCTCACCAATAAAAAACCACATCATTCTTTCTCTACCACAAGGAAATGGCCTTTCATTTATACCAAGGGCTAGTAACAAGTATTGATTTGGTCCAAAGGATTTCCCAATTCACAATAATAATATAGGATATCTTTAAGATATTACAATACACGTTACATGTAAATGCATTCCTTAATGGTATCAACAATAGTTGGCTCATAGGAAATATTACTCTGAACAGTCTTCAATGAGTCAGTTCAAATTGCATATTTGATTTTGCCATCTCAACCATAGCATCTTCAGCATGTCTCAGACTTTTCTCCAAACTTACTTAACCAGATTCCATCTCTGTCAAAGGATACAGCTGATTTACCAGCAACTGCTTTCCAGAAACTGTCTCTGAAAACTACCTTCAAAAAACATAGTATAACTTTTTCATGTCTTCATATATCCTTATGTGCAATTAATTGTAGCATCCTCACATATCACTGAACATATATTTATGAGTGCAAAACATAAGTCGTTGACCATTGACCACGCCAAACAAATCTTCCTCTTTAACTCTAGTGATCTGCACAAAATAAAGCATATGTTGACGTCAATGACAAACTTTGTCATGAATGCAATACATGACCACTGAATCACGTCTCCAACAATGCTAACATACTCAACATCATCGTTAGTTACCAATATTTATTGGTCGGAGGTATGCCCCATTATGCCTCTATCCTGCCTATTATTACTTCCTTAGACCTCTTGATTCGAACTTAGGCAATGACACCAAAATGTTAGATTCATATCTTGAGATGGATTCTACAGTATAACTCAAAAGTAACCATTCAACAATATTGCATAGTATAAGCTACAAATCGAATGGCATCAATAACTAGAGATAGCACAAAATCACATAATGCAATCAATGGCAAAATGATATATCTTTCATAGCACAACAATCTCCAACATTAACAACAGCATGAATTGTCCCGACCTTCATAGAAGTAGTGCTTGGCAGTTGGTAAAGACTACTAACTATCAGCAACTGACAACGTTTTGGGACAGATAAATTATTATATTTCCCTTAACTAACAAAAGTGTCATTAATGTCATAATTGCCACCTAAAATGTTACCTTCCCAATGCAATCCTTAATTGACATTGTAATTTACTTACAAAGTATCAGTTGGAGCAATAATCCCAAAAAACAGAAGACTAGACACAAGAATATCCTTCAGCATATGAGTAACTTTTGGTAATTTAGGAGCTTACAAAAGCTCAAAGTCTTTCCATGAGTCCTAATGAGATTTCAAGAACAAGAATGAAACATGCATGCAGCTTAAAGTCTCCTATTGATACAGTTCAGTCTCATCAATATGTTTCAACTTCTTTTGGCTTCACCTCTTCATTGCTCCCATTGATATGAGTGAGTTCCACCGATATGAACTATCCTTCATGTTGGGTGATATACAACTCATTGATGGATTGGTGAGATCTGCAAACTCTCTCACTTATATGAAGAAGTCACTCAAATAAGCTTATGACTTAAGTGGAATACTTTGCACATGATGATACACATATGAAACAAGTTATTCACTAGGCCTTAGAAGGGTATTTATGTTGTGTACTTAGGACATGAGGTACATATACAGTTATACTAACAATAAAACATTGGATAAATGAACACACAAATAGATAACATGATGGGGCTGGCAGCTTGTGTTGAAACTCGCAACATTACGAAACATGGAATTTGACTTAAGACTAAGACAAGAAAATTGATGACAATAGCCAAATGAAAGACAATGTCATTTAGGGCTTAGGTTTTCTCATACAGGAAAATTTCAGACAGTTATTTGCAAGCTTTGCTGGATCTGACAACATAATTGCCCCAGCAAAGTTTATTTGGCCAGTCCCTAATTGTATTGTTTGATTGTGCTGCCGAATATACTAGTGTAACTAAGTGCTCTCCTAATTTGGTGGCAAACCAGATAATTTAATCTTTCTTATCTGATAATTTAATTAGCCTTTTCGCTAATTCCTTTTTAAAACTTTCTTTTCTACTTGAATCTAACATATCAAATGGTTTGCGTCTGCTATGTATAATTATAAATTTTAATCTTTATATTGTATGCATATAGTCTCAAACCTTGTTTCCAAAGTTCGGAGCATCTGTTGTTTAATTTGTGCAAGTTCTGGTATAGAGTCTAGGGATTCATAGCTGTTCCATGGTTCTTCCCAAAACAGTGCTTGTTGGCCAATTCCCACTTTCCAAGTTAAGTGATTTTTGATTAAATTTTTGCTTTTCATAAAAAAATTCATACTACAGATCCTCTTTGTGGATTTTCAGTCATGAGTATTCTTTTTGGTTCATTGGAGTTGAGGTATTTGCCCCTTAACAATTTTCTCCCAAAGAGCATCTGAATTTCTATATATTTGCCATGTTAGCTACTAACGCAATGTTTTGGGGTCACATATCCCGAATGTTAGCACCCCCAGCCTCTTTTTTGTGTGTTACTTTGTCCCATGCAATCAAAGGGACTCTTCTGATCATTCCATCCCTCCCACTGAAATTTTCATTGCACTGAAGATAGCTTCCATTTTATAATGCTTGCAATTTGCCAACAGGATAATGAATATATTGGTATTGTTGATATGAAATATTTTAACATTGTGATTCATCCAGATAATTATAGCCATCTTCCTTTCCAATTTGCTATTTTCTTTGTACATTTTTCCACTTCTTGTCCAATGTTCTTCTTTGACTGCTCCATTAAATAATGGAATCCCCAAGTAATCTTATGATAGTTTTTCCTCATTGAATCCTATAATTGTTTTAATGCTACGCTGAATGCCTTTGGCCTTCCATGAACAATTTTTATTTATGTAAATTGTACCTTTCCCTAATCGTTGCCTTTGCATTGTTAAGTATAATCGCTGTTAATTGGTTTTTTAACTCTTGTATTTACTTAACTTCCCTTAGGTGGTGATAGAAATAGTATATTTTCTTGATCTTTGATATAATCACCCTTCGACGATCAAACTGATTAATCTTCTTTCCCAAATCAATAATAATTGATGGGTGAGTAAAATGATTATTTGACCATATTGCCTGCTATCTCTATGATCTTCTTTTTGAATGATGAGGTCATTACACCTAGTTACAAATGAGATGGAGAAGCAAAGGGAGAAGTTCTTAAGGGAGTCTTATAATATTTAATAAGCTTCTGCAAATACATCTTTTTGTCTGAACTTACAATAGGAGTGTTGCAATAAGCAAGGAAATTGAGAAATGAAGAAACTGGAGCCAAGTCAATGTTTTGTGGGATGGTTATAAGAGGGGGAAATCCTTGAGTTTTTTCAAAACACATCAATTATTTCTTGAGCACCTGAAGGAGGTGGCTACACCTATGTTCTTTTCTTTTGTTTGTCAGTAAATGCAAAAAGATTATACTTTTATTTTAGAAAGTAAAGGCAACAGAGGAAATGAAGCATTGAGTTTGTATAGCTTTCCACCTTCCTAAATTTGGAAGTTGTGTCAGCCATCATGAATGGTTATCATCTTTTTGAAAATAACATCCAAGATTAAACTCAAAATGATCAATTGGACTGATGTTGCATAAAATTTTATATTTAAAAGGTCAAATGGGAAAGGATACTACAAGTTTTGTTGTTATCATCATTGTATTGCCTGTAGTTTTAACCCAACCCAACTATTAAAAATTGGGATAGGCTGTACGGCGAAATTTTAGATCTGAAACGAATTTTTAGAATACTCTTCAGAGTATCATTATCAATGTTAGAGAGATAAAACATTTCTTTTCTCTGAGAATTATTGGTAATTTATGATATCAAAATGAGTTGTGGATTTAGAGTGAATAGATTGTCAATTATAATCTTCGCTTCTTCTAGTTAAGGTTTCTTCTTGATAAGGAGGGCATTAGTCTCTTTCTTGTCTTGTAGAGATTTGTACTTACTAGCAGAATGGATTGGTTACTATCACTAATGATAATTGCAGCACTATTTTTCTTTGAAGCGCATGAAACTGTTTCATCCAAATGTTTTGGATTTTAATTGAAGTGTTTCTTTACTGGAGAGTTCAGATACGGAAGCATTTGAGGAAGAAGCATGTATCGTCCAAATGTTTTGGTTTCTAATTGAAGTGTTTCCTTACTGTAGAGTTCAGATGTGGAAGCATTTGAGGAAGAAGCACTGACAGTATTGGAAAAGAAAATGGAAATTTTCTTTGGAGAATCTAAATGCAAACTTATTTTCAGCTTCTATCCTATATTTTAATCTCGATCAGTCCACTTTATAACTATTAATTTCCTAAGAGTAAGAATTTAAACAAATTTGATCTTTAAGTTCTTTTTTCAGTACTCAAAATTCCATCTTGTTGTATAGGTTGTTAAGATAGTTTAATGTATCTTTTAACCATTAATATATGATTATTTTGTGCGTTGAACATATTATTTTTATACACAGGAGCGTAAAATCTCTTGTTCATGGTAGATATGAATTGGGCCATTGGTGGAGCTAATTATCTTCAGTGGGAAGCATATATTGATGATTACACCATCAACGTAGAAAGAAGTTGAATGGGGGGATCACCATGACTATTGCATTCCATATTAACCATGATAGGTATGATCGTCTGGTATGATCGTCTGGATTATCTTCTAGAGATTCATTAATTATGCCTCAAACTTAAAGTTATTATCGAAATTGGGACCTTTGCAACTAAAAATGTAGTCGTTTGGAATTCATTAGTTGACTTTGTAAGAAAATCATATGTATGATCTTTTTGTTTTGGCTTGGCTAGAAAGTATCTACTGAAATGAAGCAGTATTCGCTGATGCTTGAAACAAATCAACTGCCCATGCAACTTTTGAAGCCATTCTTGATTAAATTTAGGATCAGGATGTAATACTCCCTTCTAATTATTTAGGAAATTTGTAATTTTTTGTATGTTTCTGATTGCCGGAAAAATATAGAATATTACATAGGAAACAACTCAAATCCATATGAACTGAAACTATGAAGTAGATAATATATCGATTGTGCTATTACTGGAAATTGATGGTAATTATTTGGAAGAAACAATACGTATACCAATTTTTATCATAATATTCCAAATAATATCTACTCACAAGAATGGTTGACTAATAGAGAGGCGTGGCTCTGAAGGAATGAATTACAGAGCAATTATTTGTCAAGAACCCTTCTTAATATGTACGACAGCCTCACACAAGTTGCGAGTAGCTGCTACCCAACCCAGAAATATGTAGGACTATACAACTGGTGGCCTGACTGAAATGTACAGCAATGGTTTTAGCAGGTGTGGCTGCAACAGAGTAAATGGCTGCTCCCAGGAGTAGTTTTTACTATGAACAGGTACAAACAATCTAGGATGATATCCGCTCCACAGAAAATTAGATAGACAGCAGCTTAAATATCAAACACACGACTTAGAAAGGTGAAACAATGAAGGGAAAGATACTGAAATGTCATAAGTGCTACATATCATTGTATTAAATGATAACACACTCATAACAGGTAAATCAGCTACACCAAAATATATTTGATCCCACCAATGTATCACACAAAAATCCAACCATGTCCATTAACATATTGAAACCACACCACAAAAACTCAATCAATGACTGGATTGCAGGAGTGGATGGACTCCAAACCCTTAATTGTTGGATAATTTGTTTGATAATCCCAAATACTCCAGCTGGGATGATTAAGAAAATAGGCTTCAATGTGATTCTTGAATATATTACAATAATAGATAAGTCGTCTATTATTAGTTAATGGTTATCTATTGTAAATATCTAGTTAGCTTTAGTTAGCTTTCGCTTTTTTAGCTTTATCTGTTAGAATAGAATATTTTTATTCTTTTTGATAGTTTCCTAGAGAAACATCACTTTATTCTTTTGTATAAATTGACCTCTCAGTCTCTGTTGATAACGAGCAAGTATTTACCACTTCCGTGATATGGTATCAGAGTAGGGCTGAATTTTATTTTATTTTTTTGAAAATAATAATTTCTTATTGAAATTATCTGAATCTTATTTTCGAGATTATTCAGGCTAGAGTTTGGAATGCAAAAAAAACCTGCAACTCGGGATTTTGGCAAAAGAAAAAAACGCAATTGAAGTTCGCATCCACAGCTTGCGCTCATCTCAGATCCTCTGCTCACGATTTCTGGTTGTTTTTAGTCATGACTAGATGCTTGTTTATATTGGACAGTGCTCGGTTTTTGCTGAAGATCTGTCCTCTTTCCCACGCGCGCCTTATTCAGCGCGTTTTTTTTAGTTTTTGGACACTATTTTTTCAAACTTGCGTGCCCTAAATCGACAAGGTTTTTTTGACTGCAGATTCTTGATGGGTTTTTCGAGAGCTCACTGGGTTGTCATTCGTTTTTTCTGGGTGCCTTGATTTTTGTGCCTCAATTTTCAAGCCAGCGGATCCAGAAAACGACAATAGATTCCTTCTACATTTTTTGAGCTCTCTTCTGGGTCTTTCGTATTTTTGCCTCGAAGAACATGCCTTCACAGATTTTTATAGTTTTTCATTGAAAAACGTGTCATGGCATCTTTGACAAATATTCTACTTGAGCATAATTTTCCAAATTTAATGGTCGCAATTATGGAAATCTTTGAATATTGGAACATCGATCAACTTGTTCTGGGTGTTACAAAGCGTCCGACTTCTCTGGGTCTTGATCAAGATACATGGGATTCGAATAATCGATAGGTAGTGATGCTTCTCAAATTATCTGTAGCTGATGATCAGCTTTCTCAGATTCCATCTGGCAAGACAGTTGCCAAAATCTGGACACATCTGAAAGGTCTTCATGAGACTTAGAGCCTTCTTTTTGAAAAGCACTCTATTTTCTATTGTCATGGATGAGCACACCACGCTCCAGGCACACCTGAATCGGATTCAGGAAATCCATGACCAACTACTTGCCATCGGTCGCAAGATGGACGAAGAGGATAGTGTGGTAATCACTCTTCGGAGTTTACCAAAATCCTCTAAGCATTTTATCGAAACTTTCAACATTACATCTACTGGTGTTGATCTGAAGTTCACTGATCTCTGCACCCTGCTGCTTCAGCAAGATTGGTGGAAACAACAGTTCGGTAGCAGCTCCAGTTCCACCTCCATTGAGCAAGCCTTTGTTGCGAAATCCTTTCAGAAAGATAAGGGCAAGTTTCAGCAACCATCTCAACAGAAAGAAGAACATTCAATGCAACTACTGCCACAAGTATGGTCACATGAAGGTTGAATGTCAGAAACGCTTAGTTGCCTAGTCTAAGCAATTAGGTTCGCAACCCAAAGCAAACAGTGCAGAGCACATTGTGTAGGCAAAATCTGCCTTTTATGCCTTTATGGCTAAAAGACTTGCAGATCATGTAAAGTCATTTGCTTGGTACATTTATTCAAGTGCATCTCGACATTTCACTCACCATAGAGACTGGTTTACTGACTACCAACCTTATTCAGATTCTGTTATTTTTGGTGGCAGAGAAGAGTACACGGTTGTCAGTAAAGGCAACATTCAGATTTAGTCTGTGGGGAGGAATCTCATATTCCTTGATTTGCGCTATGTTCCAGGGATGGAACTAAATCTACTCTCAGTCAGTTAGTTGCTGCGACATTCTCCAGATTTGGCAGTCACCTTTAGTTCCCATTAGTGCACCATCACTGATCGGGCGACTAAGTCTACTGTTGCAGTAGGTCTTGAGGATCATGGTCTTTTTAGACTTATTGATTCTGGTGATTCTCAGGACTTAGCTATGGCTACTCGGCGATCTTCTGTCAGCACACTTTGGCATCAGCGATATGGGCACTTAAATGTGCATTATCTCTCACAGCTTGCTCGAGATGAGCTTGTTCTTGGTTTGCCAGAGATTCAGACTCAACACCTTGGAGTTTGTGACGCATGTCAAGCTGGGAAGCAACATCGCACACCTTTCCCTAATGGCAATTCTTGGTGAGCTTCTCAGGTACTTTAGCTTGTTCATGCCGATATCTACGGCCCTATGGCCACTCCTTCTATTCTTGGGTCCAGGTATTTTCTGTTGTTTGTAGATGATTTCAGTAGAAAAATGTGGGCATATTTCCTTAAAAAGAAATCAAATGCATTTACTGTATTTCAGAAGTTTAAACCCTTCGCTTTTAGATCAGACAATGGGGGGAATTTTGTTCTAATGTTTTCTCTAGCTTCTTGGATACACATGGCATCCAACGCCAGTTCACCACACCCTACATGCCCCAATAGAACAGTGTAGTTGAACATCAGAATAAAACAATCACTGAGATGGCTCATTCCATGCTCGAACATAGACATGTTTCGAAGCAGTTTTGGGCAGAAGCAGTTAACATTGTAGTTTATCTGTTGAACCGGTCACCCACACTGCCAGTCAAAGGTAAAACTTTGGCAGAGACCTGGTCAAGTCGTAAGCCTAGAATCAGTCACTTGAAGGTTTTTGGCTCTCTTGCTTTTGTTTGGATCCTTGATGCTTCACGCACCAAGTTGGATGCCAAGAGTCAGAAACTGATGCTTGTTGGATATAGCAGTCTTCACAAAGCCTACCGCCTGATTGATGTTGAGACATCTCGTCTCATATACAGTCGTGATGTAGTCTTTGATGAGTAGCGAGGACCATTCATGCCTATTTCTCCTGTTCTTGATCCAGCAGACTAGCCTATGCAGGCTCATGATTTAGGAGTTCAGCTTCCATTAGGTCCACCTGATGAGAGAGCTCCAGTAGCTCCAGTTATTCAAGTGATAGCTGTACAGACACCTCTAGCTTCTCTTGCAGGATCACCTCGCTTTTTAGATGCTTCACCCGAGTTTGATCTAGCTTCTTCTGATGAGGATCCTGCTGATCAAGCATCTCCTAGTACTACTGTTGGTCCTTCTCCTATCCGGACTAAGTGTTGGGTTAAGACACTTGCTGATCTTCGTGATGATGAGCTCATCGATGGGAGAACTGCTCGAAACAAGAGCAAAACTACAAATTCTGCTAACTTTGCTCTTATGGCCAACATTTACAGTATGTTTGAACCTCAAACATATTCCGAGGCTAACGGAATTCCAGAGTGGGAACAGGCCATGACATTTGAACACCAGAGCCTATTGAAGAACACTTGGGTCCTTTCTGATCTTCCACCAGAGAAGAAACCCATTGGCTGCAAATGGGTCTGCAAAACCAAATACAAATTAGGTGGTACTTTGGATAAGTATAAAGCTCGTTTAGTGGCGAAGGGCTTTTCTCAGCATCAGGGCATTGATTATGAGGAGACCTTTGCTCCTACTACAAAGATGAGCACCCTTAGACTAGTGCTAGCCATGGCAGCTCAGTTTGGCTGGAAGGTCAATCAGATGGATGTAAAGAGTGCTTTCCTGAATGATGATCTCCATGAAGAGGTCTACATGACGTAACCTCCTGGTTTCAAGGTTACTAGTAAAGACCATCAAGTTCTTAGATTGGTAAAATCTCTCTATGGTTTGAAGCAGCCCCCTTGGGCATGGTACATCAAGATTGATAAGTACCTCAGTGGTCAAGGCTTCAAGAGGAGTTCTTCAGACTCAAATTTGTACATCAAGTCTACTGACAATGACATCATCCTTCTGGTTATCTATGTGGATGATCTGATCATCACTGGCAGTTCGACATCTTTGATTCAAGGAATCAAACAAAAATTATGCCAGTCTTTTGATATGACTAACCTTGGACTCATGCATTATTGCTTAGGTGTTGAAGTTTGGCAACAGTCTTCTGGTATATTCATCTCTCAGTCCAAATATGCTAGGGCCCTGTTACACAAATTTCGAATGTAGGATTGCAAACCTGCATCTACAACTATGGAGAAAGGTCTCAAGTTATCAGCAAAGTCTGATTCTCCTTCCATTGATGATACTACATACAGGCAACTAGTAGGCAGCATCATCTACCTCTCTGCTACTAGGTCTGATATCAGCTTCGCAGTCAGCTATATTTCATGTTTTATGACAGCTCCTAAGGCTGATCATTGGATGGCAGCAAAACGTGTGCTTCGTTACTTCTGTACTCTCGGAGTTCTAATCCTAAACTTAGTGGGTTCATAGATTCAGATTGGGCAGGCTCTATTTGTTTACCATATGGGTAAATTGAAACAATGCATACAGACAATGAACACGAACACAAACAACAGAATTATATTCGCATATGCCAGACATACATTATGCTTCATACAATGAATGATAGAAGAAGATGATTTACAATGATCCCAGACGGGATATAAATACTATCTGCCGAACCTTCTCGAAGGAGTCCATCAGCCACAAACATTATGTCCGCTACAAACTATTTACCCGTCGGCTACAAAATACAAAATACCAATGACAATCATTTCGTTGGCTACAAAAACACCGCCGGAACCATCCAGTCGGCTGACACCATCCCCCCAAAAAGAAAAGTCATCTCCAGACGACAATTACAAAATGTCTAAAACAAAGTAACAAACAAAATACATTAACAAACTAATTACAACCAGATAAATCTGCTTCTGACACATCACTGTCACCTTCGTCCCATGCCTGTAGCCTCTGCTAACACAATACTGTCTCTTCAAGCTGACCTTGATAGCAACCTGTGCTGCTTTCTCTATTTTCAATTCTTCAGTACCCTGAGCCAAGTGTCGCTGCACTGCCTCCAATTGGATGATCAGCTCCTCCCGAGCTCTCTATGCATCCACCAAGACAGCCTCCCGACCAACACCTACTCCCAGTGCCTTTGGTACATAGAAAGTCCATGCCCGCAGCAACTTCAACTCTTCTCAACTGATTAGACTCCCACGACTGATATCCGCAACGACTGGGGGTCCAGCGGGCAATGCCCCCAGTGGGGTCGAGGGGTAGCGCCCCCGCGGGGTCCTGGGGCAGCGCCCCAGGCACGCTCCCTGTCACAGTACAGGGTGGGGTCGAGGGGCAGCTCCCCTCACCGCCAAGACCAAATCAGCACTCCGAAACCCACACAAAACTGCACGGAACACACCATTTTTGTCATTTTCTGCCATACACTCTTTTTGGCAACCACTAATGCTTCCCCTCCCCTTTGACATCATCTACTACACATTCCAAACAACTTGATTCTGTCGTCGTTTTTTTTTTTAGAAAGCTTCCTACCACCTTCCCCTGCCGAAATCAAGACACCTTCGAAGTAGGTTCATGGAATAAACCACCGCAGAAAGACTGTGACGGGAATGATCTGCAGGGACAACTGATGCCCGTGGAAGGAAAGACGCCTGCGGAAGGGTGAAGAGAACATAACGCCTGCAGGAACCTTGGCCTTCTCCAAACACGCCCACGGAAGACTTTCCACGGAATGCAAGACCAATGTACAACAACAATCTTGTCTGTGGATGATCAAAAGCATCCACGAAAAATAGAGAAAAAACCCTTTGCAAAAAGATGAAAAACATCTGTGGGAACTCGGCTACTCCGTGGGAAAAACTCCGGACTCATCCGCAGAAAGGAATGACTCTGTGGAAGACCTCCCGCAGACAGCTGCTCGCCGGACATGTGCCCACAGAACACAGTCTGCGGAAGACCACCTGCGGACAACTGCTCGCCGGACATGCGCCTGCGGGACATAGTTCGCGGAAGACCTCCCGTGGACAACTGCCCATCGGACGTTCACGGACAGGCTGCCTGCGGGACACCGTCCGCAAAAGACCTCCGGCGGACAGCTGCCCACTGGACATGCACCCGCGGACAGGTTGCCCGCGGGACAGTTAGCGGAGACCTCCCGCAGACAGCTGCCGGACAAGCTTCCCGCGGGACTCAGTTCGCTAGCTCTCTTTTTATTTATTTTTTTTGAACTTTTTATTTTTTCAATTTTTTTTTATTTTTTATTTTTGGAAAAAAAATGAATAGTACCTCAATTTTGCCTCCAGGCATCACCATTCTGCAATGACGAGGGAGTCAGCTGGCCATTCTGCGACAGGGACGGAGTCTTCCTAGCACCATATATTTGCAATTTAAATCCGTTGACTGCCGGAGGCACCTCTTGCTCGTCCAATGTCTCCAATTTTATCACCCGATTGTCGGTGACCTCCCGGGTCTGATATGGTCCAACCCATCTTGCCTTAAACCTTTCCTGTTTGATTTCATCCTGACCGTTGTACTTGAGTACCAACTGCCCCGGCTGAAACCTACTGAGTTTGTCATGCCATGCCTTATGTCTATTCTGTATTACCTCTGTCACCCACTTTCCCTATAGTCGTCGTGCATCTAGCTTATTTCCTTGATGTCGGCACCCTTCAAGTAATTTTACAGTACGATGCATTCTTTTCTTCTTGTGCGGTCCGTTGACCGTGTACCGGACGGGGGAATTTTTCTTTTTACTGGGTTTGGACTGTATGTTCTTCCCCTCAGCTTCAGGCGTAACCACCTTTCCTTCTTCCGCTGCTCTGTATTCCTTCAGACACTCTTTTTTCTCATCTTCGTCGACCTTTAGCATATTACAACTCGGAAACAATTCGTAGTCTTCTATCTGCCAATGGTAAAGGCCATTCACCGAGTCTAGGTCGTCATCATTTGATCCTCCTAGTGTCAATACTCCTTCATTGTTCGGTTCCATTCTCCTCTTTCCTTCATCGTCATTTCTTTCGTCGTCACTGTCGCCTTCACCTTCTGAGTCTGACGATGCTGCCTCCTCACCTACCATTTGTGTGTGCAGGTCAATTATGAATCTTTTGCCTCTACGCTCCATTGATAGGGTATTTCGTTTCCAATCATGTTTTACTTTTGCTTGCACCAACCAATCTTGTCTCAGAATATCATCATATCCTCTTCTTTTCAATGGAATGACTACGAAATCCAATAAAAATGGTTGCGTACCAATGGTTACCGGTTGCACCCTCAAGGTTGCTAACGGTTTGATCCCGTGCTGGTTCGCCATGAGCAACTGGAATGTAGGTGGTCACAGCGTCGGCTTTCGCAACTCCTTCCAAGTATCCTCCAGCAACACATTCATGCTGGACCCTTCATCGACAATTGTGTCTGTCAAAACATTTCTCAAAATCCCCATCTCGACGACTGTCGGATGCCGTCCGGATGTGAGTGCTAGCAGCATTGGGTCTGTTGTCGTTAGTTCCCTACTATCCCTTCCTGTGTCCTTCGTTGCTTTCGAAAACGGTTATGATTCAGAATGGCCGTCCGTAACTGGGGCATTGTGAGGAAGTCACTTATCTTGACCGGTATCTCCGTTTGTAAGATTTGTTGTACAATGTTTTGTTTTGCGAAGTTCCTTGCCAAGGTGTCGGTGATGTCCTTCAACTGAGATGTCCCCGTCAATAATGCCTTTGCAATTTCCACCTGCGCTTCCCCAATTTTCTCTTTTCCTCCACTTGCCTCCGTGTAATTGCCAGAACCTCCTCTACATCCGTGCCGACAATGATCAAGTTTACTCCAGACTTTGGACACTTGGAATCTTTGTGATCGTCGGGTCCACACCATCTGCATAATAATTTCGGTGTGCTTGCCATTGTACAATCCCGCGCAAAATGACCCCACAAATTACATGCTCGAAATTGAGCAATCGGTCGTCCGTTTGCATCATACTGGGTTCGAATTCGGCTCCCATTATTATTGTTTTTGTTCGCATTGTTCTTATTTTGCCCTCTGTTATTATTCCTGTACCCTTCAAATGTGGCACTTGCGCTATTCGTATTTCCACTACTGCCCGACAGGGAAGCCTCCTGTGTAAGAAGCACCTATAGAGATCCTCTTGTCTTCATGTTAAAGGGGCACTCTTTTGCCGAATGGTCCATGATCTGACAAATGTCACAAAATTGGTTCTTTGGACACGATCCTTTAGTATGACCGTCAGTCTTACACTCCGTGCACCACAGTTCACTGCCTTTTGGCTCCTTCTGCATGTTTTTAAACTCCATCGTGCGGATCATGTCCTTCTGTAAAGCGTGGACCTTCTTGCTACTGCCTTCATCGTCGTTGCTATCACCTCCGACAGGCTCGTTGTCATCCGAATTAGATGAGCTAGTGTTCTTCTTTGTTTTCTGCTCACTTTCGAGGTCCAATGCTCTGTTATAAGCTTCCGTGTATGACGAAGGTGGCACAATTTTCATTTTCCTCCGCAACTTCGAGTGTAGGCCGTCGATGAACCATCTTTTCTGCAATTCGTCTGCCGGCTTGCTTTCCATTTTGTTTATTAAGTCTTTTAATCTCCTGGCATAGACGCGGACAATTTCGTGCTTCCCCTGTTTGGTATTGAAAATTTCTACTACGATTTCATTATCATCCCGCTAGAGTTTAAATTCCGCTAGGAACTCCTTTTTAATGTTATCCCATCTATTTAGCTTTTGTGGATCTGTATCCTAAAACCAATCAATCGCCACACCTCGTAGGGTTGCTGAAAATTGCTTGACCCATTCGTTGGCATTTGTGATTCCATTTGCCGCCAGATCGTCTCACATGTCTTACAATGTCGGATGGGGTTGGCTGTACCATCGCCCTCAAACTTCGGCAGCTTTTCTTTGGGTCCTGCCATCACAACTAAATTTGGTAGAGAGGCGTTACTGGGTCCTACAACATTGGCACTGTTTACTCCAACACCGGAGGTCTGCACTCCCGCACCGACGGTCTGCACTTCCGCACCGGCGGTCTGCACTCCCACACTGGTGGTCTGAACTCCTACACCGGAGGTTTGCACTCCCACACCGGCGGTCTGAACTCCCACACCAGAGGTCTGAACTCCCACACCGAAGGTCTCAACTTCTGCGAACCTTGGTGAAGAAGAAGGATCTTCTGACGTTGTCTCCCGTGGAAGTGTATCCCAGACGAAGAGGTCACTCCACGCTCGTGCTCCCTCGACACTCCGAGCTGTGCGAGTCGATGCTCTTCCATCTGAATTCTCTTCCCTCGGCAAACACAATTTCAAGAACGCCTCCTGTGCTTCTTCCACCAACTCCACCCGCTATCGAGTCTCCTCCAGCAATTCCTCCGCGCTTCAATTTCCGTCGGCAATCTTCTGGAATCTCCTTCGGCGCTCTGCTTGCTGTGCCAGAATTAAATTTGCTTGAGCTGCGCAAATCTCATCTTTATCCTTCACCGTGTTCTTATTTTTATTCAACAAATTCGGCATTTAATTTCCATCCGCCTGCCTGTGTACCAGGTCCATCGGGCAATAGCGCCAAATGTTTACCGTACGGGTAAATTGAAACAATGCATACATACAATGAACACGAACACGAACAGCAGAATTATATTCGCATATGCTAGACATACATTATTCTTCATACAATGAATGATAGTAGAAGATGATTTACAATGATCCCAGACGGGATATAAATACTATCCGCAGAACCTTTCCGAAGGATTCCGTCGGCCATAAACATTATGTCCGCTACAAACTATTTACCTGTCGGCTACAAAATACAAAACACCGACGACAATCATTCCGTCGGCTACAAAAACACCGCCGAGACCATCCAGTCGGCTGACACTATTAATGATAAAAAGTCAACATTTGGATATGTGTTCAGTTTGGGGTCTGGTGCAGTCACATGGACCACCAAGAAGCAGCAGGCAGTTTCTCTCTCTTCTATAGAGAATGAATACAAAAGGATTGTTAAGGTAGGACGTGAAGTTGTTTGGCTTCGTCGGATGCTTGCGGATATGTAGATGTCACCAGAAGGACCAACTCCTCTGTTTGTTGATAATGAAGGCGTTATCAAGTTAGCAGGAAATCTAGTCTTCCATGAATGAACCAAGCATGTGGATGTTCATTGTCATTACATACGATAGCTAGTTGAAGACGGGACTGTAGATCTGCAGTATGTTCCTACCACAGATCATACTGCAGACATTCTCACCAAGCCTCTTGGTCCTAATAAGTTTGTCAAATTCAGATGACAGCTTGGTGTTCTAGATATATTAACCATTAAGGGAGGGTATGACAATAATAGATAAGTCATCTATTATTAGTTAATGGTTATCTATTGTAAATATCTAGTTAGCTTTAGTTAGCTTTCGCTTTTTTAGCTTTATCTATTAGAATAGAATATTTTTATTCTTTTTGATAGTTTCCTAGAGAAACATCGCTTTGTTCTTTTGTATAAATTGACCTCTCGTTCTCTGTTAATAACAAGCAAGTATTTACCAACTACTTCCGTAATAGAATAGTCTTGACCTTAGTTACCAATTTGGAATACGAATCTGTGTTGAGTGTCGGTTTTGTACCACTACATAACATATAGCAATTGAACACTTGATATGGATTATCAAATCCTCAATTCCTCTCTTGAAAAGTTAATACTCATGCGGACATAAGCAAAACTCCAATGTTCCTTACACCTGTGGATTCTAACGCAGTATATCGTTGTGATTTGCTGGTAATCACATAGGTGGCCTTACACTGTTTATTTGAGGATAAATTGGACTTTTCGTGGGATGATGATTTTGTATGAGTTCCAAATAATGTTGATGGAGATGGAGATGGTGATGGTGATGGAGGGTGAATTGTCTAATGACTTACACCTTCCTAACCTTCTTCAAAACTCCAAATAATATACTACTTTCTATTCTACTCCTACTTCTATGAATGGAAAGGTTAGCAAATGGACAGGGATTGAATCTAATGAAAGCTAATCGGCAGGTCCACCTCTATAGATGCAATGATTCAAAGGAAAAGAATTGTCGTCAGTAGATATTGTGTAGCCGACGGGTTGGTGTCGTCGGTATTGTGTAGCTGACAGGTAGATTAGCATTGTCATGTAGCCGATGGACCCCTTCGGGAAGGTTCAACGGGAAGTATATATACACCCTCCGAGATCATTGTAATCATCATCATTAAGCATTATGTAATCTCTTCGGCATATATGCGAATAATAAAAGGAGTACTGTTGCATTACCTATTCTTGTCTATTGTTTGTATGTATTAATAAACTCTTTACCCCATATAGTAAACATTTGGTGTCGTTGCTAGGAATCGAACCGAGGTAATCAAACAAATTTTGGTACGAGCACAAGTGCATTGTGCCATACAGCTTCCAGTATTCTCCATTCAATTGTTTCAATCGGCTTTGCAAACCATGATAGAATCATACAATAGGCACAACAGAACAAATACATTTTTGTACAAGAAGCACTGCATGATAGTTTCTTTCAAACCGAAGGATTTCACTAGGGTTTTTGGCATCCCTGGCCAAGGAGGACGGAAAGTGGAAGTTAAGAACCACAAGTTGTCACAGGAACGAAAATAATATTGGGTGAAATTAGTAGGCCGTGATCTTACGCCTAAGGAGATGGAGTCAGTGGTAAAGGATGCCAAATGCAGAGGGCTTCGGCGAGATTTGATTCGAGAGGGCCACTGGAGATGCATCATGGATGTCATCAAAAGCAAGTTGACAAGGGCAAGTCGGGCTTCGGATATAGCTTTGCCATAGATTGTATTCATGAACGACATCATGAATGGCACAGTATACGATTGGGCCACAGTCCTCACCGATAGGATGGAGGAGTTTATGACACTCCAGCACTAGAGGTTTTTAATGCCGCACCATGCCATTGGCTTGTTTCTGGAGGCAATCATTAATTAGATACCACTTGATGATTTTGAGGTTCCACCGAGGGGAAAGTTGGCGCTAGGAGAGCCTCCAATATTCTATTGGAGCCATTTGGACACGGATGGAACAACAGCTGGGCAGAAGAAGGTATTCCAAGGATTGGAGGCATACAGAGACATGGACAATGGATGGGAGGACACTTCAGAGAGCAGCAAGGCCGAGTCCGAGGAAGAGAGTGCTTCTGCAGAAGTTGGCAGCGACCCAACAGCTAGCGAGTCCACATTCTTCACCCTGCCTCAGTTGCCAACTTCGGCACACTTATCCACCACCACTTCACTCATTCCTCCATTTGGTTAGTGTCATGCACCAGTCGTTATGACTCCATTGACGGTGGCAGATGTTGTCCCACGGACGACAACAAATGTTGTTGCACCGGCAGCCGTGACGAATGTTGTTTCTCCTATGGCCACGATCGAGGGCATGCTTTTCCGAGGTTGTTCGCCAGACCCTGTTGCACCAGCAGAGCCATCCTCGGAGTTGGTAGAGTCGCCAGTGTTAGAGCACAAACCTAAAGTTCGATTAGATGTGATTGGCTCTGATGTTGTGGTCACTATTTTGTCCTCCTTGTTGGTAGAGGTGCAACCAACACAGTCAGTACAACCAGCACAGCAAGATGAGAGCCTCGAGCCAACACAGACAAAGCAGCCCGAGAAGATAGAGGTGATGTACAGAGCGAGCGCATTCTTGCGGCAGCAGTTCTAACTCATTCCTCCAGAGGTTGGTCCATCCATCCAGTCTCCGAGGCATGGAGGGGTCTCCCTAGGACCAGCCGCTGTATCAAAGCCATAGGAGGTGGCAGTTCCATAGTCCAAGGATGCGCCCAGGAAGGAGGTAGCACCAGATGTGGACATGGTTACCGCAGGAGTGGCAGAGATGAGTAGTGATGGGGAATGGGTGATGGACGATGTGGCGAAGGAGGATTATGGGTCAGATGAAGACAGATGTAAGGATTACTTCAAAGCCATGCGGGTTGCACTAAAGAAAGGACATACCATTGCATTACAGGATTTGATTCATCGGAAAGAGTTGCATTTGGTCCGGGCTTATTTCCGAGGGGTTTGTCCTCAGCGATTTCGCTCTTGCTTTGAGAACAGGGGATGGGCAGCAGTGGAGACACTTGAGATGTTGGCTGATTGGGCCACCGAGCCTAAGTTGGGTTCGTGCACCACTCTGATGGAGAAGCTAACGCACGAGATAGTGCGGTTGTATAAAGAAGTCTATTGTGCTCGCAGGCATATAGAAGCAGACGGGGCAGCAGACAAAGTCACAGCTAAGAGGTCTTTGGAAGTAGAGAGGGAGGCTAGAGAAAATTTAAATGCGGACTTGGCCAGCTAGCAAGCAGTGTGGGCAGCTGAGTGTGCAGCACTTTTGCGGGATAAGGAAGCGGCCGAGCAGGAATTGCAATTAGCTAAGGCCCAGGCTATGGATTCAGCGCTTCTTTTGAATGAAGCCGTAGAGGTTAATACGCAGACTCAGGAGGATTTGCGCATTCGGACAGATCAAATGTATGAATTGCGCCGGCAACAGCGTTCTTCAGAATCACTACCTTCTCTTTAGTATATATTTTTTCTATATTGTATGTTGTTGTCTCCTATTTTGTTAGTTTTGAAGTTGCTAAGAGATGGCTTTTCTTTTGGGGGGATGATGTCGTCAGTAGATATTGTGTAGTCGATGGGTTGATGCCGTCGGTAAATATTTTGTAGCCGACGGGTAGATTAGCATTATCATGTAGCCGACGAACCCCTTTGGGAAGGTTCGGCGGAAAGTATATATACACCCTCGGAGATCATTGTAATCATCATCATTAAGCATTATGTAATCTCTTTAGCATATATGCGAATAATAAAAGGAGTACTGTTGCATTACCTGTTCTTGTCTATTGTCTATATGCATTAATAAACTCTTTAACCCATATGGTAAACAAGAACTAGTTTACCACACAAGGCTTCCCAACAAGCCGCTAGGATACTAGTGGCCTAGTTATAGATCTCTATCAAATATCTATTAATACTACCATGCAACTATCCTTCTACTTTACTCTCTACTTAACAACTTGAAATGAAATCTATTTTAACAACTTCAAAGAAAATCTTATTCTTTCTATTTGGAAGTAGAAACCATGTAACAACACCAAAAGTTCTTAATCACCATGCAAGTCACAACAATGAGAAAGAAAAGCGATTTTGGCATTATCTTAGCAACAATTTTCTTCGACCCTTTACAAATGAGAGCAAATGGCCTTATATAGATGCCAAAATTTACAACCGATGGTAGAGATAAAAAGGCAAAATAACGATCCAAATTGGATCCTAGAAACCCTAATTAGGGTTGCCACCCCATCGGCTAATGAGAATATGCCACCTCATCAATGAACAAATGAAAAAGAGGAAAAGTGGCAACCAATGAGAAGGCACCAAAATGGTAGCTAATCAAAATTAGACACTTGTCCTATCCAAGAAGAAAGAGAAATTGCCACTTGGGCTTACATCAAATGATCTTCTAATATAGTTCTACCATTTTCTTTCATCTTTTTAGCCAAAGTAATGAACTTGGCTAGCTTGTCATTGACTTCTTTCATGGGAGGACAAGGTGTGTGTTTCATCTTGGGCTCAGCTAAATTCATCATGTTGCTTGCTGCTTGCAGTGTTTTCTCATGATCCTTCTCATATTCTTTTGCGTATCCAATAAAGGCATTGAGGGAGGCAAGGGTGCCCAAATGTTTCTTTTTGATGGCAACCTTCCCAACTCATCCAATCTCGATCCAAATTCTGTCTCATTGATGTTCTCCTCTTTGATATCTTCAAAATCAAGCGCAGCCCCAACGTCGCTCATCATGGTTGAGATGGAAGTGTCAACGCCTGGGCTATGCTGTGCAATCTCGCTCTGTACCTCTTCAAGTATTCTCAATCTGATAGTCAAGGTAACAAACCAAGACTCCATCATACTCAATCCTTCATCAATCAACTTGGTCCTTTCCAAGTATTTCTCTGGGAGCTCAATGAATGCCTATAGTTTGGGAATAGCTAAATCCTTGATTGGGAGGAAATCCTTCCATTCACCTTCAAATATTCTGAATTGATCTCTAATAGCCACCAATAACCTAAATGTCAAGACAAAGGAAGGCAAAAAATTCTGCCCATCTTGGATCGTATCATGAATCCAATACTTGACTTCACGCAGCTGAGCCGATATCTCTTCCATGTTGCTCCCGCTGTCTTGAAGAAGGGCTGCTTGGTGCAACTTTTGGATAGGTTGGCAATCTCTCCAATACTTGTTCTTGGCCTCCAACTTTATGATCTTTTCATTTACCTTCCTCAACCTTCCGCTGATTGAAACTATGCCCTCCTTGGTCTCCTCATATTCCATGTCATTCGTGTTTCTTCCCAAGTTATGCTCTACTATCTCGTATTCTTGAGCTGCAATTTCATCCAATCCTTGTTAACCATTGGTATAACAATCTGAACCTTTCGGTGACCATCGTTGTCGCTGCTAATCACCTTTGCCATTGTTTTTGCAATTTGTCTTTGGTTCTCGCTATCAACCTTTTCTACTAATTGTTGGATGTCCTCAATTGTTCGGACAATTGCTACCTCGCCTCTTGGCATAAGCATTTGCCTTAACCATAGTGGTGCGATGCATCTCTCCAACTCTGGATTTGGGTCAATTAGTTGATCATCACCAACAGCCACAGGCGCCTAGCTTACTTCCTCAATATCAATTGGCCCATCTTCTTCTCCACTAGTAACTGCCATGCGTCTCCATGCTGATTCTCTAAGAGAGGAGAGTACTCAGTGCTATCACTGTAACCACTTGATTCTAAATTGGAGCTCACCTCTACCGCGACCTCTTGTTCACTTGCGTTATCTTCTCGACCTCTAGCTTCAATTATACTTTCCCTTGATGGCACTGCATTCTATCTCTTTGCTGGAGGTTCTTGATGTTCTTTACCCTTTTCACCCTCCAAACCTCTCGTCTTGCTTCTAACTGTTCCTTGTTGCTAGCTACCTCCTTCACCCCTCTGTCCGACTGATTCTGCTGGACCTTCCTTTGGCTTCATCTTCTCATAAGTAAGGTGTACCCTTTGACTTTGTAATTTCGTCAACTTCCCATTGTACCACAACTCAATATGCAAATCAACTACTCTTGTAACTGCCTCCAAGGAAGGATCCTGGTGATCATTCCAATCCACTAGATTCAACTCTTTTCCCTCCATTGTATTATAATCTTCTCTCAACACATTTTCATCATCCTCCAGTTATCAGGAATATCAAGGCCTTTCCATCTAATTTCCTTCATCATGCTCACTCACGATCTTGAGAAAGCTAGCTTCCTCACATGAAAGTCATCTCGTGTATTGGCCTAGAAATCTTCTATAGTAGGAACATGTTTGAATGTATTTCCATGAGATGCCTTGATAAGACCATTAGGATCAAATCCTTGCCTTGCTCTGTACCATGCTAGATGATACCATTCTAATTCTTTCTCTGTAGCTGCAAAGGTGATAGGATTGGGAAGACTATCATTGCCAATTCCAAATGAGAAGGTAATGCCTGTCTGACCTTTGAGTTTCATCATTCTGTGATAATGCTCAAGTTGCCTAGCCAATTCTATCAAAACTACTTTATTGGATGGGTACCTTGGAAGTCTCTTGGGACAAACTGTACTTTCTACTACTCTAATATATGTGAATTGCGGAAATCGGATGAACCAACTCCCATATTTCTTAATCTTTGCTTCTGCTTCCGATGAGAGTATCTTTGCAGGTGTCCCTTGTACTACCCTAACTGTCTTCATGGCAAAGGTGTCACAAAATGTTTTATAGTCTTTATTGTTGTGCAAATGAAGCTGTGGATAGCATTCATGCAGCAAACATTGCCCCGACCCATTGCCAATTACTCCTAAGGCGTTAATTCCTAGATTTTCATACAATCTTGCAATCAAATAGAACAGATAGAACCCCATATAGAATTGCTTTTGATTTTGTACGGTCCTAAGTTGCAATTCTAGATTCTCGCTTATGATCCTAGCACAATCAAATCTTCTTTTTCCTTTTTCAATTTCATCAATAAAGAAGTACATCCAATTTTCGAATTGCATACCTTAAGCTAGGCCCATGATTCGACTGAGAAGCACAATGAGGTCGCCATACTCCGATTTGAAGTCTAACACAGTGAGCCTTGATGATCTGGTAACTCCCTTCTTGCCCCCTTGTGTAGCCAATCCTTCTTTAAATGAATAAAATAAGCTTCTTGGTTGTCTTGGAATAACTTAGCTGCTTGATCCATCATTACTATTGTCATGCTTTTGTACTGAGGGATGTTAAATGCTTCTTCGATCACTTGTCCGCCGATGTTGGCCAACACTCTCTTCCCTTCATCAAAAATGATGGATTTACTAACCAAGTCAAACCTAGATGCACATTCCATGACCAATTCTGGGCAAGGTAAGGTAGGAGGGAAGGTCGCTGCATGTACAATTCCACTTTTTTCTTTGCCATGGGGGATTGTCCTTCCTTCAGTCTGTCCTTTAGTTGTATCATGTTCATTATACCGATATTGGTATCGGTTATTCGCCTCACTTTCGAGAAAAAGGTGGTCTTAGATATCATGTCTTCCTTGTCTTTCTTAATATTCGTTCCCTTAGGGTTCTTGCTTGCACTAACATCTACTAGCCTAAACACTTATTTCTTCCCCTTCGTTCTAAGTGATATGGACTGCCGTTATCGATCTCCAACCTTCTTTCTATTGATGGATTCTAACTTATTTTTGCCTCATTAAGTCCTATCACTATACTTATCAATCTCCAATCTTCAACCTAGGGGTGGGACTACCACTTATTTCTGCCTCTTCGTTACCTTAGAATGGATTACACTTATATCTCCCAACTTCATTTCTAGGGTGGTCTAGCTTATTTCTGCCTCGCCAAATGTCTTATCATGGAATCTACACTTATCTCTCCAAACTTCAAGCTATAGATGGGATGATGAAGTGGTGGATGATGAATGCAAGAAGAACATAAGGGAAACAAAAACAAGCAAGAACAAAGAGTAAATTCTGCCTTTGAACCAAACTTCAGCTCTAAAATGAATTGAATTTTACCTTTACCAATAGCTGGACTTTCTTTGAATTCAGATCAGACCTTAGGAAATCAAGCCTCTTGCAAAAAAATCAGAATTTTAATCTCTTTGAAACTGCCCATACCTTGCCAAAAATCAGACTTTTGATCACATATCCTCCGCCAAATAAAATTACCCAAATCTGGTGCAAAATTCACAGCCCTTCTAGAGAAAATTAGGCCTCCACAAAATTCGCCCAAGCAAGAAAAAAATTGTATTTGCTCCAAACAAAATCGCCCAGGGCAGAAATTGTAGCCCTTATGGAAGAAGAAAATGGATGCGAAACATGAGAAATCTGCTCCAAAAAAAAATAAAAAATCGTCCAAGGCTGGAAAATGCTTCTCCAAAAAAAAATCACCAAACAAGAAGAAATCTGCTCCTCCAAAAATTGCCAAACAAGAGAAGAAGGCTGCTCTAAAAAGAAATTGCCAAGCAAGAGAAGGCTTTGATGGAATGAAGAAATGGGAGAGGGAGGAGTCCTCTTATACCAATTTCCCTGTACTCCTCCAAGCTGGCTGACTAGCACCTATAGGAGAAGAAAATTAAATTAGTATTTCATTAATGGTCCCAATTTAAATGCTAAGCCAAAATTAATTTTGCCTATAGTGAAATTTGCACATTTAATTGCTTGTTAGGACCAAAAATTGCAAAATAAAGTTAAGAAAGCCTTGGAGATGTTAAAAATTTTCATTTAATGATGTTTTGGTAATTAAAATATCATTTAAAATCGGATTTAGCAAGCTAAAATCGATTTTCAACTTTAATTTACCAATCTTTTTAATATTTTAAAAATCTTCAAGACAATTTTAACCAATTTGATGCAAAATTTTGCAATTAAGTCCATTTTCGATTTTGCAATGTAATTTCAATTATTTTACTTTTTAAAAATAAAGCATTTTTCTAGCATTCAAAATCGATTTTTCAAATTTAATTTTACCATCACAAAATTTTCTTTTTCACCAAAAATATAAAATTTCAAAACAATTAAATCTAAAAAAATTTCGTTTTGAAAATGCTCAAGATTATACAATTACATCCAATTTTCAAAATAAAACTCTCTAATTCCAAAATTAAAATTGTAAATTTTATCTCGCCAAGTATGGTTCTAACTATCGAAAATGTTGACTTTTAAATTTGCTCAGCCTTAGGATAAAATCACATGCTCCGAAAAATCAAGTTAAGACCAGGTGAAGAAAGAAATCCCACCACATCCCTCCTGGCCCGAAGGTGTTTAAAGCGTAAAATTTTTAAATCAAATTTTTTGGACATCTCCGAAAAAATTGCCAAGGGGATCCAAAGAAAGGGGGTCCCCAAAATTTTGGGGCGATGGTGTGAGAACCTCACAACAATCCGATTCGTGTATGTGAATTAGATCCATAGATTCATGATTTTTTTTTTCCCAATCAAGATTCATGGAGGGTATATCTATCTAACTATCTATCTATCTATATATATATATATATATATATATATATATATATATATATATATATAAAAGAGAAAAATACAATGAGATAGAAAGAAAATTTGAGGTGAGCTTTATTTGGATGTCGAATAAAAGGGTCGTTTTAGGGTTAGAAAGAAAAATAAATATTTAAAAAGTTATATTAAATAAGTTAGACCAACTTAAAACCTTGGTTTGTCTGTCGATCCTTGAGGATTTGTGCTGATTTGGGCAGGATCCTTGTTTTACATAGTGGATTCTGTTTACCGCATAGGTTAATTAAGAATTGCACACAGATAATGAACATGAACACGAACAACAGAACTCTTCTTATTATTATTCGCATATGCCAACCAGTACATTATGCTTGAATGATAAGATGAATACAATGCTTCCCGATGGGGTTATAAATACTTTCCGAAAAACTTTTCCGAAGGAGTCCGTCGGCCACATACATGATGTCACTACATAACAAAAATCTTTCCGAAGGGACCTGTCAGCTGATACACAATTTCCTTTCCGAAGGGACCCGTCAGCTACATAACAAAAACCTTTCTGAAGGGACCTGTCGACTACATAACAAGAACCTTTCCGAAGGGACTTGTCGGCTGATACACAATTTCCTTTCCGAAGTGACTCGTCAGCTGATACACAATTTCCTTTCCAAAGGGACCCGTCGGCTGATACACAATTTCTACCGACGACATCATCCCCCCCAAAAGAAAAGTTGTCTCCGAACGACAATTACAAAATCTCTGAGACAAATCAACAACCAAAATACATTGACTGACTAACTGGTCTTCAACACTGTCACCTTAGCCAATCTGATATCTGACCTTGATAGCCACCTGTATCGCTTTCTGCCTTCCAATTCCGAGTACATTGAACCAAGTGTCGTTGCACTGCCTCCAACTGGATGATTAGCTCCTCCCGAGCTCTCTACGCATCCACTAAGATAGCTTCACGGCCAACACCTACTCCAAGTGTAACACCCCTCTCAAAATGCTTTTTCCGTAGATCTTTCCACCTCTAGCACACTATGCCTACAGCAGCTCCAGGTTTCATCAATTGGTCACACTTCCCAAGACTGATATCCGCAACGATTGGGGGTCGAGGGGGCAACGCCCCCAGTGGGGTGTAGCGCCCCTCGCCGCCAAGACCAAATTAACACTTTGAAACCCACACAAAACTGCATGAAACACACTCTTTCTGGCAATCGTTGATGCTTCCCCTTCCCTTTGGTATCCTCCGTTACTCATTCTAAGCATGCTTGATTTGTCGACGTTTTTTTTTTTTTTTTAGAAAACCTCCTGTCACTCTTCTGTGCTACTAATGTACAGCTACACCATACATCCTGCCACCGTATCGACTCCTTCCTTATGCAATATCCTGTAATGCCCTCCAAAGTCTGAATGCAATAACAGGTAGAAGCCGTATGCCAAAACCTATAGAATCAATTCGCCACATTATGCAAAAATCGTACACAACTGGAAGCTTTAAATTTGCAAATTCATATTGAAGCACACAGGGAGCTTATCCATTGAAATCCGTACTATAGCAATATCCTTCCTCATCCTCAACTCTGTGAAAATTTGTACTATAACTATATGAAGGAAGTCGTACTTTGCTTGCTAAAACTCATGTGCTGGCCAGTCGTTTAAAAATCCGTACATTACATTCCAAATTGCAATTTCCATACGCTGCCTTTACTTCCAACTTCCTCCAAATTCCATACGTCGTACGGCCAAAACCCGTACAGTGCCAGTGGCTCTCCTCAAAAATCCGTATAGCACATGTAGAAATTTGCACTGATCAAATCCCCCAAAAAATCCGTACGGTCACTATACTAGAAACCCGTACCATAACTTTTGTTGAAAATCTGTACTAAGATACCATACGGTGATTTCAATAAAGTCTGTATGGTGCATGGTTAGAATAGCTAAAAAAATTGTACATTCATGTGTGAAGGAAATCGTACAATTTTATGCCAATTCCAGACTTAATATAAAATTCCGTACGCTCTTGCCAGACTAGAAAATTTGTACGACAACCTTTACTTAAAAACCGTACACTGCATCATCATTTTAAAATCCGTACGGTACATATCAGACTTAATGCTTTTCTGTACACTGCTTAAAACCTCCAAAAAATCCATAACAAGATGCAAAACTTGGCGAAATCCGTATGGCACAAAAATCCGTACACTTGCCTGGAAAATCAATACAGAAAAAGCTGTACGCTCTTGGCAGGGTCAAAATCAGTACGGTCCATTTTCTTTTCTTCTCTTTTTTTTTTTTAAATCTCACTTTTGGAACAATTATGTACAATATTTACATATATATAGTACTTACAGTCTTTTCTCAGTTGTTCGTCCACGGAGGTGCGTTACTTCTTCCATGGTAGACATTCAACTTCAATCGATTCATTGCGTCGGCCACTTCCTTTTCATCTAGTGTCGATAACTTCATCGCTCCATTATCACCAACTTCTCGTATCTGATACGGCCCAACCCACTTATTTTTGAACTTGCTTGGTTTGATCTCATTTCGGTCGTCGTACTTCAATACCCACTATCCGAGTTGAACCCTGCTACGCCTGTTCTGTGTCATCTCCATATCACCCAGTTTGTTCCCAAAGCTCGCTACCATGGAGTCCATCAATTGCCCCTTCTGCCCGTCAATAACACATTCACTTTGTACTGCTACAACTTTTATTGAACCCTTCCTCTTTGTTGCCTATGCAGACCATATTGTGTGTCTTCCTTGCTGCCAGTACCTTTCTGCTATATCTGTGGTTCGACGTAATAATTTCTTCCTACGTAGTCGTACAGTAGAATCTTTCCTTCTTTTGGGTTCATACTGTATGTTCTTTCCTTCAGCTTCAATCATACTCGCCTTTCCTTCTTCGGCTTGTCTGTGTTTCTTCGGACATTCATTTCCTTTTTCGGCTTCTCTGTGTTCTTTCGGACATTCATTTCTTTCTTCGGCTTCTCTGTGTTCCTTTGGACCTTCATTTCCTTCTTCGGCTTCTCTCTGTTCCTTCGGACATTCATTTCCTTTTTTCTTACCTCCGTCGATTCTTAGCATATTACAACTCGGAAAGAGCTCGTAATCCTCCATCTGCCAGTGGTAAATACCATTTACTAAATCCAGATCGTCATCTCCTTCCAATCGTAGGACTCCCTCTTGATCGGGTTCTATACTTTGCCTCCTCTCATCATCTTCTCCTTCAAAATTCGACGATAGAGCTTCTTCTCCAACCATCTGAGTGTGTAGATCAATGACATACTTCCAGCCTTTTCTTTCAAGTGATAAAGTATTTTTCTTCCAATCGTGTTTTGCCTTGGCTTGTATCAACCACCCCCGACTCAGAATAGCATCGTATCCTCTCCGCTTCAGTGGAATCATGACAAAGTCCAACGGGAACGATTGTGTTCCAATCGTCACTGGTTGCGCTGTGAGTACTCCCAATGGCTTAATTCCATGTTGATCGGCTGTTAACAACTGGAAGGTAGGTGGCCACAATGTCGGCTGTCCCAACTTTTTCCAAGTATCCTTTGGTAGCACATTGACACCAGACCCTCCGTCCACGATCGTGTCCATTAGCACAGTCCTGAGAATGCCCATTTCAACAACCGCTGGATAGCGTCCGGATGAAAGAGCTAACAGCATTGGATCTTCTGCACTTGCGCCACTTTCCTTCTCCTTTTTGTCCGTTGTACTTGCTCCACTTTCCTGCTTCCTTCCATGTTCTCCTAGTAGTTGAGCAGCGGGAACAATGTTTGTGAGTGCCGATCGGAGCTAAGGCATAGTGAGCAACGGATCATTTATCTTGACGGGTATCTCGGCTTGCAATATTTGCCGTACAATGTTCTGTTCTGCGTAGTTCCGTACAGAGGTACTCGGCGTGTCCTTCAAGTGTGCCGTTTCTATTTGTGTTGCTCTCTGGATCTCTTCTCGTGCTTCCTCCAGTCTCTTCTTTTCCTTTGTTAGATCAGGGTATAGCTTTGCCTGCTTCTGAGTGATTGCTAGAACTTCTTCCTCATCCATCCCGATAGTAATCAAGTTTACTTCGGACTTCGGGCACTTAGCATCGTCATGATCGCCAGGTCCACACCATCTGTATAACAACTTCGGTGTGTTTGCTATTGTACACTCTTGGGCAAAGTGACCCCACAAATTGCATACACGGCATTGAACTATCGGCCAGCCATTGGCATCATATTGAATTCGACTCCTTGCGCCATTATTGTTGTTGCCGATATTGTTGTTGTTGTTGTTGCGCCGGTTGTTTCTATATCTGCCCGATGTGGCACCTTCCGTACTGGTGTTCCCGTTCCCTCCTGATTGGGATGCCTCCTGTTTCAGGAACACTTGTTGCGGTGTTCTTATTTTCAAATTGAAAGGGCATTCCTTTACCGGGTGTCCCATAATCTAGCAAATCTCACAAAATTGATCTTTCGGGCAGGATCCCTTCGTATGGCCTTCTTTCTTGCACTCTGTGCACCATAGGTCATTGCCCTTAGTCTCCTTGTTCATGTTCTTGAACTCCATCATCCGAATCATGTCCTTCTGGAAGGCACGAACCTTCTTGTTGCTTCCCTCGTCATCACTGCTATCTTCTCCTGAAGATGTATCGTCGTCGGAATCGGATGAGCTCGTCTTCTTCTTCTTCTTTGTCTTCTGTTCACTTTCGAGGTTCAATGCCCGATTGTATGCTTCAGTATATGTTGATGGTGGCACGATCTTCATCTTTTTTCGTAGCTTCGGCTGAAGGCCTTCAATGAACCATCTTTTCTGGAGCCCATCTGTCGGCTTATTCTCCATTTTACTGATTAAGTCCTTCAACCTCCTGGCAAAGACCCGTACTGTTTCATTCTTCTTTTGTTTGGTATTGAATATCTCCACTACAATTTCATTATCGTCGCGCAGAAGTTAAAATTCAGCGATGAACTCCTTTTTAATGTTATCCCAACTGTTTAACTTTTGTGGATCAGTATCAATAAACCAATCAATTGCAACACCCTATAGGGTAGCGGGAAATTGTTGGATCCATTCGTTTGTATTTGTTATGCCATTTGCCCTCCAGATCGTTTCACATGTTTTACAATGTTGAATGGGATCAGCTGCTTCATCACCATCAAATTTAGGCAACTTTTCTTTCGGACCTGCCATTATCATTGTATGTTGAGGGTTTTGTTGTGTGCCTGTGCTGTTTTGCACTCCCGCGTTGTTTTAAGCATCGGCGCTGTTCTGAGCTCCCGCATTGTTTTGAACACCCGCGTTGTTCTCCACACCCGAGTTGTTTTCTACACTTGCACTATTTTCGGCTTCCACGTTTTCAACACCCGTGCAGTTTTCGACTTCCACGCTGTTTTCAACACCTGCGCTGTTTTCGACTTCCGCACTGTTTGGTGAAGAAGAGGTTTCGTCAACTGAAGTTGTTCATTCCGGAAGTATATCTCGGACAAAGAGGTCACTCCACGCTCATGCTCCTTCGGCACTTTGAGCCATGCGAGTCGATCTACTTCCATCAGGATTCTCTTCCCGTGGCGTATGCAGGTTCAGAAACTCCTCCCTCGCTTTTTCCACCAAATCAAGCTGCTGTTGAGTCTCTTCCAAGAATTTTTCAGTGCTTTTGTGTTCGTCGGTAACTTGCTGAAATCTCCATCTACGTTCAGCCTGTTGTGCCAAAATTAAATTTTCCTGTGCTGCGTGTAATTCATCCTTTTCCTTCAACTTATTCTTATTCTTGTTCAACTGATTCGGCATTTAATCTTCATTTGCCTGTCATCGTACCAGGTCCATTGGGCAATGGCGCCAAATGTTTGCCGCATAGGTTAATTAAGAATTCCACATAGATAATGAACATGAACACGAACAGCAGAACTCTTCTTATTATTATTCACATATGCCAACTAGTACATTATGCTTGAATGATAAGATGAATACAATGCTTCCCGAAGGGGTTATAAATACTTTCCGAAGAACTTTCCCGAAGGAGTCCATCGGCCACATACAACATGTCGCTACATAACAAAAACCTTTTCGAAGGGACCCGTCAGCTGATACACAATTTCCTTTCCAAAGGGACCCGTCGGCTATATAACAAAAACCTTTCCGAAGTGACCCGTCGGCTACATAACAAGAACCTTTCCGAAGGGACTCGTCGGCTGATACACAATTTCCTTTCTGAAGTGACCCGTCGGCTGATACACAATTTCCTTTCTGAAGGGACCTGTCGGCTGATACACAATTTCTACCGACGAAAGATTCGTCCGGATTGGCGGGTAGTGAATCCGGACAAATCCACAGTGTAAAACAAGGATCTTGTCTGGATCACCACGAATCTAGACACGAATTCGGATCCGGTCTCTAAGGTATGAATCCGGTAACTAGTCTATTGACACTTATTTTCACCAACAGCAGAAGACAAAGCTATTAAATGTGCTGCCTTAGAGGGAACAACTCATGAGTGGTGGTATCATGGCTTAATAATATTGGGTGTAAGAACCTCAACTAGTTCTAATTCCAACAACATCTAATTACATTAGAGTTTAGATGTTTGGCATTTTGTCAAACACTTCGCATGCATCCTTTATCTTGCTGTCATTTAATTTCAGAGTGTATTTGGTTGCTTGATATGATGCCAAATGTGATTTATATGCTTTCAAACTGTTACTAAGATTTCTAGGCAATTAACTATAATTCAATTGAAATTCTTTTGACTTTTAGAGTGCATGTAGATGTCGGGCACAAGGTAAATATGCAACTACAACAGCTAGACATTAAAACAAACAGTTGGCATGAAAACTAAATATCATGTGACAGCTCTTGATATTCAACTCCTTGGGACTCTATTGATGTTAGAATTTAATGCAATTGATTACAAACTGAAATGCCAAGAACCCAAGGACTTGCAATTATAAATTTGCAATTAATTGCTTCACAATTAGGGAGATTACTGTCAGATTGAAATTGCACAGACCAGACTTGGCAGAAATCTTACTTTATCCCAAACGCAGATCCTCACAAATGCCAGAGTTGGTGTTATTGCAGCTCTGACTCCAATGCCCAAAACAGTATGATGCAACACCAATTTGATAGTATCTTCGGCATTGTTTTTTGTAGGTAAACAATGTCTATTTACAGCAGCTAAACTTTTGATGGAACTTGATGCTTGGTGCCAAACTCGGAATAATCCAACACCAAATACCAGATGCAAAATGTGTAACAATTGCAGCAGCAACTAACCTTCCGTATGGAAGATGTCTAAAATAATTTCCAGAATTCAACTACCAAACCCTCTTTACCTCAACAACGAATCCCTTCTCAGCCACAGTAGCAACAGTAGAGAGTACAATTATAAATCTCAGAATTTAATCCACAATACCGCAGCTATGTATTAAATGCACAACCTAGCTCCAAATCCTCATACCTCAGCAAGGGATTCGAAATTACCAAACTCATAAACCCTCACAAAGAGACATAAAATCAAATAGACAATTGGATGATTCATTTGCTTCATGAAGCCACCTTTTATAATCCACTTGGTGCCATCAACACACCATTAATTGGAAGCTTCCATTAGATTCTTTTAATAAATAACTTTTCTAACACATGGCTTCACGAAGACACTTTTGACTTAAGAGGCTTCAACTTTTAGATATAAAAACTCCTTGCACTTTTATATTTAATACCTAACTTAGGCCTATAACTAATTAAATAAACAGCCCCTTCCAATGATGACTCAACCCTCAACTTAAGTGAAATTATAAAGTTATAACTTTATAATAAGCCATTTAATGATTTAAATAATTTGGCCACTAGAATAATGATAACTGCCAAAATACTTATTTTTAAATATGTTGTTTGAAACATGAGTCACCTATTATTTCCCCATGTGACCAAATGCACTTTCCAAAAATAGAAAGGGTCCCTCTCAATCATCACCGAACTTTCTATAAATAGCTGGTGCATGAAATTAAGCTGAAACGAGGTCCATTCTGAGTCAAACAAAGACCAAACTAGAACATACTGACTTGTGAAGAAGACAAGACCCTACCATAGCCAAACCTTTGCCTCAAAAGACCCTTTATTCACAATAATTAACCTACAAGGATCACAATAATAGGCTATTCTCTCAAACTATGATGCTAGCAAAAATGGGGACATTACATTGGGTCATGACCAGAGTGACACCTATGCAGAGTTCATAGAATGACTTATTGATAGGTTTGACGAGGAGGACCCATAACTTCACATTTAAGGAATTGGCTCAATCAAAATAATGGGGTACATTTGATAACTATATAACTGATTTTCAGAGATTGTTAGTGATGGTGATAGATATATTAGAATGACATTTAATTGATGGATTGTCTGATTCTCTGAAAAAGTGGGTTAAGATACCAAATCCATGTTCTTTATTGGATGCCATTAAAAGAGCTTTAGATACAGAAACTACAGAAATGAAATGTAAAGCATGGTAAAGTGGAATTCCACAGGGGCAACATAAGGATAAGAAACCATTTTTAGAAAATTGGCCACAGAAAATGAAATCAGATAATAATGATTGCAGCGAACTCTAGAGGAGAAAATAATATTTTTTAGTTGCAAAGAATCATGGGAGCCTGGCCACAGCTGTATGGGAGAAGGGGAAATTCATTATATTCCGGTTGTGTCAGATAGTGAATAAGATGAAAACACAGAACTAGATCAGAACAACAAACATGGTGAATCAGATGAGAAGCAGCCTTATGATGAGAATTCAATATACATTGAAACAAAAGGTGGTACCATTGCTTCTCTATATGTTACTCCTCGCTATAACATCTTCGGGGTTTGAGGAGTTCTGGGAGGGTAATGTGTTATTGTAATGCTCGATACTCTAACTACGTGTAACTTCATCCATGCCACTTTGGTTGCTAAGTGTGGGTTGTAGATAGAGGAATATATTCATTTTTCCATACAATTCATTTTTGACATTTTAATTTATTGTGGTACGACAGTTTAACATTTACAAGATATCCTTAATCATAACAATGCAATTGGAAGACTATAAGTTTCACCAACAAAATGTTCCTATAGTGTAATCACCACTATTCTACATATAATTTGATTACTCTCATTCTCTATACATTTTGTTTTCTGATGGAATTTAATACTCTATCAAAGTTTAGACTAGTCAAGGTCATGAATGCAATTTGGGGACCTAGGTCTTTTACCCAAAGGTTTGTTCTAATCAGACATCCTTCTCGCACACAACTATGTGAACTAAGCATTCAATGGCTCAAAAACACAATGCACTAAGGTAAGAGTGTAATAATCTCTGCTAGATATGCATTAAAAATATCATACTAAAACTGACAGGAATTTCGTGAAAGAGTTGGTGAATAATCAGAACTTTGTGAAACAATATTACTGATCCAAGTCATCATTATTCATGAAATTACTTCTAAGAATATGTCAAACAAATACCATTACATTCACTTAAAACATGAGCACATGTTCAACACAACTTATATTTTCACCAAATAATTCAATGAACTTAAGCAAACCATCTGAAGTATGTGTTCAGCCCTTTTAATACTCTCATACAAACAAATGAATTCTACATAGGGGGAAAGAGGATGGACAGACCCGTCTCAGATGGACACCACTCAAAACCTGGATAAGCTGACCGCCCACCTCAGTCAGTGCTCAACCCGACTACCAACAGTGATGAACTTCCAAATGCTGAAGAAGCCCGACTCTTGCTGTGGCTGTGGATGATGCCGGCAGGCTGTTAATAAGTGCTCCTTCCCATGGATATCTTTCAGGCATTGATATTCTCTTCCGCCCAGACTGTAACTCCCAATCCCGACTGCGGAAACTACAATGCTGTCATTGTCTTGCTGCCAGTCCGTCCTTAAGTCCTGCGGTTTGGAGTTCATGTGTAGACCATGTATGGAGCTGGTTTGATGTGAAGAACTCCTGCCAACTATCCGGTACTCCTCTCTGGCATTACACGGCTACTTAATGATATGCCAATGACAGAATACACTCTGCAAACAATCTCAAATCTGACCTGCATGTGTCGGTTCCTGAAAGCCGACTCACTCCAGCTGGTATTCTTAAGAAAATAATGTTTACCTCTGACCAATCTTCTCATATTTACCAATGCAGTTCGAACTCATATCTAGTCTCCAAATCAAGCTTCTCAGATTGATATCATACTGTGCTGAACTAGATTTTCGTCTAGTTGCACTTTTCCTCAAGAGTTTGCATCCTTAGGAAAATCCAGTCACACATAAGTAACCTTGGAATTTGTTTTGTATCCTATATTCGTGTCTTCTTCCCAAGACTGAGCCTCCTTTTTATAACCTCGAAGTGAGGGAAGATTGTTGGCACAAGAGATGTGGGATAAAACACCAATTTCGTCTTCTAGTCACTTAAGTCACTTCATAAAGTGAATGTCTTAGTAAAACATAAAGTAACTTTATTAAAGTACTTTAAGATGTTAAATGAAAAACTTAAGATAAATCTTCCCTTGTGACTAGCAGGCATTCTGATTGTTAATGCCGTTAATCTATCCAATGTGGAGATAGATTAACCAGGCGCCCGAAGGACTAGTGCGAAAGAGGGGACATGACAAAGAGTGTTTATTAGCCATTCAACACAAGAGAGGGATATAGATATTCTATTCAAAATCAAAGCAACACATGCTAAGCAAGATTTAATCATATACCATAACTATTTATACTAAAAGAGGTTTAGGGAACAATTCTTTCACTTGACACTTCATTTGTTATTCAAGAGGGGAAATTTACCAATTCAAACTGAATGAGAAAGATAATCATGATTTCATATTGATACTTCATTTTTTATACCTTGAAGGCCATATAGGGTCAATTTAACAATCACTCACAACAAGGAGACAAAGCACACAAAGAGAATATACATAATAGAAACTTACTAGAAGCCTCATGCTCTAATTGCCCTTCCAACCAGTGTAAATCCAGAAACAAAATAAGTGCAATTAAGCAACACACATGTTACCTACAATGCACAAGCTACCCTAAATGGGGAGATCTTCCCAATTGACTCCTAGGCTATTAAGTACTCTGAAAGGTCTCTTCTTGACCTCACTAGGGCTTTCTATAAGTCCCTATCTAGGGGACTTCCACTCATATTTCCCCTTTCCTCTAAAGGTCTCTCCACCAAGTTTCTTCCCTACACTTGCTCTCTTGCCTTTTGTGACTTAATTCATTGAATCTTCTTTTCAGCATGTCAAATCATTACTGATCATTCTCAAGGATTGAAAGCTTCCAATTAGATTCCTTTCAACTTTTTTTGAGTCCATCTATACTCACCTTGCATATGTTTCTTATTGATCTCTTGGTTGTAGGACTACTAGCCTTTCAACCTGAATTAGGCCCCCTAGTTAGGTTTTTGACCTATAATTTGAAAAGTCACCAAACAAGGCCCAAATCTATTCCATGATCCAAATACTCTTTGCAGAGTTTCTGAAGATTTTCTAGGTTTTAGGTCACCTAGCTATCCGTACACCTTGTTCCTATAAATTGGCCTAAAAACAAGGTTTCTTAGCCCTTCATGTTGACACAACTTTCTTGGCTCCAAAACAAACACAAATGGCCTCTTCATGACTACTCCTTATGAACATTGCATCTTCACACATCCGTCTACTCCTTTAATCACTAGGATTGATTATTTCAATCCATGAAACTCTCCATTTATGCTCTGCAACCATCAAGCTGCCTAGCCGGGTACACCTTGTCGTGCCTAGGACTTGATCTTAAAAATAGAAAACCTGTTTACCAGGACTCCAAAATGCATATTGACAGTGTATGTACAATACTCTAGCATGTCTAAACTGGCCGTAAAATTCCAACCATGGGATTTTATGCTAGAGCCATTTTTCTTCAACTCTATATTGAGCAATGAACCAGTCATGAGGAAAGAATATTAGATAGATAGCCAAAACAAAATTTCCTACTCTACTCCTACATACAAATAAAGTAAAAACAACCACCTAACTAATCATATAGTTGGATTCATCAATTCAAGCCATTAATGCACAGTTGCTCGAGTTGCAAAGCTTATTGTGGTAAAAACATCAGTTTTTGCTATTGTTCAATACTAGAAAACTTTACAAAACTTAATCAAACTCCAATATGTGGTTGTGGTTGACCTCAAATACCTTCAAATACCATGCTCCAACTATTGGAACTGAGATCCAACCAATTCGTGGTGATTAGCAATATTTTGCAAAATGTTGTCATGACAACATTGCAAAGTTGCAATGTTGCAATGTTGTCATGAGCAACATTGACAACTTTTTCACCAAAGCTTTTAAATGCCATCCCTATGAAGCCAACTTGTGGAGTTTGGATAAAATGACTCCTAGAACTCCTTTATCACAAATTTGACAAGTTTTATCCACCTTTTGGCTACTTTCCCAAATTTTCCTTAACAATTGTGACTTTGCATTTACAAGATCAACTTGAGCAATTTTACTACAACTAACTCCGAAATTCTATCTAGACATTCTAACCTTCCTAGAACACTCTTGGGACTCTATCCTAGTCCTTATTCTTTAGTGGTTTGGTGAGGGCCACCTACACGCCAAAATTGCATTAGGATTTTGAGCTAAAATCCTAGATGCTCGTGCACCATTCTCCCCCTGTTACAAATAACTCAAGTCACTTTAGGAGTGATGAGGTCCATACTAATGCCTAGTTTCTTGAAATCACTCTCAGTGATGCTTTTGGTTGGTGCCTCTATTTGATCAAATGCTCCATGTAGAGTTTATGCCTTGTCTTTATCTTAACCCTAGAATCTAACACTTGTTCAGCCATTGGTTTTAGTTGAGCTGGAAACTTGAGGTCTTTGACATCACTTTTTACCTCTATGTTATTTGCTTGCTTTGCCACATCAGAACCTTTGTATCTAACCAGGTCTTGTATATGGAATATAGGTGATATTGATAACTCCTTTGGTAGGTGAATCTTATAGGCATTCTGTCCATACTTCGCTAGAACCTTACATGGTCCCACTCTCCTCATCTATAATTTTCTTGGTATGCCCCTTTGAAGTATGGCTTTGTTGAGATGCACCATTACCCAATCACCTACTTCAAACTGTAGATCTTTTCTCCTTTCATGTGCCTTGGACTTAAGTTTTCGATTTTCTTCTATCAAAGTCTTCTTCACCTGTTCATGTACCTCCCTCATAGACTGTGCAAAGTCATCTGCATGTCCACTGATTCCATCTTGGTTCTTCAATTCCCTGAGCTCGCAAATACTTGTTGGATGTGGGCCATAGACAATCTCAAATGGACTTTTTCCAGTATATCTATTTGTACTGTCATTGTTAACAAATTTTTCTTGTGGAAGTACCAGATCCCATGCTTGACCATACTCCTTGGTTAGGCATCTCAATAGGTTTCCAAGCACCTTGTTAATCACCTCAGTCCGATCATCTGTTTTTAGGATGGTAAGATGAACTATGTGCCAAGTTTGTACCTAGTGTTTTCCACAATGTCTTCCAAATATGCCACGTAAATTTAACATCCCTGTTAGACACTATACTGATTGGAAAACCATGGATTCTTACTACTTCCTTGAAGAAGAGATGAGCAATGTAACTGGTATCATGAGTTGTCCAACAAGGTATCAAATGACTCATCTTACTAAACCTATCTATTACCACAAATACATTGTCATATCCAGTATTTGTCCTTGGTAAGCCAACTATAAATTCCATACTAATACAGTCCCATGGTCTATTAGGTCTAGGTAGTGGTTGGTATAACCTTGCATTAGATGATGTTCTCTTTTCTTTTTGATGGATCACACACTGCTCAACATATCTCCTAACATCCCTCTGTAGCTTTGTCCAGTAATACAACCATTGTACTAGGTCTAATGTTTTGTTTAAGCCAAAATGACCACTTAAACTTCCACTGTGTTTCTCTTGGATGAGGTTTTCCCTCATCGACCCTTTAGGGACACATAACCGATTACCCTTGAAAAACACCCATTTTGTAATGTATAGTCAGCAAAATTACTATGAGAATGATTATTGAAATCAAGGCATATCTTGCAGGCTTTTGAAAAGTCTTCATCATCCTGGTATAGATCTTTAAATGCTTCAACTCCTATGCTTTGTAACTAGATCTCTTGGACAGCTAGTAGTCTCCTACTAAGTTCATCTGCTACCTTATTATTCTGTCCTTTCTCATGCTTAATGGTAAATGTATAGGCTTGGAGAAACTCCATTAATTTGATATACCTGAGGCTCAACTTTACTTGAGTGTTTATGAAGCTTAAGGCTTGGTTATCTGTGTAAACAACAAACTCCTTGGGTAAAAGATAATGCCTCCACTTTCTAAGGTCTTGGACTAGTGCATAGAGCTCTGGTTCATAAGATGAATACCTGGAATTGGCTTCATTCAACCTTTCACTGAAAAATGATACTGGTCTTCCTTCTTGACTTAGGACTACTCCCACAACTATATTGCTTGCATCACATTGCACTATAAACAACTTGTCAATACTAGGTAACACTAGTATGGATTGTGTGGCCACTTCTTGTTTCAACTTCTCAAACCCTTCATTAGCCTCTTTTGTCCACTTAAACTTGGTCTTAAGTCATCCCTTGATGGTGTCTAACATGGGTGCACATATCTTACTCAACCTTTTGACAAACTTCCTATAAAACTGAGCCAATCCATGAAAACTCCTAACTTTAGCCCCTGTTTTTGGAGTGGGTCAACTAAGGATAGCTTCTACTTTACTTGGGTCCTTTTTTAAATCACCTGGGGAGACTATAATGTTGGCAATATGGCTAGGTATATGTATGAGTGTTGTCATTTATGGAAACATATACCTTTTGATATTTCATGATGTTATCAGAGTTAGAAAATTGTCTAAGTACTAAACAGTTTGCAACAGTATAGAAACAAATACAGTATGTATGGATGATAGACTTTGAGTTAGTTCATGCGCAGTTGAGGATCGATGGTTGACAGGCTCATGATGATGTATGTCAGTGCGCAAACCTGTATGAACAATACATCGCAAGCTATAGTTAAATTACAAGTTCAGGTAATCAGTAGAGAAGAACAGAGCATGACAACTAATTGAAGTGTACGGCTTAAGGAATTATTTTGGAAAAAAAATTATTTAATCATGTTGGGTCGACATCCTAGATGTTTACCCAAGTTATTTTATATTTGGTCAAATGTGAGAAAGCATCAAGGCCGATTAAGCAAAGATTTATTAATTTGCGAGATATAAGTGAAAATGATATCTTGCACAAATAGTGTGGGTAAAAATGTGATGCAAACTATATGTGAAGGAAGCTTAAATGATATGCGAGCCTTATGCGATGCGAAATCTGATGTATGATCAGAGCAAGTGCGAGATACAACAGTAAGACAATATTGTATGTATATCTACTCTTGTGAAAGAACTTAATTGTATATTGAATATTAGGGTAGTGGGCTCTTATTGAAGCAACTCCTAATAGGGTTGAGGCTTTAACAGGGCCTAGTCCTCTAACAAGGACTCGAGACACTATATGTATTTCATAGACTCCTAACAAGGTCAATATCCTTAACAAGATTTTTTTGTTTAGTGGATCATCTTGTGGGTATCATCTCTACTGGGGTTTTCCCTTGGCTAGGGTTTCCTTAGTTAACAAATAATGGTGTTATGAGTTCTTTGTGTGTATGGTTATATTTACTGTTCAGCATTGTTGGTTTACTTTCATATACAAGTTATAAAGTAATTAACAATATTCAGTTGTGGGCAAAAGTTTGTAGGATATTGATTCTCCCCCCGCCCTCTCAGTATTATTTATTTCTAACAATTGTTATCAAAAAACAGTTACTCTGTAGAGTCTTAACAGCTTGAGTAAGATCCCTATGGATATTGAACAGTTGAAGAGAAACCTTGAAGAAGCTCTTGAGCAAATTGATCTTCTTACTGAAGAAAGAGATAACCTGAAAGATAGGTATGAGGATGCAAAGGTTTACATTGGTAAACTGAAAGACAAGTTTGATGATCTAAAATCGAAAAAGGAATCAAATGAGCAGATTAGTGACAATGATGAAGTAGGAATTCTCAAGAAAGAAAATGAGATCTTGAAGCATGAATTGAAAATTGTTGAACTTAAGTCTTAAGAAAGATGATAGAAAAACCGAACCTGATCTAAAAGTTGAGAATGCAGACCTTAGATCCTAGTTAAGTCAAGTAACATCTGAATTAAACTCTATTAAGATAGGACATGCAAGATAGAAAAATACAACACTATTGTGAAAGGAGAATTGACACAAGCTAAACAACAATTAGAGAAGCTTTATTCCACAGTGAAAAAATTGATGAGCAGATATTTTACCAGAGACCCTTTTATGATAAGACAGGCCCTAGATATTATTGGAGAGAAATTAACCAAGAAAGTTAAAATTAGAAAAGAACCAAATCCAGTTGTTGAGTCTCGTAAAGAATCTGATTTGAGTAAGATTGAATCAAGCATAACTATTGAAGTATCTAAAAAAATTGAACTAGTCGATTTGTTTGTGAGACACGATGAATCAAAGAAAATAGAGCAATTTGATGAAGCTAAGCAAGCTGAATTATCTAAGGAAGTTAGACATGAATTCAAAGGTAGATGTTTCATATGCAATGAAGTTGGTCATGTCATGTCCCCACTCTAGCTCAGTCTAATAGAGACATGTAAGTCAGCTTATTATGGGGTCTTGTAGGCTGACAGGGTCAGATAGAGACCCAGTATGGTTATTCAGTGTTGGGGACTTGGTTTTCTGGTGGGTATTGATTAGTTGGGTGACGTTCCTTGTTTCTAGGAGGCAGTTCCTACATTTATGGGGTTCATTCCTACTTTTTAGGAGGTATGATCATGCCCAGGGCTGGGTTTCCATGAGATGACCCTTTGGGTTTAGTTTCAGAGGGATAGGGCTTGTTTCCTAAATTTTAGGAGCATCCCTAGATTTTAGGGATGAGACTGCCAGTGGATCCTTGATTTCCGAATTCAGTCACAAACAGGTGACAGGATGATTTTATGGTTTGTGATGTCAATTGGGCAGTTTGTGGCTATTTGGGTTATATTTTTAATATTTCCTAAGTTAGCATTTAATATTTGAATAAGGCTAAGTTAATCGCCATTTTGGAGTAATAAGGGAATTTTGGCCTCATCTAGATGCGTATCCCATGTTATGATAGCTCGTTGGAAAGGTTTTGAAATTCTCTAAATCTTCCTCTTTGGTCGCAGGGCAATTCGGTGAACGGATTTATTACTATGGTGGAAAAGGTCATTTTCTAGTGACATGGTCACTTTAAAATAAGATTTAATTCATTTTTTTTATAGCCAACGCCAATTGGGGGTCACTTTAGGGTTCGAATTGCTTTGCAAGGGGTTATAAGGAGATGGGCGCCATTTCTCATGATTATGCATATTTTCAAACACTTCTTTTCAGATTTGCTCTACTTGAGCGATTTGCATTTTGGGACGCAAACCCCAGGGTAATTGCTGGCTGGGACGTAACCCTCAGCAGCATTGGGTATTGGTTTTTCTGGCTGGGACGTAACCCTCAGCAACATTGGGTATTGGTTTGTCAGTAGTTTCAATAGTATTCAGGAGGAAGGTAGACGCCACTTCAGCTTGGACCTACAGTTGTTTTGTTGGGCATCTTCTTTGGTGTATGGGAGGTGAATTCTAGCAGCCGTACACTGCCATTTCTTGCAGCCGTACTTGCAGCCGTACTCTGTCATTTGCAGCACTTGGATACATAGAATAATCGGTTACTCAGCAGCAGTTTCTTGCATTTTATCAGCCCGTTTTCATCAGCCAGTTGTAGCGTCATTGTTAGAGGAAATGTACCGGATCTTTTATTTGGCTCTATAATTCAGAGATCTGCCTGGTACGATTTGTATCAACTCTGACTTTACTGCATATTGTTATTTATTTTCAGACTCTTTTCTTGCCATTTGCTACTTCTCATTTCTATGTGGAATAATCATCAAAAACACAAAAACAAACAAACCCTTCTGCATTTCTGTCTAGTTGTACAAGAAAACATTAATAAATAGGAAAAAACAAAAAAATAAAATAAAACTACAGCAGATTTGCAGTAGAGATCCATCAGGGATCTTTCAGTAGTATCAGAGCTTACATCCTGCTAGCCTGTAGGGTTTGTGAGAAATTGTCACAACAGATTTGGCATCTGGGTATTGGATAAAAGTTTTTGATAAATCATTTCGGCATCTGGGTAGTCACTAGTTGGTGGATTGAATACAAATCTATGCATCTTGGTGGAGAAATACATAGATTCTACGAGCGCATGAGAAACTAGTGGCAAGCAGAGGCCGCCAGAGATGCACAGATACCAGCTATGGGTGAGGCACAGGGTGCTGCTAGCGACGCCATGCCTACAGAAGCAGAAGAAAGAGAGATGGTGCGGACCCTATTCACTACTCAGCCCAGGATCGCTCAGGCTGTAGACAGGTTACAGGATACCTTGGAGTGTTTGGAGATGGGTGGACACAGAGGCAGGCAAAGTAGATCAGTTTCAGTGGCTGGTAGTCAGCCCAGCCATCAGTCCCATTCTTCAGTTGGGAGCTCCCTTCATTCAAGTAGGAGGCATCGCCATTGTACACCTACTACGAATAGGCCATTGCTTTCCCAATTCATACCAGGTGAACGGCCAGCGCAGGTGGAACCACCAGAAGTGGGGTTTTAGGAGTCAGTTTTGGCGGCCACAACTGAGTGGAGGGCCCTACCTCCTGAGGTTAGGGATGTCTTCCCTTTTCCCCAGTATTGTGCACAGCGTAGAGATACAACCAAGTTCAGGGGAGATCGTGGTAATAGACTACCACAACAGCAGCAGAATTATGACCTCAATAGAGCTACTAGGAAGATTACATTGGCCCCATATAATGGCTTAGGAGACACTAGCGCACGAGCCTGGGTCCACAAGCTGGACATATACCTTTCATTGAGGCCCATGCCTGAGCGTGAGGCTATTCAGTTTGCTATGTTGCATTTAGAGGGGATTGCCTATGATTGGTGGCACCATGGATTGGTCACCCAGGATCACGCCTTAGTTCACTCCTATGCTGAGTTCACCGAGCGACTCATTGCACGATTTGACCGTAAGGATACAGAACTTTATTACAGGGAGTTGGCTCACCTTAAACAAACTGGTCATGCAGAAGCCTATATTAATGAGTTCCAGCATATTGCAGTTATGGTACCGGATATGCCTCAGAAACGTAGTGTGATGTTGTTCATTGAGAGTTTGCAGGATAGACTAAAAGGATTGGTACGTTCTTTCCAACTAGCTACTCTTAAGGAGGCTATTGATGTGACATTGAGATTGGATACTGTTCCCACTTCTTATCAGGCAGATAAGAAACCATTTAGAGATTCACGGCTTGCACAGAAGGCCAATACGACACAGAACAAAGGAGGGACCTCATCTAAAACTCCTTGGATGAATTAGGAGACAAGGAATGAATTGAGGAGGAAAAAGTTGTGTTTTTCCTGCAAAGAACCATGGGAACCAGGACACCGTTGCATGGGTAAAGGAAAGGTTCATTTGATTGAGGTGACTTCTGAGTTAAGGGATGAGGAGGTTCCTGATACTGATATTGAGGATAATACAAAGGATGTTGAGCAGTTTCCGACACAGTTGGAGTTAGACACCGCTGAGCCTGTGGCATCAGCTAAAGTAGCTATGGCTACCCTCTCCAATTATCCTAAGTTTCATGCCTTCCGGTTGAAAGGTACACTTAAGGGTAAGCGGATCACCAGTTTGGTAGACACAGGTGCTACGCATAACTTTATTGATCAAAAATTAGTTGAGAGGCATGGCTTACAGTACGAGGAGTTTGGTGGTTTTGGAGTGAAGGTGGCTGATGGTGCCATTTTGGGTTGTACCAAGCGGATTCCACAGCTTAGTATTCAAATGGGAGATTATACTTTGACTAATGACTTCTATGTGCTTCCCATAGAAGATTATGATGTGGTTTTGGGCATGCAGTGGTTACAGGGTATTGGGCATTACATTATTGATCACCACCGTATGCAGTTAGAGTTTCTTTCTAGCGGGCAGAAGGTGATTTTGAGGGCAGCGTCAGATGGTGGACCCAGGGAGGTGACTTGTCGCAGGATGGAGACCATCCTTAGGCATAATGATGTGCTTTCGGCTACACACTGTTTGGTTAAATCCAAAACACCCATATCTCAGGATGGCCGTGTATTTCATCTGGACATTCAGTCAGTGATGGATCGTCACAGTAGAGCGTTTGGTGATATACCTCCTGGAGTGCCACCAGATAGAGGGTTTGAGTATGGTATAAAGTTGGAGGATGGAGTGAAGCCAGTGATTACTACTCCATACCGTCATCCTAGAGCCTATAAGGATGAAATTGAGAAGACTATTCATGAGCTATTGGACATGGGTTTCATTCGACCTAGTTCTAGCCCCTTTGCTTCTTCTATAGTGCTTGTTAAGAAGAAGGATGGGACTCTACGGATGTGTGTAGACTATAGAGCTTTGAACAAGAAGACAATAAAAAATAGATATCCCATTCCGCGCATTGATGAGTTGTTAGATGAGTTACATGGGGCTGTCTACTTCTCTAAGATTGATCTTCGTTCAAGTTATCATCAGATAAGTGTACAAGCAGAGGATGTACACAAGACCGCCTTCCGTTGTCACTATGGGCACTATGAGTTTTTGGTAATGCCTTTTGGCCTTACCAATGCACCAGCTACTTTCTAGTCCTGTATGAATCATATCTTCAACAAGCAGTTGAGAAAATCGGTTCTAGTGTTTTTTGACGACATATTGATGTACAACAGTACTTGGGAGGACCATCTCAGACATCTCGAGGAGGTACTTAGCATAATGGAGAGTCAGTCTCTATTTGCTAAGCTTTCCAAATGTGAGTTTGGATTGGGGGAGGTGTTATATTTGGGTCATGTGATCAGTGCTGAGGGGGTGAAGGTGCATGAAGAGAAGATTCAGACGATTCAGAATTGGCCTGTTCCTCGAAACATTACTGAGTTACGAGGATTCCTTGGATTGTGTGCTTATTATAGAAGATTTGTGAAGGGTTTCTCAGAGCTGGTAGCACCTTTGACAGATCTCACAAAGAAAGGATCATTCAGATGGACAGAACAAGCACAGGGGGTCTTTGATAGACTCAAGGAGGTTATGAGTACTTGCCCCGTTTTGGCACTACCTGATTTCTCGCAGCCATTTGTCCTAGAGTGTGATGCATCGAGCTTGGGTATAAGAGCGGTGTTGATGCAGAATAGACACCCCATTGCCTATGAGAGCAGGAAGTTGCAAAACAATGAAAAGTTGTACTCTACCTATAATAAGGAAATGTTGGCTATTATGCATGCGTTAGCCAATTTCAGATAGTATCTTGTTGGCAGTAAATTTGTGGTGAGAACAGAGTACAGACCATAACAGTCTGAAGTATTTCCTAAATCAAATAGAGCTCAATGATCGACAACAAAAATGGGTTAGCAAAATTCAGGCTTATGGCTTTGATATCGAATTCATAAAGGGGAAGAATAATACTGTGGCTGATGCACTCTCTAGGAAACCTTCATTGGCTGCCCTATGTTCATTGAGCGAGATTTCAGCAGATTGGAAGGCTCAACTTTTAGTTGAATACTCCAAAGATCAGCATGCTTGTGAGATTATGGAGGGATTGATAGTGGATGACAGATACAGTGTGGTAGATGATATTATCTACTATAAAGACAGTGTTTACCTTGTTCCGGGTTCTTAGTTGAAGGAACAAATTTTGCATGCTCTCCATGATATTCCTACAGCCGAACACCCAGGATATGGTAAGACTTACAGGGCAGTACGTGAGAGATTCTCTTGGAAGGGTCTCAAAGATGATGTTTTACGCCATGTCCGTGAGTGTATGACTTGTCAGCAGAACAAGTTGGAGCATACCTACCCAGCGGGATTATTGCAGCCCTTGCCTATACCGGAACAGAAGTGGACAGGGATCTCCATGGATTTCATTACAGGTCTTCCTCGGGTTCAGGGGAAAGATTGCATCTATGTTGTTGTGGATAGGTTAACGAAGTATGCCCACTTCTTTCCCATTGCATTAGATTTTATAGCATCGCAGGTGGCTGAGTTGTTCTTCAGGGAGGTGTTTAGACTTCATGGTCTTCCCAAGACCATTGTGAGTGATAGGGACAGCAGATTCATGAGTTCCTTCTGGCAGGAACTTTTTACACTTGCTGGTACTTTGTTAACACCTAGTACTAGTTACCACCCTCAAACGGATGGGCAGACAGAAATAGTTAACAAATGGGTTGAGGGATATTTGCGTAACTATGTGTCAGGGCAGCAAAAAGCATGGGTGCGTTGGATGCATTTGGGCGAGTATTGTTATAATACTACGCATCATATGTCCATTGGCATGACGCCTTTCAGAGCTCTCTATGTATATGAGGCATTATCTTTCACTGATTTGGCATTTGGTGACAGTAGAGTTCCCTTGGGTCAGGATTGGTTACAAGAGAACCAGGATGTCATGAGATCTCTTAGGGAGAATTTGCAGCAGGCCCAAAATCAGCAAAAGATGTACGCTAATAGGCACAGGATTGAGAGGGCATTTGAGGTGGATGATATGGTCTTTCTACGTTTACAACCATATCGGTAGAGCACCCTAAAAAGGGGGGGAGTTGAGAAGCTCAAACCACGTTTTTATGGTCCATACAGGATACTTAGGCGAGTGGGAGAGGTTACATATGAGGTTGAGTTACCACATGGCAGAAAAGTTCATAATGTATTTCATGTATCTTGCCTGAAAAAGGCCCTTGGACAACATATTATAGTTTCACCCGAATTACCTCCTATGGATGACGAAGGTAAATTGATTTTGGTCCCTGATGAGATTCTTGAGGTGAGGGAATGGCGGCTGAGAAGCCAGGTGATTCGAGAGTATTTGGTTCGATGGAGAGATCTTCCCATTGAGGATGCCACCTGGGAGGGTGAGAGCATTTTACAACATCCTGCATTACAGTTGCTTGTGGGCAGGCATCTCCGAGAGGGGAGGACTGTCATGTCCCCACTCTAGCTCAGTCTAATAGAGACATGTGAGTCAGCTTATTATGGGGTCTTGTAGGCTGACATGGTCGGATAGAGACCCAGTATGGTTATTCAGTGTTGGGGACTTGGTTTTCTCATGGGTATTGATTAGTTGGGTGACGTTCCTTGTTTTTAGGAGGCAGTTCCTACATTTATGGGGTTCATTCCTACTTTTTAGAATGTATGATCATGCCCAGGGCTGGGTTTCCATGAGATGACCCTTTGGGTTCAGTTTCAAAGGGATAGGGCTTGTTTCCTAAATTTTAGGAGCATCCCTAGATTTTAGGGATGAGACTGCCAGTGGATCCTTGATTTCCGACTTCAGTCACAGACAGGTGATAGGATGATTTTATGGTTTGTGATGTCAATTGGGCAGTTTGTGGCTATTTGGGTTATATTTTTAATATTTCCTAAGTTAGCGTTTAATATTTAAATAAGGCTAAGTTAATTGCCATTTTGGAGTAATAAGGGAATTTTGGCCTCATCTGGATGCGTATCCCATGTTATGATAGATCGTTGGAAAGGTCTTGAAATTCTCTAAATCTTCCTCTTTGGTCTCAGGGCAATTCGGTGAACGGATTTATTACTATGGTGGAAAAGGTCATTTTCTAGTGACATGGTCACTTTAAAATAAGATTTAATTCATTTTTTTTATAGCCAACGCCAATTGGGGGTCACTTTAGGTTTCGAATTGCTTTGCAAGGGGTTATAAGGAGATGGGCGCCATTTCTCATGATTATGCATATTTTCAAACACTTCTTTTCAGATTTGCTCTACTTGAGCGATTTGCATTCTGGGACGCAAACCCCAGGGTAATTGCTGGCTGGGACGTAACCCTCAGCAGAATTGGGTATTGGTTTGTCAGTAGTTTCAACAGTATTCAGGAGGAAGGTAGACACCACTTCAGCTTGGACCTACAGTTGTTTTGTTGGGCATGTTCTTTGGCGTATGGGAGGTGAATTCTAGCAGCCGTACATTGCCATTTCTTGCAGTCGTACTTGCAGCCGTACTCTGTCATTTGCAGCACTTGGATACATAGAATAATCAGTTACTCAGCGGTAGTTTCTTGCATCTTATCAGCCCGTTTTCATCAGCCAGTTGTGGCATCATTGTTAGAGGAAATGTACCGGATCTTTTATTTGGCTCTATAATTCAGAGATCTGCCTGGTACGATTTGTATCAACTTTGACTTTCTGCATATTGTTATTTATATTCAGACTCTTTTCTTGCCATTTGCTACTTCTCATTTCTATGTGGAATAATCATCAAAAACACAAAAACAAACAAACCCTTCTGCATTTCCATCTAGTTCTACAAGAAAACATTAATAAACAGGAAAAAACAAAAAAATAAAATAAATCTACAGCAGATTTGCAGCAGAGATCCATCAGGGATCTTTTAGGTCATATGAAGAGAGATTGCATAGGTAAGTTTTTTAAACCTATTATTAATTTCTTTTGGTATAATTGTCATGGTTATGGACATAAAGCAATAGATTGTAAGAAACCTAAGTTTGATAGTAATAATGGGAATAATAGAAAGTTTAGAAATATTAACCTTACAGGTAATGAAAGAGGAAGATTACAAAGCAGATCTAAGGATGGAGAGAAATCTAATGGTGAAAGGAAACAATTTGTATGTTACAAGTGTAACAATCCTGAACATATTGCAAGGAATTGCAGAGCACTTGAAAGTCAGATTGGAACCAATTAGAGAAGGAATGCACCTATATATCTGTTATGTAATAACTTTTGACACAAAAAGATTTTGCAGAATGGATAGAAGGAACTTCAACACAAATCCTAATCATAGAAGGAACAATAATAGGAATGACAGAAGAAATGGTAATGTTGGCAACAATAGTCATAAGGAAGAAATCAAAGAACATGTTGATGAATTCAAGGAAGCATTTGTGAAAGCTATTAATCCAGAAAGCTCTAATATAGTTTTGGAAGAACAATATTTTGATGCACCTAATGGGAAATCGAAGTCAGAAATTGTTTGTGACTCATCCTATTTGAGCTAAGCATTTCTAGAAGAGGCAGAGCATCAGTTAATAAGAATTGATGACAAAATGTGAAATAGAAGTTGCGAAGTTAGCAGAAGGTAGACGAGATAGAGAGGAATCTATGGTTGAGTGCACAAGATTTTTGATGATTGTAGTAAGTCATATGGAAGAAATCGAGTTTACTGGTAATTAGTGACATCTTTTGTAGAAGAAGCAGATGCACATTTAATGAGAAGTTAAATTTGAAATGATTTAAGGATTGCAAGTAAGAGATTTAGTACCATTTGATCTTGTGAAGTGTTTGGAGCAATTAGTGAGCGATTTGATAGCGAATTTGAGTGCAAAGTTGTAGAAGCCCTAACTCACGATAGCAAAGGTATTTTGCAAAGCTTTAAGTTAGAATTTCAGTATCATAGTTAGTAGAATAGAAAGCCAGTCAGTTTGTGATATAAGTGAGAGACCTAGGTACAAATTCAAGAAACACCTGTTTGTTTCTCTTATTGATGATCTGTTAGGAGCATTTTCCTAAATGCCACCAAATTTACGTCACGTAGAAGACACTAGAAGCTACATTCATTGTAAGTTTGAGAATGTTGGAGATGAGGATATTCACAAGGATTTAGGAGTTATGTGTAATGGAGACCTAACCCTAAAATCTAAGTATGCATACCTAAATGAATTGAACCTGCTTAAGTATATGTTTTACACGAAATTTGATAATGATGAGTGAAGCAGGATTATCCTAAGTTGAGTTCATGAAGAAATGTTTTAGTAGGTGATTTGCCTATTGTAATTGACAGTGACCTAATTCATAAGGTCATAGGTTTAAGCAATGAAGGGTGTAATCCAGTGAATGACAAAAATGTGAGAAAGACAATTGAGACAAACCTGAAAACTAAGTTTGATGGAAGGAGTATAAGAGTTGATCTGATCTAGGACAATGGAGTTAGAATATTGAGCAAGATTACAGGATATAAACTGAATCATAGTTCTAGAGTGAACTTTGTGCTAGCAGAACTTTTGCATGCAGCTTATGTAATGGCAGTTGAGAAGAAGAAAGTAAATATGTATGAGATTGTTATAGTGCAGTTGTTGGACAACATTGTAAAGTTGAAGAAGGCTAAGAATGCAGTCTTTAGAATTAGATCTCTACTGACACTTATTTTTCTATGCAACTAAGCAATTCCCTAGTATGACAAGTTAGGGCAGTATTCAGTGTTCGATGAAGATGGTTATATAGTGTTACAGGGCCAGACTAGAGAATGTCAGAGATAGAGACATTGATAGAATGATGAAAAGCTTCCAATTTGAGATGAAGCTAAGATATAGAATCCCTCCCTCTATGGTGGAGAAGTATAAAGATGTAATATGTTTCATGGTCAAAACTGCCACTACTTGTATGGAGGTAGCAGAACCTAGAGTGAAGTTTATTAAACCCATGGGATATGAAATGAGTGATGAACTCATTGAAGGATACACACAAATTATTCTACAGTCAGAAAGGGACACTGAATGTCCAAGATGGGGTACCTATAAAGAGAAGATAAGGGAAGTTCATTCTGAACTTCATAGTAAAGAGATCAAGAAGAATGTGGAGAAGAATATTGAATCCATTCTTAAGAAGCCAGGCATGACAAGAGAAGAATTCAATGAGATTAAAGGTATAGCAATGGAGATGAAAGCCAGTGGGCCATCTGAGGTGTTGGCAGCCACACCTATCGCCGTTGTAGCACCATTTGTGGATGTGACAGTAGTAGGGTCTACTTCACAAATACTTACTGCACCTTATGCAGCAGTTGTGCAAGTTCAACCAATTAGAGTAGAAAATGGTCAACAAAAGAGGAAATCTGATGATGTTGAGGTGACAACAACATTTGCATAGAGGAAATCAGAGAGATTGGTAAAGGTTAAGCAAGAATCTACACCATCTCCCAAGAAAAGGGTCAAGTAGACCACCGGTGGACCTGAAAAGAGGAGAAAAGCACTGCAAATCAGTGAGTTTGAGGAGTAAGAGGAAGAGACTAAAGAGAAGCTAGTTGAATAGAAAGTTGGAGAAGGACACCAACCGGTAAGAAAGCTTGGAAGCCTAAAATTGAGAATCTGAATATGCAGATTATAAATAATGATAGTTTTGTTCACTTGAATAAGTATTATAGTTTGTATACTAACATGGATAGGAGACGGTTAGAAAATGCCATTGTAAGGAATATGATTTTGAGGAATACGAGATTTGATAGTATCCAAAATAAGATACCAAAAGATTTGTACAATAGATTGCTTAACAGGAAGAGAAGAGTAGTAGAAGAAGACACTACATTAAGAAAGAATATGATTAATAAATTGTGTAAAGTACAAAGGAAGACATAGAAAAGATCTTGAAAGGTATAAAATCTTTGTTGAGGAATAAGAGAAGAGCAGTTCTTCTTATGGAAGGCAACTATGAAGAAGTTAAGAAGGAAACCGAAGAAGCCATAGTGAAATATATGACTTTCATGCCTAAGATCACCAAGGTTTGCGTAGCTGGAAACAGGAAGTCCAGTTTATGTGGAGGCCAGTACTCCTACTGAAGGTGAAGAAGTTGAAGAGGCACAACAAACTTATTCTTTCCTCATATAGTTATTAGTACTGAATCCATGCAAGTGGATAGTACACACATAACTATAGATGCCATGGAGAATCCTTTTGTAGGATATAGGTCCAACATTGTTGGAAATATTACTGCCTACTCTAGCTCGGATGAAGAGGATGATGAAGAAGCAAAGAATAATGCAAAAAAGATTAAGGAAGAAGCAGAAGAGAGAAGGAGAAAGCAAGAAAAGAAGAAGAAAGAAAGATAGCAAAAGAAACTTTTGAATTAAAGCTGAAATAGAAGATTGTGATGCAAGAGTTAGTATTCTTGCCCAATCTGAAACATGTGGAAACAAAATCTGGGAAGGTAGAGTTTCAACATGAAGCTGACAACAATAAGACAATATTGTATGTATATCTACTCTTGTGAAGAAACTCAATTGTATGTTGCATTTTAGGGCAGTGGGCTCTTCTTGCATACATTGTATCTGATCTACCAACTCCTAACTAGGTTGATGCAACTCCTAACAAGGTTGAGGCTTTTAACAGGGCCTAGTCCTCTAACAAGGACTCGAGACACTATATGTATTTCTAGACTCTTAACATGGTCAATATCCTTAACAAGATTCTTTTGTTTAGTGGATCATCTTGTGGGTATCATCCCCACCGAGGTTTTCCGTTGGCCAGGGTTTCCCTAGTTAAAAAATAATGGTGTTATGAGTTCTCTGTGTGTATGGTTATATTTACTATTCAACATTGTTGGTTTACTTTCATATGCAAGTTCTAAAGTAATTAACAATATTCAGTTGTGTTTCCCCCAGTTTTCTTCTTCTACTCGATTAGCAAAGAGGAAATTTGTGTTTCAGTAAAGCCATAGGTGTTCGAGTCTAGATCTAAGCCCCCTAGGTGGAATGAGTTTTCATTTGATTTTCCCTTCTCCACATTTCACAGCCGGGTGGTTCTCCTTTTCAAAGTCGGGATTTTGTGGGTGGTTTAGTACCTAATCCGATGGAAATTCACATTGCTCATGCAAAGATTATTTTCAAAGTTATTCTACTTATGATTCACTGTTTACTCGATGAAAATAGAAGCCTGCAGAAATTCGGACTATGTCTTCTCCTTGGCGGGTTTTCAACCCATGAAGACGTTTTTCCGCAAAGAGTTTCAGATGATGCATATGGGTCAAAATAAGGCCATAGCGAAGTACTTTATGAGCATTTCCCTTTCCCTTAATGATTATCTACCTCGGGGAGTATCCGGGACTCATTACGGCTCCAATAATCATTCTAGGTGGAAAAATCAAAATCAACTTCTCCTCGGCTTGTTTTCAACCCATGAAGTTGATTTTCCGCGAAAGGCAATTCCGAAGGAAAGTAAACAAAGGGTGGGCCCCTAATGGATTTTTGCACTCACTTTAGACTTTCTCGGACCCAAAGGTAACCATAGACAAAAGGTGAAGTAAGATGGAAGCCTGGGCAGAGAAATGGAAATTGTCTTCTCCTCAGCGGGTTTTCAACCCATGAGGACAATTTTTTGGATTTTAAAGAAAATTAAACCTAGAATTGGATTGGATCCACGAAATGTGTGCAAAAATTCCAAAGATGACGATAGGAGTATCTTAACTGTGGTGGAAAAAAGTTACTAAAGCAGAATTCGACTCGGCGAGTTTTCTCTTATGGAGTATTGTATTTGTGACTTTCCAAACTTAATGGGAAACAGGAAAGTAAGTGTGAAAGGATATAAAATTACCATTGGGCCAATGGAAAGGTGAAAAGACACTGAGATATTCGTTAAAACCATAAATTTACTGCTTCAATGGACCTCTCCTTCAATTCATTCGTGTGGCACGGATTCTGAAGACTAACAGATGAATTGAATCTCCTATATGGATGGAGACATGAACAGTGCAAAATTACCGCTCTTGCTTGAACTATTATTCTATTAATTTGCACAACCTTTTTCGAAAAGCTAATATCTGTGCATTTGTTATCCTTTTCTTTTCTAGATTTTGAAATTAATTCTCAAATAAAATGGCAACTAAGTTCGCGGGTTTCGATGGGTTGAATGGAATTAAGTCTTCACTGCAGAGTTTCACGGGCACTTCTCTTCGCTTCTTCGACATGCAAGATTTTCAAAGGAGAGTGAGATCGGAGCCAATCCATCCCATTACTGAGAAGCTTCGAGGATGCGAGCTAGTTGAGGCAGCTGGTTTTCCAGTTGCAGTCCAAGCTCTCAAACTAATTTAGGAATGCATAGATCATTATAATCCTGACACTAGGCAAATTATATTGTCGGATAACACAGTATTGATTTCTATTGATAGGCAAACATTGGTAAATTGCCTTCAAGTTATTGAGCGGGAAGAATTCTCGGATTTAACATTTGGAGGTGCCATTTCTGAATTCTCTATGAAGATGATTTGGAGAAAGGAGATCATGCAATCATGGTTCCAAAAGCCACAGAGCACTAAGAGTAAGGTTCCTAAAACTTGGGTATCTCGGCAACTTCAAGGGGAATCCGTCAAAAGCTGCAAGATGCAAATATGAAAAGGATCAAATATGAGATGAGTTCAAGAGCCATGATCGTGCTTTCGCCAGGCTTACAGTGGATCAAATAAAGATGTATGAAATTGAACATGATGTTGAAGGAGTGTAAGACAATGGGCAAAATATGTACAGTAACACCTATTTGACAAAGTTGAGAGGCACTATTGTTAGTTTTGAACCTTATGAAGATGTAGGAGAAGATTTAGATGTTGTGATGGCATGGATTATCAAAAGGACTGGAAAATGGATCCAGTGGACCATAGCAAGACAGAACCAAAGCAAAAGTGCCACAGCTCAGGCCTCTCTAGCAACTGCTGTAGCTCCCTCCTCTCAGGGTGACACATCAGGTGTAATGCTAGTTCTCACTCAAGGACTGGCCCAATCATTAGGCGAAGGTAATCAACCTTCAGACAAGAACATTCCCCTTGCTCAAACTTGCCAGGGTGGCCCCCTCCCAGTAATCGGATCCCCGTCAGAGGTAGAGAAGAAGAAGGCGGAAGAAACGAAAGACAGTGCGGCCACTCCTCCCCCTTCACCTCATAGTAGTCTAGTCCCATCTGTGAGTCCTGCACTTCTCTTGCCAAGTAGCCCTCATGTACAAGTGGTGGATTTGGGAGACGATGGAAGCAGTGAAAGCGAATCCACTGAATTTGATGAAGTAGCAAAGAAGTCTGCAAGAGAGGAGAATGGCCAAGGTTCTTTGCAGCTTGTTTCACAAACTCCATTGAATCTTTTTTCTTCAATTGCAAAAACAACCACTCCAACCAAAAGAAAGATGTTTAGCATAGAATCTCTTGGGACTGCCTCCAAGGTAATAAGCACAGATTCATGGCTGGAGGACACCTTAGATAGAAAAAGAAAGAGGAAAGATGAAGGATCCCCAAACAAAGATACTCTGCCTCTTGCTATCCACTCTGGATCAGCATTGAGCAAGGTCAAGAAGCAGAAGACCTTGTCCATCCTCGAACAAGACCTTGAAACAGGGCATTTGACCATGGAAATTGCAAAGCCTACCAAGGAAGGAAGACTTGAAGATATGTCTACAGATGATTTCGCTCTGCATTCTGTAGATCTTGGAGAAGCTAGACATGACAACAAGGTTGGCTTGTGGAAGTCAACAAACGAAGTGATTGAAGGACAACTGGAAAGCCTCAAGTTGTTAAAGGTTAGAATGAAGGCGGAGATACAAGAACTAAATGGCTTCATCAGGCAATTGGTCACCCCATTGGCCAGCATCTCCGGAATGCCTATGACTAGTGATCCCATCGCTGCGGATGTTCAAGCACTCATCTCCTAGCTCTAGGAAGATAAGCATTTTGGACAAATCGGTAGGGAGTGGAGTAGAAAAATCAAGGTTGAAGGACTCTCCATTATAGAGCAGATTGGTAATGCTATACTGAGGCTGGAAACTGAGAAGGGTAACATATCAAATAGAGCCACCTTGGCCACAGAAAAAACCAAGAGTGATGATTGTGTTCCCTTATTGAAGATGATCATCCAAATGAAGGCAAAGGAGGCTGTTGAAGTGAAGATTCTGCCTAAAGGAGATGAGCCCTTAGTCGAATGGTTTCAGAGCATCCAGTTCAAATCTGAAATGATCATGACAGTAGAAGAGGGACTGAAGGAAACTGAAGCCAAGCAAAGAAGGAGCAAGACAAAGATTATGAGCTATTAAGAGGTTTGCACATAGATCCACAGTCTAGTGGGCAAGGGAAGGTGATCATTGGAGTAGCTGTCATGCAAACAAATTTCTTCAATTTCATAGATGGCTTGATAGAAATAGCTTCTGGTCATCAAAACGGAGTCTTCGAACTTTAGAAGCTTGGTGGATACGTGCATGTGGCCATGGAAGAATTACAAGATCGATTGGGCACTGTCAAAGATCTAGCCCGAGAACATGCTAAATGGCTCTTGAGATACACCAATGTACATGTCCATAGGCACGAAGAATTAATCCCAATCATTGTAGCCGCTAAGGCCTATAGGAAAAAAGCAGAAAAGGGAAAGAAGGTGAAGTGATTCATATTCCCCTTTTGATATTTTGATGTAATCATTGTGATTGACAAACTGGCTCCTTGCCATTTGTCATTTTTGAAGGAGATGAACCAATTGAACTTCCTTTGTAATAGTCATCTCAGAATCCTATATGTATGAATTTGAAAGATTAATGAAAGGTTGGCTAATTTTTGGTGTGAAGTACTTGATGTTGCAGAGTCAATTGAATGGTATTTTGTATCAATTATTTTCTATTCCAATCTGTCAATTGTTAGTGGTTTATATTCTCTTTTATCTGGATTAAAATGAGGAAAGAACAGAGCTTCCTTCCCCTGTATCGAGACAGTGAACCGAACATGATAAGTACTATCATCATAGGTTCAAAAGAGATCTTTTAAGTGCTTTTATGCCAACTAGTTTTCCTTTCTCTACATTTCAGTTTCTAGTGAATTCAGTTTAGTAGCGGTTAGTATGCAATTTAAAATTATTCAGTCTTATGAGTTCATAAGATGTGTGAATTCATAAACTTAGTTAATACTATGAAATCATTTCTTTCCTGAGTTAAATCTTGTATAGTTTTGGCTCAATTTACCTCTCCTATTCTCGGGTTAAGAACATACCCTATTAGATTTAGGAACAAACAAAATTCATTGCAAATCTGCAATAGGGAGTTGTACGTAATAATTCAGAGGGAAGTTAGTTTTCTTAGAAGCAACTTTCCAACTGTTGTAACCAGATATTGTTCACAAATTAGGGCATCTGAGAATCAAAATCAGAAAGAACAAATCTATTTACCAACAAGTTGTGGGCAAAAGCTTGTAAAATACTGATTCACCGCCCACCCCCCCCCCCCCCCCCCCCCCTCTCAGTATTATCTATTTCTAACATACAAAACTCAAGTATACAAGCTCCTGCTTCAAGAATTCACTCTTCTCTAGGTTGATGGTTAACTTCTCTTTGTGCAATATTCTTAACACAATCTCTAAATGTTTCATATGGTCTTTTGTTTTGCTAAAAATGAGGATATCATCAAGGTAAACTGCCACAAAGTGCCTTGTGCAATTTTTCAACATTTCATTCATTAGTTTCATGAATGTACTAGGTGCATTTGTAAGGCCAAAGGGTATGACCAACCATTCATAAAGTCCTTTTGTGGTATTAAAGGCTGTCTTCCACTCGTCCCCCTCTTTCATCCTAATTCGGTGATACCCACTCTTAAGATTAATTTTTGTAAAGTATCTAGCACTACTAGTACATCCATCAAATCCTCTATCCTAGGAATAGGAAATCTATATCCTATTGTTATCCTATATGTTGCCCTAGAGTTAGTACACATTCTCCACTTACCTCCTTTCTTAGGTGCCAAAACAACTGGAACTGCACAAGGGATGATGCTTTTCCTGATTATGCCTTGATCAAGTAGTTCCTCTAATTGTCTTGCAATCTCCTTATTCTGATCTGGTGTCATCTTGTATGCAGCCTACCTATGTAGTGATTCCCTTGGTACAAAGTCAATTTAATGACTAATAGCTCTTTCTGGAGGTAAGGTAGCTGGTGCCACATCACTGATAATGTCTTTAAACTGCTCTAACAAGTCTTTCACCTCTGTAGGTAGTGGTGGTGGTTTCAAGTTCTCTTCCTCCTTAGGTTTCACAACAATGAAAAAACCAACCTCATCTTCTTCCTTGAAGTCAAGCATGAACTCTTTCCCACTCATGAGCATCATACTTGGATCTACTGATATATTTTCCCCTTCTTCAATAAGAGACTGAATTTTGTAGTTAACCCCATCATTCTTAAAGTTCTATATGTTCTTTCTTCCATGGTGCACTACATCCCTGTCATATTGCCATGGTCTACCTCGTAGTAGATGGAAAGAATCCATGGGAAAAATATCACAAAGTACCTTGTCTTGGTATCCACCAATAGAGAACTCCACCCAAACTTGTTCATTAACAAGAACATTTTGCCCTTTATTCAACCAAGTGACCCTATAGGGATGAGAATGGGAGATCTTTGTAAGTTTCAACATTTGAACAACTTCTTTTGATATTATGTTCTCAGTTGAACCTGACTCTATGATGACCCTACAAACCTTACCAAGTATTTGACATTTTACCCTAAAAAGTGCTCTTCTTTGTTCGCCTCTACTTTAAGGGCCAATTGGAAACATTTGTGAACAGTAGTAGGGGCCCATAAACTAATTTCTTCTTGAATGCTCCATCTTAGACCACCCAGGTACCTTGCCACCTTAATCACTTCATCTTCTTGCACCTCAGACCTCAGACACAACTTTTGAAACTCCTCTGTATATGAGGCAACTTTCATGTTCCTCTGCTTAAGGCTTTTCCTTTTCTTATGCAACTGGAGTTCTCAGGTAGATAGTTCTGCTTTGCCTTAGCCACCATAGCCTTCCAATTAGCTATTGGCTTCTTTCCATCCTTTTCCCTCTCATCCTGAAGGAATTTCCACCAAATAAGGGCCAGTCCCCTCAATCTTGATTTGGCAACCTTAACCATTTGATCTTTAGTAACTCCTTCACACTCAAAATGGTTCTCCATCCCCTCTATCCATTCCATCACCAAGTTAGGATCCATCTTACCATTGAACAAGGGTATTCCCTCAAGAGCCTTGCCACCCAATGCCTTAATGGCTTTAAGAAATGGTTCTGTTGATGCGAGTTTTGTGTCACTACATAACATATTAGTAATTGGATGCTTGATACAGAATATCAAATACACAATTCCTCTCTTGAAAAGTTATCTCTCATGGGACATGAGTATAACTCCAGTGTTCCTTACACCGTTGGATACTCGCTCAGTTTTATCAATGTGATTTGCTGGTAATCACGTAGGCGGCCTTACGTTTTCTTGTTTGAGAAAAATTTGGATCTTGGTGAGAAAATGGAGATGGTGGTTCGGTGTGAATGCTAGATGATGTTGATGGCGCGATGATGGCAATGTAGGGTGAATGGCGATGGAAGGTGAGAATGCCGATGTTTTGGTTTACTTCTCTAACTAACCTCTTCTAAGCATGAAATTTGGCTGCTCAACTACTCCTACTCCTAAGAATGGAAGGTTAGCAGATGGATGGGGATCGAATCTAATGAAGGCTAACCAGCGGCCCTACCTCCATAGATGCAACGCTTCAAAGGAAAGTAAACTAGATCACCACACAAAGCCTCCCAACCAGCCGCTAGGATGCTAGTGGCCTAGTGTTGACCCCTATCAAACATCTACCAAAGCTACTATGCAACTATCCATTTTATTTTACTCTTACTCTAACAACTTGAAATGAAATTGCTTCAACTTGAAAAGAAAATTTAACTATATGGAAGTAGAAAACATGCAATAACACCCAATGTTCTTAGTCAACATGCAATGAAAAAGAGAGCACTTTGGTATTATTTTCGCAACAATTTCTCCAACCCCCCCCCTTTACAAATGAGAGCCAATGGCCTTATATAGAGGTCCAAAATACAATGGACGGTAGAGATCAAAACAAGATCGACGATCCAGATTGGATCCAAAACCCTAATTAGGGTTGCCACCCCATCGGCCAATGAGAAGATGCCACCTCATCAATGGACCAATGAAAAAAGTGCAAAAGTGGCAACCAATGAGAAGGCACCAAAATGGTGGCCAATCAGAAACAAACACTTGTCCTATTCTAGAAGAAAGAGAAAGTTGCCACTTGGGCTTACATAAGATGATCTTCTAATATAATTCTTCCTTTTTCTTTTGTTCTTTTAGCTAAGGCAATGAACTTAGCTAGCCTTTCGTTAACTTCTTCCATAGGAGGACAAGGTGTGTGCTTCGCTCGGAGTTCTGCTGACTTTGCCACGCTGTTTGCAACTTGTAGTATCCTTTTGTGATCTTTCTCATATTCCTTTGCAAACCCAATAAAAGCATTAAGTGAGGAAAGGGTGTTCAGATGTTTCCTTTTGACGGCAGCCTTTCCTAACTCATCCAATCTCGATCCAAATCCTGTCTCACTAACATCCTCGTCTCTAATACCCTCAAAATCAAGCGCCACCCCAACGTCGCTCATCATGGTCGAAATGGAAGTGTCGACGCTCAGGCCGTGTTGTGCAATCTCATCATGAATTTCTTCAAGTATTCTGAATCTGGTAGTCAATGCGACATACCAAGATTCAACTATGCTCAATCCTCTCTCATCAACCAACCGGGCTCTTTCCAAATATGCCTCCGGTAGCCTAATGAATGCCTGCAGCCTAGGAATAACCAAATCCTTGATGGGAAGAAAATTCTTCCATTCCTCTTCAAATAATCTGAATTTGTTTCTAACAGTCACCAATGACTGGAATGTTGAGATGAAGGAGGGCAAGAAATTTCGCCCATCTTGGATTGTATCATAGATCCAACCCCTTACTTCATGTAACTGAGCTGATACCTCTTCTGAATTGCTCCCGCTGTCTTGAGGAAGGGCTGCCTGATGCAGCTGTTGGATTGGCTGGCAATCTCTCCAATATTTGTTTTCGGCCTCCAACTTTACTATCCTTTCGTTTGCCTTCCTCAATCTTTCTCTGATTGATGCTATGCCTTCCTGAACCTCCTCACATTCCATATCATCTGTATTTCTTCCCAAAGTATGTTCTACTATTTCGTACTCCCGGGCTGCAATCTCATCCGCTGCCTTATTGACTGTTGGTATAGCAATCTGAACCCTTCGGTGACCATCACTGTCGCTTCTGATTACCCTTGCCACCGTATTTGCCATCTGTTTTTGGTTCTCGCTATCATCCTTTTCTATTAGTCCTTGGATATCATCAACTGCGTGAGCCATTACCACCTCGCCTCTCGGCATAAGCATTTGCCTTAACAATAGTGGTGCAGTGCATCTCCCCAAATCCGGATTCGGTTCGACCAACAAAGCATCACCAACGGCCTTAGACGCCTGACTTATCTCTTCAATATCAATCGGCCCATCTTCTTCTCTACTAGTTTCTGCCATATTTCCTTGCTGGTTCTCCGAGAGAGGGGAGTACTCCGTACTTTCACTGTAGCCACTTGATTCCGAATCAGAGCTCACCTCCACTGCGGCCCCTTTATCACTCGAATTGACCTCTTGGCTTCTAGCCTTAGTTATACTCTCCCTTGATGGCGCTGCCCGCTGTCTCTTGGCTGGAGGTTCCGAACGTTCTTGGCTTTTCTCTACCTCCAAAGCCCTCTTCTTGCTATTTCTAACTGTCTCCGATTGCCGGCCACTTCCTTCACCCTTCTGTCCGATTGATTCTACTAGACCTTCCTTCGGTTTCATCATCTCATAAGTAAGGAGAACCTTTTGTCTTTGTAGCTTTCTCAACTTGGCATTATACCACGACTCGGTATGCAAATCTACTGTCCTTGTGACTGCCTCCAAGGAAGGATCCTGATGATCGTCCCAATCCACTGGATTCAACTCTGTTCCAACTACTGTCTCATAGTCTTCTCTCAACACACTACGATCATCCTCCAATTGATCGGGAATATCAAGGCCTCTCCATCTGATATCTCTCATCATGTTCACCGACAATCTCGAGAAAGCTAGCTTTCTCACGTGAAAATCATCCTTTGCATTGGCCCAAAAGTCCTCTATAGTGGGAACATGCTTAAATTCGCTTCCATGAGATGCCTTGATAAGACCAACAGGGTCGAATCCTTGTCTTGCTCTGTACCATCCTAGATGATACCACTCCAATTCCTTTTCCGCAGCCTCAAAGGTGGCCAGATTTGGGCAACTATCATTGCCAATTATAATTGAGAAGGAAACGCCTGTTTTCCCCTCATTCCTCATTACTCTATCATAGTGCTCAAGCTGCCTAGCCAATTCCATCAAAACTACCTTGTCGGGCGGGTATCTTGGAAGCCTCTTGGGACAAACTGTACTTCCTGCCACTCTAATGTATGTGAATTGCGGGAATTGGATGAACCAACTCCCAAACTTCTTAATCCTTGCTTCTGCTTTTGATGAAAGTCTCTTAGCAGGCGCCCCTTGTAATACCCTTACTGTCTTCATGGCGAATGCATCGCAAAACATCTTGTAATCCTTGTTATTGTGCAAATGAAGCTGCGGATAGCATTCATGCACCAAATATTGCCCCGGCCCATTACCAATCTCTCCTAAGGCCCTAAGTCCCGGACTCTCATACAATCTAGCAATTAAGTAAAACAAATAGGATCCCATGTAGAATTGCCTTTGGTTTTGAACTGTTCTAAGTTGCAACTCTAAATTTTCACTTATGATCCTAGCCCAATCAAATTTTTCTTTTCCCTTTTCAATTTCATCAATGAAGAAGTACATCCAGTTTTCGAATTGCATAGCTTGAGCTAGGCCCATGATCCAGCTGAGAAGAACGATGAGATCGCCATATTCCGGCTTGAAATCTGCCACTGTAAGCCTTGTTGATTTGTTAACTCCTTTCCTTCCTTCGTGTATCCAATTCCGCTTTAGATGTGAGAAGTAGGCCTCTTGGTTATCTTGAAATGATTTGGCCGCCTGATCCACCATTACAACTCTCATGCCCTTGCTCTGGGGAATATTAAATGTCTCTTCAATTGCTTGTTCGCCAATGTTGGCCAACACTCTCTTCCCTTCGCCAAAAATGATGGATTTACTGTCTAGATCAAATCTGGATGCACACTCCATAATCAATTCCGGACAAGGCAAAGTAGGAGGAAAAGCTGCTGCATGTACAATTCCGCTCTTGTATATCCTCTTTGCCAAGGGGGATTGTCCTTCCTTTAGTCTGTCCCTCATCCGTATCATGTCCACTGTAGCGATATTAGTATCGGTTATTTTCTTCATTTTCGAGAAGAAGGAAGTTTTGGGCGTCATATCCTCTTTGTCTTTCTTAGCGTTTGCCCGCTTGGGATTCTTACTTGCACTATCATCCTCCATGCTCGTCGCCCTATTACGGGATGGTAGAGTGGTGGACCAAAAGGCAAGAAGAACCAAGTAGTGCAATTCTTAGAAAAGAGCGAAAGAATGGATGTCAGCTTAAGCACTCCTTGCAACTCTAGATGATGACTTTCACCTTAACTAATAATCTTACAGCAACTTTTCGGAACCCGGGATATGACATCAAAGAATTACAAATCCCTTTGCAAATTAGAAAACAAAGCCTCTAAGCTTATCCAACACTTGCCTTCTATGCAAAAATCAAACTTTCATATGTATCTCTTCTCCCAACAAAATTGCCCAAATCTGATATAAAAATTGCAGCCCCTCTAGAAAATCAGAATTTTGTCTTCCACAAATTTCGGCCCTCACAAAATTCGGCTAAGCATGAAAAAAAAATCTGCCCTTCCACAAAATTCGCCCAAGCAAAGGAGCAAAATCTGTAAAATCTGCCACCTAGGGCACAAATCGCAGCCCACAAAGTGGAGCAAAAATCCCCAAAAACGCAAAAAATCTGGCCCTTAGACAAATCGCCCAACAATGGCAATGGAGAAATTGCCCAAAAATCGCCAAAAAACTGCCTTCCACCAATTTCGCCCAAGTCTGAAAATCTGCCCTTGCTTCAAATTCGCCCAAACATGAGGAGCAAATGAATTGATGAAAATGAAATGGGAGGGGACTCCCTTTATAGCAGCTTTCACCTTCCTCCCAGGCTGGACGACTTGGTCCTATAGAGGGAAAAAAAAAAAAAACCAAAATTAAAGCTAAGTTAGTGGCCCACTTTAAATACTTTGCCAAAATTTTAATTTTCTAAAATGAAAACTGCACTTTTAATTTACTAATTAACCACAAATTGCAAAACGAAATTGAATGGTGCCTTGGGGATGCTAAAAATTTCTATTTAATGAGGGTTTGCTAATTAATACATCCTTGAAGTTGAATTTTGGCTAACCAAAAGCCATTTCTTAATATTAATTTACCAATTTCATTAAATACCAAAAGCTTTCAAGGCGAATTTAATCTATTAAAGCCAATTTTTGCAATTTTCCTCTAAATCGATTTTGCTAAATAATTAAAATTTTATGACAAAAAATAAAATTGCCTCTAGAGTAAAAATCGATTTTGCAATTTAACTTCATCTTACAAATTTAAATTCTATTTCACCAAAAAAAATAAGATTTTCCAAGAACCTAAGTCTAACGAAAAATTTCCTTATTTGAAAATCATTCAAATTTACAATTAAATCCAAATTTTCAAAAGAAATCGTCTAAGTACAAAATTCACAATCTTATCCTGCCAAGTTGAAATCAATTTTGAACTTATTCGGCCTAAGGATAGAACTGATAGCTCTGGAAAATCAAGTTGAAACCGGGTGAAAAATACGTCTAACCTTCTCCACTGGCCCTAAAGGCGATTAAAAAGGGGGTCCCCAAGATTTTGGGGCGATGTGTGAAAACCTCACAACAGGTTCTTCTTGAAGTGGAGGGTCAGTTTTAGGGATTACATCTTCTTCATCCACCACCTTATCCTTGCCTCCACCATCTTTCAATTTCTCTTTCACTTTGTTAGTTGTCTCTACAACCTCATCTAGTCTATTCCTTATATCCTCTAAGGCTTCCTCTAGGAGTTTATTTTTCTCCTTTTGTTCACTCACTTCCTTGGCTAGTTTTACATTTGTCACCATGGTGGTTTCACCCACTGACTCACTCCCATACTTTGACATACACCTTATCCCAAATCTTTATGGCTTTGATACCAATCTGGTGAGATCTTTCCAAATGAGTCCTAGGCTCTTAAGGACTCTGAAGGGTCTCTTCTTGACCTCACTAGGGCTTTGTATAAGTTCCTATCTAGATGATTTCCAATCATATTTCCCTTTTCCTTTTAAGGTCTCTCCACCAAGTTTGTTCCCTACACTTGCTCTCCTTGCCTTTTGTGACTTAACTCATTGAGTCTTCTTTCCAACATGTCAAATCATTACTGATCATTCTTAAGGATGGAAAGGTTTCAATTAGATTCCTTTCAATTTGTTTTGAATCCATCTATACTCACCTTGCATATGTTTCTTATTGATCGCTTTGTTATAGGACTAGTAGTCTTTGAGCCCCAATTAGGCTCCCTAATTAGGTTTTTGACCTATAACTTGAAAAGTCACCAAACAAGGCCCAAATCTATTCCATGATCCAGATACCCTTTTCAGAGTTTTTGAAGATTTTCTAGGTTTTAGGTCACCTAGCTATTCGTACACCTCGTTCCTATATACAGACCTAAAAACAAGGGTTCTTAGCCCTTCATGATAACACAACTTTCTTGGCTCCAAAACACGCACAAATGGCCTCTTGATGACTACTCCTTATGAACATTTGCATCTTCACACATCCCTCTACTCCTTCAAGAATTGGGATTGACTATTTCAATCCATGAAACTCTCGATTTATGCTTTACAACCATCAAGCTGCCTAGCCGGGTACACCTAGTCGCACCTAGGACTTGATCTTAAAAATAACAAACCTGTTTACTAGAACTCCAAAATGCATAGTGACAGTGTATGTACAATAATCTAGCATGTCTGAACTGGCCATAAAATTCCAGCAATGGGATTTTATGGTTGAGCCATTTTTCTTCCTTCAACAACTCTGTATTGACCAGTGAACCAGTCATAGAGGAAAGAATTTCAGATAGACAGCTGAATCAAAATCTCTCACTCTACTCTACATACAAATGAAGTAAAAACAACAACCTAAGTAATCATACAGTTGGATTCATCAAATCAAGCCATTAATGCACAATTGCTCGAGTTGCAAAGCTTACTGTGGTAAAAACATAAGGTTTTGCTATTGCTCAGTACTAGAAAACTTTTAAAAAATTCATCTAACTCCAATCTCTGGTCATGGTTGACCTTAAATACCTTCAAATACCATGCTCCAACTGTTGGAAGTGAAATCCAACCAATTCTTGGAAATTAGCAATATTGTGCAAAATGTTGTCTTGACAACATTGCATAGTTGTAATGTTGTCATGAGCAACATTGACAACTTTTTCACTAAGACTCGTAAATGCCATCCCTATGATGCCAACTTGTGTAGTTTGGACAAAAATGACTCGTAGAACTCCTTTAGCACAAATTGGACAAGTTTTATCCACCTTTTTGCTACTTTCCCAAATTTTCGTGTAGGATTACAACTTTGCATTTACAAGGTAAACTTCAGCAACTTTACTAAAGCTAACTCCAAACTTCTATCTAGACATTCTAACCTTCCTAGAAGACTCTTGGGACTCTATTCTAGTCCTTATTCTTCATTGGTTTGCCAAGACCACCTACAAGCCAAAATTGCATTAGGGTTTTGGGCTAAAACCCTAGGTGCTCTTGCATCACTAAACAAAACCAAGGACATTAGGAAGTGACCACTCTCAGCCTAAGGAAACTCTCAACCAAGGTAGACACTCCAGTTCATTCAAGTAAGGCAAGGCCTAGTAGGTATGTTACTCTACAAACATAGGGTAGAGGTTGGAAAACTCAATCCCACATAGAACCTGTCTGTTGCTTGACTAAACTCTTTACCACTAGTTTTCTTCTATGTTCACTCACAACAACTGCTCCCAATCAAATTACCTACCACACACAACAAAGTGTTTGATTCTTTCTATTTTTGTACTGTCTAGGTGCCAATCCTTCATTCAAAAGTCTTGCTCAAATCACAAATTCAAACTTTGAATCTCATAGATGATCTTGTCAGAGGATTCTTGTGACTACCTATAAATAGGTATCTAGCCTCGTAGGCCTACCTGTCTGACAATAACCCTATCACTAGCCTTTGTCCTTGTGTCCTTCAATTGTTCCATCTTGGAATACTACCACATTGCTCTCTTTGACTATCCTTTTGTAATGTCACATTGTTGGTAATCGTGTACACTCGATCTTCAATTCATTTTTGCTTCACTTGTTCTACCTATGATGACTTTGACTAAGTCACCATACACACTTATCGATGATTGCACTTAATTTCTACCTCGTCTTTCTCTTCTATTGGTTGCTAATCGATGACATCATTCAAGATCTACGATCTTCATGCCAATGTGATTAATAGGTCTAACAATCTCCCCCTTTGGCATTGATGGAAAAACCATTTCTAAAGCATTCTTACTTGGTTGTTACCTGGGGCCTTATCTCTACTTCAACTAGTGGGTGTAGACTTAATCGAATAACCAACGAGAGCCTTCCTCAAAATGAATTTCCTTTATTCGACTATCTATGTTGCACTCCCCTTATCTCCATTGTTACTTCTCCTCCATTTGTCATCATCTCTTCCTTATTGATGACAACTATGATTTCACCAGTAATCTCCCCCAGCCTTTTGATTCCGTGCCCTTTCTTTAGTAACCTCACCATTTTGGTCACTAAATGACAAAGAGTAACCTAATCTATCCCTTTTTAATCAATCTTCCCCTTTCTTTAGTGATCGTCATAGCTTTTCAAAGACATCTGTGAAACCTTCTTGTGGAGTGTTGAGTTGTGGCTCCCACGATTTATGTAGACGGGTGAGAGCAAGTATCTCACTTCCAATTGTCTGTCATGTGTTCCTCTATGCCTTCCAGAGTGGTTGTCGATAGCTTTGCAATCTGATCATCTGCATCCTAAATATGCTCTTGGATAATTCCTGCCAAAGGTGACCAAAACCATTGTAGTTCCAATAGTCTAACTTCTCTTCTGTCTTCTTCTGCTCATAGCTGATTAACCCAGTAAATGGTATCTTGCAATTTGGCTAAGTGCTCTGAGGGTGATCCAATCAGTGTATCATATGGCTTAATGGCTTCTTGAAGCTCCTCCTGAGCTTTGGCTTTCCTCAGTTCCAGATCATCGGTGAAGGTTCTTGGTGTACACAACTTCTGGAATATTGGTGCAAATTATGTGAGTGCCTTTGACATCTTGTGCTTAATATTTGTTAGTGCTCCTTTCTTGTATCCAATAAGACTACTTTTCTTTTCATGTCTAGTTGGCTCAACACTCTTTCCAGTGACCTTTGTGATGTTTCTATCCTTATCTATACATGATCAACCAGTTCCTTCATCTGAATAATAAGATCAACCTCATGATTATATGTGACATTTGATGTGATCCCCTTTATGAGATCTCTAAGTTTCACTAGTGTACTTTCTCTTTCATGCCTTTTACCAGGTAGGCTTAGCCTTTGATATTTTTCGACTAACTTTGTGTACTTCTTATTTCCTTGTGATCTAATTCATCAAGATGGTCCTGCATTTTCTTTATTTTGTCATATATGAGAATCTTTTCTGCTTCCTCTTCAACATCATCTTCATAAAGTTCTCCATCCTCAGACATGGATGATGAGCATAGTGAGGGTGACTTATGTCTACCCTTATGCTTCTTCTTTCTATTTGATTCTTCTTCCATGCTTAATCTCCTCTTGGTGGCTCCTGAACTCTTAACACTTGATTGTTCTCTTGACATGCCTACAAAAGGCTTGAATTTTGTTGGTGACTTGTTCCTTTTGGAGGATTTTAGTTCTCCCTGTCTTCTCTCTTACTTTACTTTAGAAGTCTTTTGTCTTACTAGTTCTTCTTCCTATTGTGAGGACTTCGCCTTTTCTTGAGCAGGTTTCTTCTCTTGTATGGGTTGTCATTCTGGCTTACTTGCCTTAGAGGGACCTGTTCTTTTTCCTTCTTAGGAGCTTGTGCAGTTTCTTCGGTTTGAATCTAGTCCTGAGTTCCCTTCTCTTCGTGCTTGATTCTTTTGAATAGACTAGTGTCTATCATAATTAGAGAGCTTTCTCTCATAGATGTATCCTCTCTTTCTTGATGTGTTACAGGTGATTTTTCTTTTTCTAGTGTACTTTGGTCCTATCCCACCTCTCATCATTCTTATCCACATCAGTTCTCACAAGTCACTCTTCCTTGGTCAGTTTCTCTACTTGATTCTCCTCTTTTGTCTCCTAAGGTTAAGTCTAGTGTACTACCGGTGCTTGAGCCTAAGTTTTTCCTTTACTTGACTCTTTATCCTTTATATGAGGTAGTTCTTCAATAAGATGTAATGTCCCCGTTTTGGCTGACATTGTTTTGTTTGCTGGATCAGTATATCACGGACTCTCGTAGACTGGTGGTTGTGATGAGAGAGTCATTCTGACGTTTATTTGGGGATTGGATGGTTTATTATGCTCTTGGAGATATTATTTATATTTTATCATTACTTCTTATATTGGGCCTACATGTTATAATTCTAAGTTGAGTTGCACTTTTTATTTTATAAAGTTATTTTATTATAAAAGTGTATTATAATGAGATTTTATAATGGATGTTTCTAGAAGTTCTTAGTAACTTCTTAGAAAAAGATGCTTCTAGAAGTCCTTAGTAACTTCTTAGAAAAGTAAATAAATAGAGGGCTTGGCCTCTCATTTGGAGAGACGAGAATTGATGATTCTATTACCATTCTCTTTGAGCATTTGTGGCACCATCTAGGTCTGCAAATATTCAGCATAATCCTTGAGAACGATACCTCTCAAGAGATTGCATAATTGAGGAAGTGATAGACTTTCTGAAGGGTTGCACTTTGGAAGTGGTATTCAACCATTTCAAGTTGAGCTTAATTTGTATACTCAGACTACTTGAGGGTTTGAGTTTTAAAAAGTAATCTAAAAAAGCAAGTCTGAAAAAGCAGTCCAAAAAAGCAGGTCCGAAAAAACAGTCTAAAAAAAGCTGATCCAAAAAAGCAGATCCGAAAAAAGCAAGTGAAAAAGCAGAATAGAAAAGAAGCAAAGCAGAAAGGCAGCATTGGAGAAAAAAAAAATATTACAGTCATCTATAATCAGGTTCCTTTGGATATTACATGCATTGTTCTTTCATCTAGATGCATATTAGGAGGTAAGGCTGTAGGTGAAATGTTGTAACAGATTTAAGCATTATTCATGCGGATGTAAGCCAAGAGTCTTGGCCATTTCATACTAGCATTTTAGTTGACATTTTATGTGCAATAAAGGAGACATAAGTTGCTGTTTTGATATAGTGTAATTGAATATGTATTTATTATTCATGATCAGCTTATGAGTTTGCATGCCAATTGTTTGACAAAATGTCGATTGGCTGTAGGTTCCTTTTTTGGCATAAATAATGTTATAATTTTGCATCCCAAGTGTTTGTCAAAATTACTAGTTGCTGTAGTTGCATATTGCAAGTAGTTTCAGTCACATATATGCATTGAATATTGTCAAAATAAGTTGCACATTCATGTTAGGTCATTGTTTAGTCAATTTAGAGTCTTCTTGCAAGCATTCTTATTGATGCTAAGTGAAGGAAAGTGCCATAAAAGCAAATAGAAATTTTATATTAGTCATATGAACCTTGTATGCAAAGTGTTTTCTTGAACCATTATTAGCATTTTGGAATCAGATTTGAGCAGGGTCATTACAATGGTATCAGAGCAGTTTCCTGTCAGCCTGATTGGGTTATTTTAGATTGAATTAAATTATCAGTATGGCTTTAATAGGAGACAAGGATTTGGAAGAAAGAATGCACAATGTAAAGAAGAAATTAGATTGTCCATTTCAGCGAACAGAGGACCTTCTAAGAACTTTGGAGGAGTTGGAAACTTATTTAGGCGAGTTTGATCAGTCAAGACCCGATGCTATGCAAACAACTTTATCTCTAGCATTTGGTTCGTTGGTTAAGCCCCGATTATTGAGACATCATGATGAGGTAATAAGACTTACAACTCTCTCTTGCATTAGTGAAATCATGAGGATAATAGCTAGCCTTAATTCTTATGACAATCAGATTATGAGAGAGGTACTTCATGCCATGGTAAAAAGCTTCAAAAAGTTGGACAACATCCGGGACCCTTATTTCACAAAGAGGGCAAGATTACTTGAAGTATTTGCAAGGTGTAGATTTGAAAATATTATGCTGGCAATAGGTTGTATTGGTGACATTTGCAGGATGTTTAATACATTTTGGAATATTATGGACGAGTTTCATCCCAGCAGGGTATTGGCATCGATGCACTCCATCATGTTCACAATCTTTTTTGAGGGGGAGGATGAAATTTCTAAACTTTTGGCAGAAGACTTATGGTATGTTTGGACAAAAGAGAAGAATTTGTCACCTATGGCATGTACGTGGTTAAAGACCCTGATTGATAGGCCTAAGGATCGTACCTTCCCATTGACAGGCAGAAACTTGTATGAGGAGTTTAACAGACATGCGGATTTGAAACAGGGAGACATTAGCACATCTTCAGGTAACGGTTTATTTGCATCATCTTCATAGGCAGAAGGGGTTACAGATGTTGTGTAGGTTGAGCCAGTTGCATCAGAAGGTGCTATCACAGGCACATCGAATTGCGTGATTGACACAGATAGTGATTCCAGTATAGTTGGGTTGGATGAAGTTACAGCAGTTGAGGATACTGTCATGTTTGAGGATAGTACAGTTGATCAAAAAGTGAGCATTTAGGACTTTGCAAAAAATGAGTATTAGGCATAGTTGGATGCTTCTTCCCATGAGATAGAGGCTAGTAGCTCTTCAGTTGGTTTGGCAAGCCAGCTGAAGACAAGGGAAAAGGATATTGTCGCGGTTTTATCTCATCATGATAGGATGCATGGATTGATTGAGAATCACATTTGGATGATTCAACTGCAGGAGAGACAGAAAGGAGTCACAACAGGTTCTTCTTGTGATGACTTACAACAGATCAAGGAAGGCATGGAGGCAATGAAGGTAAGTTACATACACCTACTTTCAGATCGCGATCATCTTCTTAATCTTGCAGGGATCTATTTAGATGCATTGAAGAAGGAGGAGGAGGAGGTTGACCAACTTTCTCATGAGCTGGAGGATACTCGAAATTCCTTGGTGTATACTTAGTTGGCTCTCCAGGATTCTGAGAGACATGTGGACGAGCTTTGTCTTGAGGTGAGTTCAGTTCGGGAGTTAGCAGGGACTCAATTTTCTTTTATAGTCGAGTCACATGTTGATGATGATATGAGTATGTCTAGCATTCACACTCCGGATTCAGAGATTGTAGACAAGTGCGTGAAGTCAGTTGGTATTGTTCACATTACTTAGGTGAGAAGTTTACTTGAATTGCCAGTTGGTTTTTGTTCATGGATTAGATGTTGGGATCCTTATCTTAGTACTTGGGATCGTTTTGACCGGAGATATCTATCATTCTTTGGTAGTAGTATCTGTTGCACCATCATGGACTTGATTAGTAGTTTTCCAGTTGCAGTTCTTATCCATGCCAACAGCTTGTTTGATGTTGGAATTAGTTTTTACACACCTATGTTGGGCATTGTTCATGTATCCAGTCGACCATTCTTGTTGGAATGGGTTGATGATCTCTCAGATATGACAGAGTTTACAGAAGGGTCCCAAGATCTGATTATTACAGATGACACCCAAGGGGATGTTGTGGACAATTTTGAGGACTTAGTCTCCTTAGCAGTTTCTTTTGATACAGAGGTTTTTGATGTTGATGCTTCAGTCGCTCCGTTTGATGATACGAGTTCAGCAGTTGGTCTGCAGAATTTGGATGGCAGTATTACAGATGATAGCTATTTTGAGGTTACTCCTTTGGACAGTGTACTAGGGGTAGAGTATAGGAGTTCGACCAGTCAGCACAATCATGTGTCTAGTCAGTGAGAGTTGGCGAGTGAGACATTTTTATTGCTTGTGAGCATTTCGATGCTGCTCGTCAGTTGTTAGCAGTTTATGGATGGGGTTCTCCTACTAGTGATGAGCAGGGAGGCAGTTATCTTTCCTTGACAGAGATCCACTCTTTATGGGAGGCTATCCAGATTCTGAGACAGAATTATATGTAGTTGGTAGCTGACAGAGATTATCTTATGGAGTGGGGCAGTACAACATATGATGCATTATTGGTCAAGGAAGATGAGGTGAGTGAGCTTACTCAATAGCTCAAGGTGACTTCTGAGTTTCTTGAGAGTACACAGTTGGCTTTCGAGGAGTTACAGTTTCATTTAGCTGAGGTGATCATGGAGTTAGAACAACTTCAGTCTTTACTAGATTCTGTATAGTCACAGACTGTGGTGTTTGGTGATCCGAGGATGTCCATGGTCGAGGTTGATAGAGGCAGTGGAGATGAGGATATATTTTTCCACAACACTAGTATTGGTATATTTGGTTCGTTTCCACTGGAGGCAGGTTCAACTGAGTTGGGCGCTGCAATTGAGCATTGTGGTATGTTTGACTTGGAGGGCATAAAGACTAGTGATGTAGTTGTTGATTCTGCGCCCTTGGCTATATCATCATCTGACTTAGCTGATGATTAGTCACAGTTGGTCGTATCACGTCTGCAGGATGAGTTTTTGACTAGGATTGGTTCTTTTTATCAGCATTATACTGCAGGAAATGTTCATCGGTTTGCTTTTGATCCATGTGTTGAGGAGTCGATGGTAGACAGGTTTGGTCTAGGCTCTCGTTTTTGCTATCTACCGTGTAATGACTATTCACCATCAACAATGCATGGTTGTTATGGTTATGAGATAGTGGCCGGTGATCTGCAGAGTTGTGTTAACTGCAGTAGATGTACAGTGTGTGGATTCTCTGTATTTGGTGTAGTTTCATGTGGGAGTGGTCACCATTGTAGCAAAGTTGGAGTGTGCATTCTGCATAACACGATGGGTTGTGTGGATGGTGTTTATTATGTTGACAGTTTGGGTGATCTACTCTACTTGGGGTCTAATATTTTGAGAGTTTGTGCCTCGTGGGTTCTTGACTGTGGCAGTAGTGGATTTGGAGTTCAGTTGCACAGTGATTCACGATTCATTCATGGATTCCTCTTGGTTATATTTTAGATGTTGTTGCAGGAGCCTACGTTGACTGACAACAATATAGTTCATGACTACATTTGGGATCCAGGTGGAGCGACTGGTTTGTTGTTTGGCCATTTCTTGGGGACAAGCAATTTGAGGAAGGGTGGACTGTAATGTCTCCATTTTGGTTGACATCGTTTTGTGTGCCAGATCAGTCTATCACGAACTCTCGTAGATTGGTGGTTGTGATGAGAGAATCATTCTGGCATTTATTTGATGATGCTCTTGGAGATATTATTTATATTTTATCATTACTTCTTATATTGGGCCTACATGTTATAATTCTAAGTTGAGTTGCACTTTTTATTTTATAAAGTTATTTTATTATAAAAGTGCATTATAATGGGATTTTATAATAGATGTTTGTAGAAGTTCTTAGTAACTTCTTAGAAAAGGATGCTTCTAGAAGTCCTTAGTAACTTCTTAGAAAAGTAAATAAATAGAGGGCTTGGCCTCTCATTTGGAGAGATGGGAATTGATGATTCTACTACCATTCTCTTTGAGCATTTGTGGCACCATCCAGATCTGCAAATATTCAGCATAATCCTTGAGAATGACACCTCTCAAGAGATTGCATAACGGAGGAAGTGAAAGACCTTCTGAAGGGTTGCACTTTGGAAGTGGTATTCAACCATTTCAACTTGAGCTTAATTTGTATATTCAGACTACCTGAGGGTTTGAGTTTTTAAAAGTAGTCTGAAAAAGTAGTCCGAAAAAGAAGGTTCGAAAAAGGTCTGAAAAAGCAGTCTGAAATAACAGGTCCGAAAAAATAGTTCGAAAAAGCAGATCTGAAAAAGCAGATCCAAAAAAAGAAAGTGAAAAAGCAGAACATAAAAAAAGCAAAGTAGAAAGGCAACATTGGAGAAAAAAAAATATTACAACCATCTATAATCAGGTTCCTTTGGATATTACATGCATTGTTCTTTCATCTAGATGCATATTAGGAGGTAAGGCTATAGGTGAAATGTTGTAACAGATTTAAGCATTATTCATGCGGATGTAAGACAAGAGTCTTGGCCATTTCATACTAGCATTGTAGTTGACATTTTATGTGCAATAAAGAAGACATAAGTCGCTGGTCTGATATAGTGTAATTGAATATGTATTTATCATTCATGATCAGCTTATGAGTTTGCATGCCAATTGTTTGACAAAATGTCAATTGGCTGTAGGTTCCTTTTTTGGCATAAATAATGTTATAATTTTGCATCCCAAGTGTTTGTCAAAATTACTAGTTTCTGTAGCTGCATATTGCAAGTAGTTTCAGTCACATATATGCATTGAATATTGTCAAAATAAGTTGCACATTCATGTTAGGTCATTGTTTAGTCAATTTAGAGTCTTCTTGCAAGCATTCTTATTGATGCTAAGTGAAAGAAAGAGCCATAAAAGCAAACTGAAATTTTATATCAGTCATATGACCCTTGTATGCAAAGTGTTTTCTTGAACCATTATCAACATTTTGGGATCAGATTTGAGCAGGGTCATTACATAAGAGCCTCATAAGGATCTATTAGTTCCCTATTCACCCTTTTTCTTTTGTTTCTCTATCTCAGGCATTACACATTTTCCTTTCCATATGTCTTTTTCCACTTACTCTTGATTTGCTTTCTTCTTCATGAAGCATTCTTCTAGTTGACTGGCTATCTTTTTCCATGTTTAAGGTGCATTCTCAAATGCTTCCCTTTCTTGACCAGTTATGATTAAGGCTACAATATCTTGCATACTGAAATCTATCTATCAGCGTCTCCTTATCAGATCTCCTATGGTTTGGCCTTACCTTTTTAAAGGGCATCATCCATCATTTTCTTTAACTTGATGATTCCATTTTCCCATTTCTTTGTTACTATTGTGTCCAAGTCCTTATGTCGAATATCTATTGGCTTTCTGCTAAATGTCCTCATGCTTACCAGAACAACACTAACTACACTATTTTTATTCAATTTATTAAACTTTGAAAACCTATTCTTTAGTGTATTGTAGTTCTCATTATGCACGATATTGGTTACTATATCATCAAGAGTAAGTTTGTTACCTTCTCTTGGCGACTTTATCACCTCATCTTCTGCTTCAATTGTTACACTTGCCTTCGGTGTTGGTGATTTCTTAGCCTTTTCATTCCTCTTTCTTTTGTATATTTCTACTGTCGGAGATTTGATGGTGCTTCTGTTCCTTCTCACAATTGCTGCTCTGTCAACTTAGGTTTAGGCCAGCACTTTGATTCTGGTTCTGGATCAAGATTGATCTCAATAGCTTGCATCATTGGTTGGGGACTATCTTGAGCTTCATCGATTAACTCAACTTCACCTTCCACCTCTTCCACCTCATCTTCATGTATTGAGGCTCGTCTTTTATTCTTCCACCTTAGCTTTATGTGTTCTAAAGAAGCCTCTTGTGCTATCCTGTGCCTTTCTATAATCTTTGTACTTGTTCTGAACCTTTTTCCTTTAGGATCAATGGGTAGTGCAAGAAGATTCTCAATGTGTTCTCTAGTAAACATCTTGTCAACTTCATAGGGTAGCCCTATCAATGAGTGGTTCGTGGTTGAACTGCTTGAATCATACATCTATCTATTTTAGCAAGAAAACATAATTCCTACTTAAATTCTTCTACCTATCTAAAGGGAAGTCTTTTCCTTTGCTGCATTTCTAGCTGAAAGTCCTTGAAATGTTTCTCCAAAATTTCACTTCCTTTCTCTCCCAACTTGTTGTATAACTCGTTAATTTGGGTAGAGATAGGTCTTTCCCTCTTCCACTCAAATGAAATGTATCCAAGAAATTTATTTCTTAAGTAAAAGAAGATACAAATAAGTAATGAACCAAAATTTAAAATTATGCTTCTTGTAGTCCTTTTGATCTTTACCAGATTTGTTAGTATTTGCATCTGCAACCATCCACTTAGGTCAATAGTCACAAGATCATTAATGATCTGGTATGCTCCATATACACCTCGGCTTGACATTTTGCTTCTTCCTAAGTAATAATCTTGTATGCAATTACCATCGCTGCATACCTCATCTCAAGTTTCTAATGTCATTCACAGTGCATGCTCGACCATTGTGATGACATCAAGTTAGTTAAGCCACCTCTTTTGGTGAGACTGTCTTTGTTGTTAGGTATTTTCTAGTTCCACTAAACCCTATGACCCTTTGAATCAATTCTTTAGTGATCTTGTAGGGTCTTTTCAACCATATGTATTGATTGTGCACTCTACTTATGTAATCAACATTGAAGAAATTAGGGATGGCTACAACATGATGAAGGGTAGTGGTTTCCAGGTCTTTGAAGTTTGGCTCAAGACTCCATTGTGACAGAACGTTTGGAATAGCTCATGAGTTTCTCTTTCACCTAACTCACTAATCTTTACCTTCAAATATGCACCTACGTTCTCAGTGAGGAGAACGTCTCCTGGAAGCGACGATAATGCTCCAGTCATGTCATCATCTACCTTCATCAGGATGGTGTTGAACACTAGTTTCCACTATTTCTACACCATATAGTTCTCAAACCATTGTTCTTCTCAGCAATATGCCTCACAACCACACACACCAACTTCCTTTGATAGTGTTCTAGGTTTACCTTTCTCTGCTTAGAGTGTCACAGTATTCTCACAAAGATTCCACAATCGTTAGCTAGAATTGTCCAAATATGAAAATTGAAGAGATTTTTAATTCACAAATTAATAACTACCTCATGATGCACCTATGTATAGTTAAAAATAGTAATGTTGTTTGGCTTCTAGGGCTAATCTTAGGGCTCCAACAACTTCATCTCTTGCTTGAATGGCATTACATTTCTTGTTTTAAGCTATACTCATTCTAACTTTTATTCCCTCTTGTTCCTCATCAATTCTATCTCTTGGTCAACTTCTCATTATCTGCCATGAGATCAGTTATTGCTTCTTCATATTCGTCATACCCACTTTGCTCCTCAAGTTGTTCAATGAGTTCATGACTCTCACTTACTTTCTTCATGAGTTTCTTTCTCTTGCTCAATGGCTTTCTTAGCTTATCCTTTAAGTCTTCAACAACGTCAAAAACTTCATCAAGTTGTTTCTGAAGTTTGAATGCTTCCATTTGATTACCCTTAAGTTGTTAAGCTCTTCTCTATTAGGTCTAAGCTCTAATACCAAATGTTGTCCCAAACCGGTACTGAGAGGGGGGTGAATCAGTACAAACCTTTCTACTGCTAGATGAGCTATTTTGTTTAATATTCCAACTACTAGTTTCTTAGGTAGCAAAATAACGATGAATGAAACACAACAAAATCACACAAGAAAGCATACATTAATGATGCATAAGTTTTGTACATGGAAACCCTTGTTGAGAGGATGGAAACCATAGTGGGAGTAATATACCCATAGCCCATTCCTTGCAAGTAAAAGGGTGCCCTATTAAAGGCTATAGATGTTCTTTCTAAAAGCACATCCTGTTAGGAATGCATATAATCTATTAGGATTACATAAGCTTGTTAAGGCTGCCTTGTTAGAGGATTTAAGATCTCTTTCTGAGTGACACCTTGCTAAAGGATTTACAAAGGCTTATATTCAATTCTGTCTGATTAAAGGCTTGCAATAGTTGTAATGATAAGAAAGCAAACTAAGGTTTAGATCTAAAATGTGGCACACCTTGCCTTCTAGATATTTGATGTATATCTTGAGGATTCCCTAATCTTCTTTCTCTGTGTTGGCTTACCCTGTGATCCCTTTGTATCACTTTCCATGCTTGTTGTAGCACTCCTATCATACACAACTTGTCTATTGCTCAGTTCTACTCTCTACAGCTAGTTTTCTTCTCTATTCGTTTGCAACAACTCCCAATCAAATTACCAACCATACACAACAAAGTTTTTGATTCCTTCTATGTGTTGCACTATCTGGGCACCAATCCTTCATTCAAAAATCCTGCTCAAATCATGAATTCAAAATTTGAATCTCATAGATGAGCTTGTCACAGAATACCCGTGACAATCCATAAATGGGTATCTAGCGTCATAGGCTTGCTTGTCCACTAGTCATAGTATGACTAGCCTATGTCCTTGTGTCCTTTATCCTATACGTGTTGGAATGCTATCGCAATGCTCTCTTTGACTATCCTTTTGTAATGTCACATCAATGGTGATCTTGTACACTTGATCTTCAACTCTATAATATTCTCGAACAATTCGTGTTGTGCGGTCATAGCCTGTGCTGCATGGCCTCAGTTGTCCATGTTGCGCAGCTACTACTCCTGAACAGTTTCGGAGATGCTCTCGTGCTGTACGACCTCAACCCGTGTTGCACGACTTCAGTTCGTGTTGCATGTCCTCAGTTGCTCATGCTGCATGGCCACTGCTTGTGTTGCGCGGCGTCTGTTACCCGTGCTGTGCAGCTACTGCCCATGCTGCGTGACCACTTTCCCGAACGGTTTCAGAGGTTCTCGTGCTGCGTAGCCTTAGTTGCCCGTGCTATGCGACCACTGCCCATGCTGCGCAGCTACTGCCCGTGTTGTACAACCACTTTCCTGAACAGTTTTGGAGATGGTCCCATGTTGCGTGGCCTCAGTTGCCTGTGTCGCGCGGCCACTTTCCCGAACGGTTTTGGAGATGCTTCCGATGATTTCTGCTCTAATACCACTGTAATGTTCCAACTAACTCTGAAACTAGAATAGCTGTATGGAAATATGAATGCACAGACTAAGAGGTTGTATGGGCCAATTTTGGGTGGGGCAAAATGCAGAGCCGTACGGTGTGGAGATTGCTAGCCATATGCAGGAGTCTATCAATCCGTACAGTGGAGGTTGTGAAGCTGTACAGTGTTTGTAGCAGGTCGTACGGTGGCTCAAATGGATAACTTGAAGGCCCAAGCCGTACAAGGAGGTGAAGGACGGCATGGAAGGATGGATGGGGTAGGAATGAGTAGTGCCGAATCACACAATTCGCAACAAAAACACAATGTTTCTCATACACAGAATGTTGATGGAATCCACAAAATAATAGAGACACCAAAATGGAAGTGCACAGAACAAAGAATAGATTAAACCAATAGTTATTCACAATATGATGGTGCTTCAACTTTCTAGATCCGAGCGGAAAATACAATGCAACAACGGAATAGGGTGAGGGTTGAATCCCATCGAAACTGCACCAGCCAAATAGGGAAGGTCTTTCACTTCCGAAATGGCGAATTACAGAGAACCCTAAATAGGAGTTCGTAGTACAGAGAAAAATAATCCAAAGTATACCTACAGACTACAATAACCATCGGAAAACTTTTTGAGGGTGTACAAAGATAGTTGACAGTGACACAAACTACAAAAACAAAAAACAAAAATGGTCTGAGATATACTAAATCAATTGGAACCCCTAATACAAACATTAATAACTTGGACCCACATTAATTAAAATTGGGAACATTACAAACTCATTGATGGCTTCACCTGTTCTACTTATAATGACTTCGACTAAGTCACCATGCACACCTACACTAATACGCGGTCCTGCTGGTGATTGCATTGACTTGCAACTTGATCTATTTTGATGTGGAGCCTAATAAGACTCAGAGGTTTATTCGATGTGGTTTCCCCCTGCATTATTTCTATAGAGGTTCCAAGATGGAGTCAAGGGGCAGCGCCCCTTGTGGCAAAAGTTTGTATAAAATGGCTTACAGTTAGGAATTTCATTATGTATGATGAGATTGTATCTTCTTGTGGCAGTATTGAGTTGTAAGGGATTGCAAATTGTAGTCACTAGATAATAATAATATTGGACTTACTGTTTGGTGGACATAGTCCAGGGATTGGGTGGACCACGCTAAATCTTTGCATCTTGTGTTCTCTTCTATACGATTTATTATTTTTTGATATTGGTTATATTTGCATGTAATTGTTATTTTTGTCCATAGTTAAATCCTATCAAGTGGTATCAGAGTTAGATGGTCGTCATTATTTTTAGCTATCCTTTGTAGGAAGGTCTCACAATTGAATGGGAGTCTCACGGTTGAGTGGGAGTGATGGCAGATGATGGTAAGGTAAAGGTTAAGAAGTTTAATGGGATAAACTTTTAGTTATAGAAAATGCAAATGCGGGACTATCTTTGTTAGAAGGATTTACGATGGCTGTTGGAAGGAAAAGCCAAGAAACACGAAACTTTGACAGATGAGGAGTGAGAAATTTTTGATAGAAAGGCACTTGGAAGTATTCGATTATCCCTGGCGCAATCAATGACATTTAATATTACAAAAGCAAAGATGATGAAAGTGTTGATGCAAACCCTAGAAAAACTGTATGAAAAGCTCTCTGCTTCAAACAAGGTATTTCTCATGGAGTGTTTATTTAATATGAAGATGGTAGATCATAGATATGTTGTAGATCATTTAAATGAGTTTATATAGTTACTACTCAATTATCTTTTGTAAATGTTAATTTCAATGATGAAATTAAGGTTCTATTGATTATGTGTTCTTTGCCTGAAAGTTGGAATGGCTTGGTAATGGTTGTGAGTAGTTTTGTTTTTGGATCTAGTACGTTAAAATTTGATGATGTGATTGGTGTTATTTTGATTGAGAAAACTCGTAGGAAAACCTTAGGTGGATCTACACCAGGAAGTGTTTTGAACGCACAAAGCAAAGACAGAATGACTAAGAGAGGAAGTAATTCTGAAAATCGTGGGAAATCAAGAGGAAAATCAGAGCGGAAGAGGTCTCAATCCAGATGACCAAGAGATTGCTGGTATTGTGGAAAACCAGGGCATAAGAAGAAAGATTGTTGGACTTGAAAGAATAATGGAGATAAACCAGAAGGGAACAAGGAGGCAAATGTTTTAAGTAACAAATCCGAAGAGGATGCTTTGCTTCTTTCTTTAGAAAGTGTTGAGGATTCTTGAGTTTTAGATTCTAGGGCTTCATTTCATGCTACACCCCATAGAAGTTACTTTATTGATCATGTCCAAGGGGGATTTGGGCTTGTTTATTTGGGGGATAATGAACCTTGCTAGATTGTTGGAAAGGTAAAAGTTAAGTTGCAAAATGAGAATAATTGGCTACTACATGAGGCAAGACATGTTCCAAGGATAAGCAGAAATTTAATTTCAGTAGGGCAATTAGGTGATGAGTGTTTCACAGTTACTTTTAATGATAAAAATTGGAAGTTTTCAAAAGGTTCCATTGTAGTAGCAAAAGGTGTGAAAGTAGGAACCTTATATCTTTGTATAGGTCGTATCATTCCTTATACTTTTAATTGTTTCAGAAAAAAATGAATGTTCTGGAACAGTTGTTGTAGTTGAGCAAGGAGAACAAAATGACCAAACAGTTGCTATAGATTTTGATACAGCACTATGGCACAACAGACTTGGGCACATGAGTGAGAAAGGTATGAAATTATTTCATTCAAAGAAAGTATTACTAGGTCTAAAATGTGTCAATATGAATTTCTGTGAACATTGTGTGCATGGAAAATGACAGATAGCGAGTTTTGCGAAAAGTAGGAAGGTAAAGAAAAACAAGAAATTAGAGCTTGTGCATGTTAGAAATGACAGGTTTGCCATTGCACCAAAAGATTGACTTGTCAATGCCTAATACAACCAATAGTCTTATAAAACCATAGGAGGCGGTTAAGCCATGTCGCAAATCTTGCAACGGATGCTGGTCCATTGCCAACAATCCCCTTCTTAGTGTCACTCACTATGGCTTGTAGGATTTGAACTAGTGACCAAACTCTAATACCGATTGTTAGAAAGGCCAAGCTTGTCGTTGCACCAAAAGATCGACCTGTCAATGCCCTATACAACCAATAGTCTAATAGAACCACAGGAGATGGTTAAACTATGTCGCAAATCGTGTGAGCGATGCTGACCCACTGCCAACAGTGCATACACATGTATGGGGACCAATTATGTTACATTTATTAATGACACACTTAGAAAAGTATGGGTTTATTTCCTTAGACAAAAGTCTAATGTATTTGTAACTTTTACGAAATGGAAATGCTTGGTTGAAAACGAGACTGGTAAGAAGCTAAAATATCTCAAATCTGATAATGGTGTGAGTATTGCAGCAATGAATTTGAAGATTATTGATTCACTAATGGTATTTGTAGACAAAAAACTATTCCAAGGACTCCACAGGGAAATGGAGTGGTTGAACACATGAACAAGACAATAATGGAGCGTGCACAGAGCATGAAGTTGCATGTTGGGCTGCCCTTAAACATGTGGGATGAGGTTGTCAATAGCATTGTATACTTGATCAATAGAGGTTTCTTTACTCCTTTGGGTTGTGGTATTCTAGAGGAAGCATGGACTGGTAAGAAGGTGAGTTATTATTTTCTCAAAACCTTTGGTTGTGAATCATTTGCACATATTGACTCTGAAAATAGAACCAAGCTGGAAGCTAAGTCAAAGAATGTGTATTTGTTGGATATGGCATTGATGAGTTTGGTTATAGGCTTTGAGATTTTACAAATTCTAAAATTGTAAAAAGCAGGGATGTCATATTCAATGAGAAAGTGTTGTATAAAAACCTGTTGCGACAGTATGAGAAGAAAAAATTGATTATGTAGTGTTGGGTGATACTCCAAAAGATGATGTTCCAGCAGTTCCTCATGCTCTGCAAGAACCGCGATAACAAATACCACACACCCCAGCAAATGTTAGATGGTCAACAAGGCTAAGAAGACCTTTAGAAAGGTTTTCTCCCTATTTGTATTCTATTTTATTAACAGATGTTAGTGAACTTGAATGTTATAATGAAGTTGTGTAGGTGGATAGAAAGATTGAGTGGGAGTTTGCAATGAATGAAGAAATGGACTCCATGTTGAAAAATCAACCTTGGAATTTATGCAAGTTGCCTGCAGGTAAAAGGGCTTTACAGAATAAATGGGTTTACAAATTGAAAGAAGAGGATGGAGGTAAGAGAAGATTTAAAGCTAGGTTAGTGGTAAAAGGATTTGCACACAAAAAGGGCATTGATTTTGATGAGATATTTCGTGTTGTTAAAATGACTTCCATTCGTATTGTTTTAAGTATTGTGGCTACTGAAAATATTCATTTGGAGCAGCTTGATGTTAAAATAACCTTTTTTCATGATGATTTGGATGAAGAGGTATTTATTCAACAACCACAAGGATTTAAGGTCAAAAGTAAGGAGTACTTAGTGTGCTGATTAAAGAAAAGTTTATATGGCTTGAAGCAAGCACCTTGGCAATGGTATCTTAATTTTGACAGTTTTATAAATGAGCATGGTTATACTTGATGTCATTCTGACCATTGTGTTTATTTTAAGAGATTAGATGATGACAGCTACATTATTTTATGTTTATATGTTGATGATATGCTTGTAGCTAGGTCTAACATGGATCACATTAAGGGGTTAAAAGAATAGTTAGCACATTCATTTTATATGAAGGATTTGGGGGCAACAAAGAAAATCCTTGGTATGAAAATTTGCAGAGATAGAAAGAACAGAAAATTGACATTATCTTAGGTTGATTATATTGAGAAGGTGTTGCAATGTTTTTCTATGGAGAATGCTAAAGCTGCTAGCACACCTTTACTTGGTCATTTGAAATTGATTAAGGAGATGTGTCCAAAGACCAAAAGAGGAGGCTAAAATGTCCAAGGTATCTTATGCTTCAGCTATAGGTAGCTTAATATATGTCATATGTACTAGGCCAGATATTGAACATGCAGTGTGGTTCAGGAGCACGCACATAAAGTATTTAGGTCAAGTTTTATGCACGTGCCGACTTGAGAAATTTATTTCGATTATGTCATTAGGATAAGATTTTTTCTTGAAATTTGTTCAGATCATTATGAGGTCATTCTTCCCCATTCTATATCAATCTAGAGTATTCTATCAACTGTTTTTCCTATTTTGCAATAATCTAGAATTTTCCATAGACCGTCTTAGCAAGTATAAATAGAGTTTTTGGTTTAGGTTTAGGGCAAGTCTTTGGAATATGAAATTATGGGAGAAGAAATTTGTAGGAGAGCAAATGTATTTACTATTCATTTGAAGAATTAGTTAAGAAGAAATTTCAATATATATTTCTTGCCGGTGCTGGTTCCTTTTTGATATTGCTTCCGTTGAATTTGTCTCTGCATCACAGTGGGAGTTGTTAGTAGGTCTATGAGTCATCCAGGGATTGAGTATTTGAATGCAGTTAAATAGATTCTCAGATATTTGAGAGGAACATCTGGTAAGTGTTTATATTTTGGGGGCTCTACTAATTTACAAGGCTATGTTGACTAGATTTGGCAGGGGATATTGATACCAGATGGAGTACTATAGGTTATGTATTTACTATTGGTGAGACAGCAGTGAGTTGGATTTCTCAGTTGCAAAAGATTAATGCTTTATCCACTATAGAGGCAGAGTATGTTGCTGCTACAGAGGCAGCCAAGGAGATGATATGGCTTGAGTTCTTCATGAAAGAATTGGGACACCTGCAGAGGGATAATTATTTGTTTATAGATAGCCAAAGTGCCATTCATCTTGCTAAGAATTTTTCTCTACATTCAAAGACAAAATATATACAGTTGCAGTACAATTTCATTTGGTTAGTTTTAGATGATGGACAATTAAAGCTGAAGAAGATACACATAGATGATAGTCCAATAGATATGTTTACCAAGCTAGTAACAAGGGAGAAGATGAACTCCTCTTTAGCTTCGATTGGTCTTATAGACTAAACAGAATAAAAGAACAACATAGTCCAGGGTGGTGTGATATTCCAATGGGAGCTACAGGTTTAGTGGTGCTATGATCAGACTGCACAATTAGTCTCCAAGTAGGAGGTTGTTGTTGTGGAGTCTGATTAGTCTCCAAGTGGGAGATTGTTGTGTTGTAGAGCTTAATCAGACTCGGAGGGTTATTCTACGTGGTTTCCCCCCAGATTATTTCTATAGGGGTTTGGGGGCAGCACCCCTTGCAAGCTCCTATGGCAGCACCCTAGGTGCACTCTCTGTCACAGTACAGGGCAGGGTCGAGGGGCAACACCCCTACGGGGGTTTAAATAGGCAGTGCCTCGAAGCCAAAAATGACTCACTATTGTAAAAGGCATCGGCTACTATTTTTCTATTGGATAACTTATTCTAACCCTAATCTTGTAAGCAGCAAAAGGTTGTATAAAATGGCTAAGGGTTAGGGATTTCATTATGTATGATGAGATTGTAGCTTCTTGTGGCGGTATTAAGCTGTAAGGAATTACGGATTGTAATCACTGGATAATAATAATATTGGACTTGCTGTTTGGTGGACGTAGCCTAGGGATTGGGTGAGCTGTGTTAAATCTTTGTGTCTTGTGTTCTCTTCTGTACAATTTATTCTTTTTTGATATTGTTTATATTTTGCATTTAATTGTTATTTCTGTCCATGGTAAAATCCTAATATCATCTTCCTTTTCTACCAATTGCCAATCAATGACAACACTCAAGATCTTTGATCTTCATGCCAATGTGATTGATAGATCTAACACATACAATGTCGTTTCTTTCACATACTCTCAGATTTGAACAATTAATCTCATATTTTTTTGTCTTATATGTGACAAATTCATTTGCCTCTTGTCCAATTTTGTAACAGCGTTTCTAACTCTTTCTTCACCATTTTAGTGGCAACAAATATGATACCTGGCTTACCTCCTATCCAAAATAATTGGTCATGGATTCTACTAAGAACTATCCTTATCCACTCAGATTCCTCAAACTCTTCATACTCCATGTATTGTAGTATATTTAGGTTTTGTAAGTGTGCAAACTCAAGTTTCAAAGTTTTATCTTCCTTGGATATCTTAGTTAGGCCTTTCCATATTTCCTTATTACTAATGATCTCAAATTTGCAATGTATGTATGCTCTTATATCTTCCACATGTAATACACCTTTAGGGGTTTGCCAAAATACACCGGAAGGGTTGTCTTTCGCAGATATATATTAATATCGTGGCCTATCCTAAACATTATAGAGTTATGGTATATCTATGATCTAACTACTTCAATAACAATTGAAAATGATTCAAAACAACTTCACAATGCGTAAAATATTTCTTAAACATGAGTGTTAGGGCTTCTTGCAATTTCCTTCAAAATCACACTAATCTCCTTCCAACTCCTTGACTTTGGCTCTCTAATGACTTAAAACTTCTCAAATGGTGATAAAGAACTCCAATTTAACACCCTTTAAATCTTTAAAAAATGTTTTTTCCATTAATGCATTCAACGTATAGTACAAAAGTTGATAGAACTTAACAAAACATGCTCAATCTTATAGTGAACATCCAGATCTTTACATAAACATCTGCAGACTCAGGGATAGAATTTATGATGCCTTACACGCCTCATATTAACTTTGCATGCCTTAACTCTTTGAATTCAGGGTCTGATAATTTATTGATGAAATGCTCCCCTATAGCTATGATAGCTATTTGGGTTGAAGTTGAGGGTTCAGTGCTTGACACTGCTTCCCCTTTGTTCTCAACATTAACCTAATCCTTTTGCTTCCATACCTCATCATTAGCAGCATTACCTTCACAAAATTTTTAGCAATGCTTTCATACCGAGTTTTACTAATATTATTGTTCCTTCTTCCAGCATAGCTATTCCTTCTAACATAATGTGTTCTCATGTTGTTCACAAATCCATTATATCTGCATTATCTAGTTGTATGACTCAAATTATTACAATTATAACATGTAACATGTAACAACAAAATTTCCATACTTTGGTCCATTATAATTAACTTGTAATCTGCAATCTCTTTCTATGTGTCCAAAGTTATTACATTTGTAGCATATGACACCATTGTTAATAACATTGTTCATTCCCTAAGGTCTTCTTGTTGTCATGTTTGTGTTACTAAAATTTTACACATGCTGAAAATTTTATTTCAAGTAACATCACAAAAAGAATTGCAGAAGAAAACATTCATTTTTTATTTATTCATATTTCATCATTTTGCAATCATATATGAAATCATGAGCAAAAGGAGATATAATGTTCATTGTATAAATCATCACTGATATGTACAATTTTCATTTTTACAAAGTATGAAATGAATGGAAAAAATGCTGGAAATGAAAACTCTCACACAAGCTATGAGTCTAACTACTACTTTTCATACATATTAAGAACAAGAAAAGTATAACATATGAGAGAAGAGTCAGGGGTAACCAGTCATTGCCTTTTCGGCTTTTGACTGGTTAAGTGCTCTTTGTTGCAAATCCTGGTCCAGCCTTCGATTCGATAGATCCAGTTCTTCGTTCTCCCACAGAAGAAAGAAATGGAGTTAGATCTTAAAAGATCTAAGCAATGACTAATTATCTACGACTATGTACCCACACATGCAATATCTTTCTCATTCTAAATACATATCAAAAACAGTATTCCAAGTGCTCCAATGACAAAAGTTAAATCTGATATGAAACCTTTCGTTATAATAAAAAAGAAAACAAGCATGTTGATTGCATAAGGAATAGGTGCAATTCATAGAAAGGGTAGTTTATGAGTGTCACGAGCCTGTACTTGAACCTCATGAAATACTATTTTAAATATCAAAGTTTCTTTTCAGCACTAGGTCTGGGATGTTTATGACTTTTAACAAGAGGGTCATGTTTTTGACACTGCAGATATCAATGGCAGATTCACAAACAAAATATTAATTGGAAAGGCACTAAAATATTTACCTAAAATACAATCCAGATTGCAACAAAGTTTGGGGTCAATTTTGATAATGATGGTAATGCTCTAATTTAATGGAGACAATCGCTACAGGTTATGACTGCATACAGTCAGTAGGGATTTCATGAAGCCTTGTGAATTCTGCATTGTGGGTTCCACTATAATTTAGTCAGCACCATTTGCTGAAGCTGGAATAAGGAGATTTATAAAATGTTTTGATAGACCCCCAAAGAAGCCAGTGCTATGCAATGCATGTGGATTTAGATGGAAAAGAAAAGGTACACTTGCAAATCATAAACCATTACATGTTAGGGCCTTTGAAGCCATAGATTCTTCAGAGTATAGAAGTGTTCGTGATAAAAAGCATCACAAACTCCAAAGCAGGAAAAGATCTCTTAAAAGACAGGAATTGGGTGATGATATTGAATTTGGAATGTTTGGGTCAGATCCACATAATGCTGTAGGATTTGAAGAGGAATCAAAGCTTTCAAGAAATTGGATCTACTAACTAAACATGATTGCAAAGTTCTAATGGACAGTTGCATAGAATTAGGCCAGCACAAAGATAACTCATCAGAGGATGTACCTTTTCTTCATCATGCCAAAGAAGAAAATTTGTCAAATATAAGAGTATCCAATCCGCTAATAGTAACCAATATGAAAATTAAAATCAGAGCCAATGAAAATACTGCGAGTTCGCCCACAAGTGGAGTAGCATATGCATATGTTATTAAGAAAGGGATTGTGCTTGGGTTCGGTTTCAATATCAGATTTGTCTGACACTCAGCTTGTATATTATATTGAAAACACTCAAGAATGTCTTTATCAGCTCTTCAACACAAGCACAGGGGATTACTCTGTAATATTTACAATTGGAACAACAGCAAGATCCCGAGTTTTTGGCGACTTGCATTCTTTTTAGAAGGGCAGTTTTATGCAGGTTTGCCAAAACAATCATGTTTCTGTGAAACATTCAGCAAAAACAGCAGGAAGACCATTCAAACATTGCTGCAATATACGTGGATTTATATAAATTTGCTGGAATTGTAAAATTCAGACATCAATCTAAATCAGCTTGAGATTTAGATTCGGAATAGTAGATGAATGATTTCATCATTATTTTGGTGTATCACCATCTACTAGTTTAGGCTGTAGGTTTAGGTTCATTTTCAGCAATTGCTTCCCTTTTACCTGAAGTTTAAGTTAGGATCTTGGAAATATCACTGAATATCCAATAGGAGCCAGCCTAGAATCCGGAGGTCTCATTTCATTTGCATATCCCACGAAGTGAAGTGATTCCCATGTTAAGTCAGAATTACTGAACTTTTTTAGTTCAGTATTAGGTGCAAATTCTGATACTTAACAGTTTGATCTCTCTTTTGTTCTCCCACAAGATCACTGATTAGGTTTGTTTCATTTATGTGATTTATGTCCACAAAGACAACAATTGAAACAATATTAAGTAAAAAGTTATGCATCAGTAATATGTTTGCAATCTTTCTTCATGTGCACATACATTTTGTAAGCATAGCACCTTCCCGTGAACAATTTTCTTTGTTCCTTAGGTTGCTCAATCTGATTTGGTTCTTGTTCAAGTTCCTTCTCAATCAAGTTTTTCGATTCTTTAGAACATTCTCCTTCTATGTATCGAATCCCTGTCATACCTCTCTTAGGCTTCTCTAGCATCAATTACTCATCAAGTTTGTCAAGTATTCAAATAAAACTTATCAAGATGTAACTTAATTTCAAGAAGGTCACCTTTCACAATATTATTTTACTTCTCAAGTTCCTTGTATTCAAGCTTCGAATCATCAAGTTCAAGATTTACCTTTGTAAGACGAGTGCTCTAATCTTTGCATTCAATAGATTTGCCTTTCAGATCTGCTTTAAGTTTATCTTTCTTTGATTTTCTCTCAGTTGATATCTTGACCAACTTAAGTGATGTAACTTCAAGTTCATGATTGAGTGCTTGATTTTCTTTCTTGAGTTTTGCGACCAAATCCGATTCCCCGATCTTCTCAGCTATCTTTTTTCTCTTAGTCCTTGAAACATCAATCTAATCTGTAAGCTTCTTCATGTAATCTTGTGCACCCTTGAGTTTAGTTTTTAGTCTTTCTTTCTCATTATTTGCTTGATCCAATTTCTCAAGTGCTTCTTCATAGTTTATTTGCAAATCTATTGAATCCATTGGGATCTTCCTCAAGTTGTTAAATTTCTTCTGAGTAGCTAAGCTTTGAAACCAATTATTAGAAATAGAGAATATTGAAAGGGTGGAAGTGAATCACTATTCCATTACTTTTTGTCCAACTATATATTTCGACACTTAACCGCATACTTGCACAAATGAATAAACTAAAAAATAAAGTACACAACACAATGAAACTCATAACACCATGATTTGTTAACCAAGAAAACCTTGACCAAGGGAAAATTCTAGTGGCAATGGTACCCACAAGATAATGAACTAATCTGAAAATACTTTGTAAGGAGTGTTGAACCTATTAGGATTCTATTACATATATTTATTACATGAGTCCTTTTTAGAAGACTAGACCTTGTTAGAAGTTGTATTACAATGGAGCTTACTACTCATACAATGATATACAATCTATACAAGAGTTATAGATACTATACCAAAACTGATTACACTAATATTTTTAATATCTGATTAGTCGTTTGTGTACATCGCATTTGATCATGAAAACATCAATATCTCATCATACATAAAGTTCACATAACATAATCATACCATAGTTGTACTTCACATATCCTAAATGCCTTCTTATATACGCATCTAATTATCCTATCTAGTCGACCTTTATGATGAGATGTGTTAAACACTTACCAAAACATATTATCAAAACCTACTGTGGGTTAACATGTAGGATGCCCTCCCTACATTGCCAAGTAATTGAATTGATAAGGCAATTCAATTCCTTAGGCCAAAATGCCTGATCTTACTGTTATACTCTGATTTTGCGATAATAACCCACCTTCATGTTTTCCAACCAAAACACATGTCAACTGATACCATAACACTATCGAACATAATTACATCATCTACATACTATATTCTTCCATGATAATAAATGTTGACCAGTAATATTAATCTAGTGAAGCTCGTTGATGAAAACTATACTTTTGCTGACTGTATTCCTCTATTATACTTTGACAATTTTCTTATTAAAACAAAAAAACAAAACTACACTTTAACTCCATGTGACCTTACTTTAGGAGAGTGTTGCCATAAATGACAACTTACATGCATCCATACTAGCCAACTTGCCAACATTATAGAACCTTTGCATGGAAGTATAGATGGAAGTTGTTGGGACAACAAATGGATGCCAATGTTAGACCTTGAAATTTTTCATTTTTATGATGAAATATCCAAAAATGAGTTTTTGGAGTTTGAAAGCATAGGTGGACAACAATGACGTTATATGGAAAATGTATGAAAATTGATGAAAAGATGTCTACTTGTAATGAGATTTTATGTTTTTTTTATGATTACGTGTAAGCACATGCAAGCAATCACCACCATAAGTTTTATAGTCTTGTGGCAGTGGTATGTAAGTATGAGTGAAGAGCAAGCAAGCAAGGAAGTGAGGTTTTTTGAAGCAAAAGCTTGTGTTGCATGAAATTTGTCTTATGAAGACTTGATTATGGAGAAGAAGATGACATTTGTGATTGGATGGATTCTGAGGATTCCTAGACTTGAGAAAATTAGAGCAAGAAATCTAGAGGCATTGCGAGTTGCATTCTTTGATTTACAGAAGCAAGTGAATGAATTAGAAGTAGAGTTGCGGAAGAGAAGAGCGCATTACGAGAAAAGAGATGATGATAATTCTTTGGATGCGAAAAGGAAAGAAGATCCAATGGAGTAGCACACATGCGATACAAAAGAAGAGCAAGAGCATGAAGATGAAACAATTTGTGAGCTAGAAGCAGATGAAGATAATTTGAAGACCGCAGTAGTAGAGGATGCATACAATTCCTTGGTTGGAAGTCAAACAAGTGAAGCAATTACATGCATTCTTGACGTCATGAAAGAAGAAAGTGAAGATGAATATGTCAAAGAGGTAAGTTCTTACGAATCATGGGATATTGTCTATGAGATGAATTTGAAAGATGATGATGGTTTGCATAAGGATCTTGTTAGTGATGTGTGGTATGCAAAAAAGGATTTGTATGGTGTTGCTAAGTTTATTATAGATTTATTAAATCTTATAAGATTGGAGGAGGAAGAGAGTTATACTTGGACAAAGTTCATTGTAGAGGAGTATTTTCAGAACTAGACACTTATTCCTGCTAGGTGTTGGAAAAGAAGAAAGAAGGAAATATATCTATGGTGGATACTTGTTCCAGCTAGATGTTGGAAGAGAAGGAAAAAAAATCTCATTTTCAGTTGCTTCATTTTGTGAATTCATATCCACAAAATTTTTCCTACCATGGGTGTCTGTACAGGAGCATCTTCCATCACAAAAAGGGGGTATGATCAAAATTATTTAAAAATAAAAATTAAAAAAATGGAGAGAGAAAGTGACGAAAATTAGAGGAAAAATAATAAATTAAAAAAAAGGAAAAAACAGAGAGAAGAAGAATTTCTATTTTCAAGATGCATAGGTGGCATAAATAGAAAAAGAAAGAAAAAGGTTGTCATTTCATTTATCGAGGTGTGTAGGTGGCATCTTAGAAGTTTGTGGAAAGTTCCTTAAATCATGCATTTAATATTAGTTGTGATCCACAAAGGAAATGTAATTTTCTAATTGGGCCACATGGTGGTGCTTAGTTGTATTTGGGTGGGAATTTAATATTGTTGGAGCTGATGAAAGCCAACTCTGAAGACGCCCAAGATCACCTGCATGCGAGAACCTATCAAAGAGAAGCCAAGGAGAAGAAGAGCATGGAGCAAGGGTAAAACCCTAAACGGACATGAGAGGCAATATGTGCAAACACAAGAAGAAATATATTTACAATATGCACAATGCCTTATGAAAATACAATGAGGGAGCCCGCTTATAAAGAGCTCATGGAAGCTTGTAGAACAAGCTAGAAGGTGGTAGAAGATAAGCTTGACAACTCAGCACATATCCACAAAAGGTGGAACATGCTAGAAGGGAACAAACTCCCGTGTTGTCAATAACTAACCACTACATACCTTAAATACAAAATATTAAATAAATGCATTTACCTAAGTAAGCTTAAGTAAATAGAATAAATAATTAATAAATAATTAATTATTTACTCTAACACCCCGCCTTAAGTGCAACTTAGGGAAATGCCTTAAGCTCACAAAACTAAGATGGAATGCATGAATGGGTCCCGACAACGAGGCCATGTTAGGTACCCATGAACAATGCAACAAAATGCAACCTCTGTAAAACAGGGAAAAAGAGAAAACTACGTGAGAAAAACCCTCCCCCAAAAAGAGGTAACCTAGTGAAGAACTGAAGAAGCCTCCAACTAGGGAAATGTCCCCTAAAACAGGAACAGGGAGTGATCATGAAGAAGCATCATTGAAGCATGAAGAAGCCACAAATCTGCCAAACTGCTGATCTGAAGAACCTCAATGGAAGAAGAAGGCACGAACTGAGCATGTCTATATGGTAGATGATCCATCTCACCGAAATGCATAGGTAGCCAGCCACTGTAATCGCCTTGTATATAGGATCAACCACTGAATACATAGTTCACACTAACGAACCATCGAACCAAGGATGCATTAGAACAACAGCATAACCCCCCTTAATGCAGACGGGGTGTGATGACAGGCAACTGAGAAGGTGGGCCAAAGTCTCTTGCAGACGAACCAAGAACGACAAAAGAGGGAAAGAGGTACAAACACCTATAAAGACACGATCAAACTGACTCTGCATGGGGCTAATGTCATGGAAGGGACACTCACTTGACAAAGGGAGAATGCCTAAAATAGCAAACAACTATCCCCCCCATGGTGCTTTATGAAAATAGTGCATTTACAACTGACTCAAAACAACGTTCATGACTCCAGGAATGCAAAAGTGGCACTTTATCTCAGTGCGATACAAAAGAGTACTTTAAAATGATAGCTACAATGATCAAAACGGAAAACAAGATGATACAAAACATAGTACAACCTAAAACAAAAGAAACCATGCCAAGAAAACGATCCTCAGGCCTAAAACACTCAAAATATACACTATATAGCAAAAATGCCAAAACTATGATAGAAAGAGCATGGGCCAAAAATTAAGAAAAAGGACTACATTTTTGAAAAGGTGACAGAACCAGCTTTCCAAAAATATAAAGTTTTCAAAAAACAGGCATGGGACGCAAAAGATATGCTTGCTAGAGTCAAAAAAAGAACTTCGGACTTCAACTGAAAAAACGGGCAATAAAAAAGTATCAAAACCTAAAAATACCTGCACCAATGTCTCCGTCTCAGAACCAGCTTTCCGGTGCTTCTTTCGGATCGGAAAAATAGCTCCGTATGCTCAAGTTATGGCCAAAAAACCAAAGGTAGGTCCAAAATGACCTAGAAGGAGGGTGCAAGCAAGAATGATGATGCAGCGCTGATGTCATGCTAACGTCCGCATTTGACAAGAAAAAATTTGACGGCCTGTCAGTCGTCACGGCAAAAAAAAGGCCACGTGGACGCCATGTGGTGGGTGGTTGACGTGGCAGGGGCCACTTGGCAATGTGCCACGTGTCACGTGCCACGCTTGCCATGTGTCACGCGCAGACTGGCGCTGACAGTGCAGAAAAATAGAGCTGACTGAGCAAAGAAAGCAGAGCGTAGAGTTGACAAAGCATTGTGCTGGCGGAGGAGCTTCAGTCAATGGAGGCGACGGTTTCAAGAGTTGCACCAGTTGGAGGTGGCAGAACAGCCTGCGGAGCGGCTCAGGAGGGTGGCGCCGGCAGAGGTGCCAGGAAGGAGCAGCGCCGGAGTGGCCCGCCGGTGGCACTGGGCCGCAGCGGCGCTACCACCGAGCTACGTGGTGGTGGCCACTCGGCAGTGCGCCAAAAAAAAACTTTTTATTATTTTTTTGAATGAAAATCGTCCGTATAGTCCGTACGGCAGCCCCTGATGAAAAAAAATTTGCCTCCCGAAACTCTGTCTCCAAAATCGAAAAGTTTTATATGACTCCTGACTGCAAATGGCCTTCCAAATCCAATGGTGATGTCCGTTTGGGCACAAAGTGCTCCAAAAATTTGTTGATCCCCTGATTTGAAGAAAAAAATGCACAAACAAACTAGGGTTTGTGACTTCAAATCACAGCTTCAAAAATCCTTCAACGAAGTAGCAGCAGGAAGGCTCTGATACTATGTTGGAGTTGATGAAAGCCAACTCCGAAGATGCCCAAGATCACCTGCATGCAAAAACCTGTCAAAGAGAAGCCAAGGAGAGGAAGAGCATGGAGCAAGGGTAAAACCCTAAACAGACATGAGAGACAATATGTGCAAACACAAGAAGAAAATGTATTTATAATATGCACAATGCCTTATGAAAATACAATAAGGGAGCCCGCTTATAAAGAGCTCATGGAAGCTCAAAAGGTGGAACATGCTAGAAGGGAACAAACTCTCATGTTGTCAATAACTAATCACTACATGCATTAAATACAAAATATTAAATAAATGCATTTACCTAAATAAGCTTAAGTAAATAGAATAAATAATTAATAAATAATTAATTATTTACTCTAACAAATATTTGTTGTAAGGTAGTTGTATTTGCCTTTTATTCCACATTTGTTGTGTTTGTAATATCTTGGATGGTAAGTGCCCATATAAGCAAGGCTTATGATCATTTGTGATTAAACTCTTAGTGTGGAAGCTCTCTTATATTGTAAGAGTTTGGAGTTCTCTCATTTGGAGAATATTGTAAGGATCTTCAAGTATAATAAAAGCAATCTTTGCAAAGCATTTTATCTTCTCTTTTTCTCCATATTGTTGTGTTCTTGGTTGTGAATCTGTAAGGGTGGTGTGGCCCTGCATTAGATAAATGAGCTCACTTTTCATAATATTTTCTTTCAAGAATGGGGTTTTTAATCCTGACATGCATGTACAGCCTGGATAATTTAGACGAAAGATACATCGTACACATTATGCAAATTTAAAAATTGAAATGAAATGACTTGCATAAACAAAGAAATAAATATATACAACAAAGCCCTATGATTTTGGCAAAGAATTTTACCTTTTTCCTGCAAGAAGCAAATGAAGAAGAATTTTAGTCTCTTATGCAAAATCTGAAAATGAATCCAATGAAATTTTCAGATTTAGAATTACTGCATGAATGAGAGTTAAATAGACTTCGAATCTTGACTCAATCTTTGTAAAATGAATGCATTCATAAGTCGAAATCTTTGGCTTGCCAAGTATGGGAAGTTGGAGATTAAAAATGCATCATAATATCTGTTTGGATCAAGCAATATGCAATGCATATTAAAAATGACGTCCAAGGCATCACATGCAACTTGAAAAGAATTATAGACAAGCTTGAAATTATAAACAATGCTTTAGAACTTACCTTGAAGCAATAAGTTGAAGATTTGGAGGAAAACAATGATCAAATCTGCACTTTTAATGAGTCAAGAATGATCCTTGAAAGATTTCATGAATCTTGTGATTCTTTGCACCAAAATCCCATTTTTGCTAAAAAAAAGTCCGAAATGAGTGGGTTTTTACAACTCAAAAACACATGTTTTTCTCTCAAAAATCACCATCCATGCTATTTTAGAAAAACACGTATGAAGTAATGGGTAAATATGCACTTTTCGATGTCCAAAACATGTTTTTTGCAGCCCAAAATTGCCACCAAGGGTCAAACATATATATAAACAAGTAAAGATAGGTTTTTGATAACACAAAATACATGCTTTTCAATGGAAAATTGCCACCAAGATGCCAAACAGTTATAAAACCATTAAAGACACTTTTTGAAGCACAAAACATGTGCTTTTGCCCCAAAAATTTCCACCCATATGATGGTTTGGTCAAAAAATGCCTATATTGTGAGTAAAAATATGGGTATTCAGCACCAAAGCACATGCTTTTGCTTTTAAAATAGCCATTTGTAAGAGTTTCTAGTGTAAATAAAAGTAATGGCATGCTTTTTGAAAGGAAAAGCATGTGTTTTTCACTTTAAATACTCCACCACATGCATTAACATATCCAAATGCCTCTATAAAAAAAGTAATAACATTTTTTAGGAAGGAAAAATGCATGCTTTTCAAAATGCATATTCTTTTGGGTTCACATTCTCCACTTATAAGCATTTAAGTGATATAAAATATGTGATTGCCTATAAAAAGTCTATCTATATGTATGTAGGACTTATACTTTATTGGAAGTGGGTTTCAAAAGTGTTTTGCATGTTGAAAATATGCAATGAGTGATACAAACCCCACCTTTATGCATTTTAAGTGCCTCGTGTAATTAAATTTAATAATTAAATATAGATTTCAACAAAGTAACATGAAATAGACTTAAAATGTCAATTCTCATAAAACATTAAAAACTATTAAAAACTATGGTCAAATCTACTCAGAATGAGCTCAAATTTTAAAATGGATATTAAAATCCACTTTAGATATTAAAAATAATTTTATTTCATGCAATTGCCAATAAAAACACATTTTGGAGGATTTTTAATCAAGATGTGGTCACCCTAAAAAACTCCACCTTTCCTTTATAACTTGAGCTACACAACCTTGTTTGAAGCCTAAGTCAGCTCAAGATGAGTGGGATTGCAAGGGCTAAATTATCATAAGGCAAAAGAAAGACTCAAAACTATTTACAACAAGAATAAAAATGAAGAAAATATGTGAAAGTTTGCCAAAAACCAAACATTTGCAGTCAAAGAAGAAAAACTCTTTCTTACAAACATTTGAGGATTTAACTTGATAGAAACCTTCAAAAGAAGCCCATGAATAAAGTTATTTAGAGCACAATTTAGGGATAACAAATTGCCTTCCTAACACTTTACTAATACGGTAAACAAAAAGGATGCGCCTATGAATCCATGAGAAAATTGCATAAGGTTGCCACAATTTTGTGAATGTCAAGATTGAAGATACAACACCATTGTTATCTCTCACCCATTTTGCATTTGGAGCATCTTTATACTTTCAAAAGCTTGTGTGACCACACATCCAAGAAAACATCCATAGACATATCCTTGCCATCATCGAGGCTATTCTTTTGCTACTTGGGTTTTCTTTTCTTGTTGTGTTTAGTCTTCTTTGTCCAATCTTGTATGTTTCTTTTTATCTTCATTTTGACTACTTTACTTGTTATTTGCATTCCCTTTGAAGCACATCTTCATACATGCATTTTGGCATGCTCGATGGGACCCACATATAGGTTCAAACTAACAATCTTTGATGTTTTTAGTACTTTTTAAGTTCCACATTTCAAAATCCCTTGATAAACCTTGGAAACCTTACATGCTTTAATAGTTTTACTCTGTCAGCCTTAGATCGGTATGTGTACAATCATGTTGGCCAAAATGTGGCAATGAGGAAAAATGCATTTTCTATTTTATCAAACATGCCAAAATCCATTATGACTTTCTTTATGGGTGGGAAAAAAATTGAATCTAGTTTTGTAATACAAAATCAAATCGGAGATCCATTAATATTAGAAATCTGATCCAAATTGAATATCCATTTTCAAAAAAAAACACATTTTAGTAAACGGATATAATGTCCTGTCCCCATTTTAAGATAAAATTTTAATAATAATTAGATTATAAAATATATTAAATAATTAATGGTAATAAATCCATATTAAAATATAAAATAAGAAATAATGATAAAAATAATAAGATATATATATATATATATATTCTATTATCAACAAAATAATAATAAAATAAGAATGAATAAATAAATAAATAAACTAAAAAGAGAGAATCTTGTACAAAATATGTTACATTTCTAAATAGGATTTAACAATAAATAATAATAAACATAAAATAAATAAGTAAATAAATAATTAAATATAGAATAATATAAATTAACTATATCTATTGAAAATTCAAGAGATATGGAAGGATCTGCAACTTTTCTCTGCTCGAGTGTACAAAAGTATCAACAATCCCGAGGAGGCCTTTCATAAGGCAAAGGGCCATCTTCCTCTCTTGCCACTTTGGTCGCATTTATGAAAGCATATTTCTATGGTGGCATGTATGAGCATTTCTTCTCTAGGCTGTATTTCTCAGGAAATACCCAATCTCTTGCAAAATTCAATTATTTGAAATGGTGCACACTCAGAGACATTCAAGCTCTGCAGAATGAGTTAGTGATCCCGAATGGAGCGAAGTTCGAGCAAGTGAGGCAAAGAGGTGGTAATGAGGAATATCAAGGAAGAGATTCAGGTAAGGATCCTTCCGCTCCTGCATATGTTTTTGTTCCTAATTCATAGATGAACAAGGCTATAGAGAGTGAGATTTCTAGGCTTAGAGATACTGCCATTTTTCTTGCAATTCAAGAACTCAAAAGGTTCCCTACGAGATCCTAAACGAATGGTTGAAAACACCTTAGCCAAAAAAATAGAGTTTCATTTTTCTTTCCTCATAATGATTAAAAAAGGCATGTTTCTCATCTTCTTTGATGATCTGAATTCCCAAAAGAGTGTTGTTGATAGAAAATTCTAGAGAATTGGCAATTCAACCTTTCGAGTGATTCGTTGGACTCTAGATGTTGCTAATTGCGAAATCTAGGCCCTCTCTTCACAAAGATGGGTTACTATCAATGGCCTCCCGCCCTTTCCTTGGAACCTCGTACCAAAGGCTCTCAAGCCCCTTGGCAAGGTTATACGTGTGGATAAATCCTCCACTCTTTTGCCACATACTGACCCGAGAATCCTGATTGCAATTGATCCAGGCAAAGACCTCCCTTAAGAAATTTCTTTCCTTATTCAAGGTCACCACCATGTGTGCCCTATTTCATTCTTGGTAGGGCTCAATGCCTGGTTCTTGTGTAGGAAAGAAGGGTATTTGAGGAAAAATTTCCCTGTTATTAAAAACATGGCCCTTATTCTTCTTGTAAATCTCTTGATAATCCCAAGACCCAAGGCGAACCTAGCGAATCTGCTAAAGGTACTGTGAATACCCAGCTTTCTAACATCCCCTCATTGAAGTTGGACACTCCGCATGTTTCGGTTGATCTTTGCATTGAACTTGATGCCTTGCAATCTACCTTCAAAACCTCTATTGAGAAGGATTCTACCTCGTTTGTGTTACATCCCAATTTTTGACCTAATTTAAAATATAGCCGTTGAGGTTCACATGAAGTCACTTGGCAGTTTAATTTGTTTTAATCTTGCAAAATAGTAAGATGGTTAGTCATTATAATTTCAAGTGAAGATAGCAAGCTAGTTGATCATTTATTATGAATTCATGGAATTGAGAAGATGGTTAATCATTATGATTATTTATGATTAAATAATTTATTATGATAATATAATTTAATTATGAAGAATCTCCTTGCAGAAAAGGCGTCGTGGGGTGGAAGCATTGTCAGAAAAGAATTAGGCATAGGAGCATCACCATCACTAAGCAGATGGGTTGAGAACTTAGCGACTTGAAATAGGATACATTTGTGGGACCCGCATGAGCTATTTAAATAAATTAATTAAGAAACATAAAATAATTGAGTTAAAATATAATACATACCTTTAGAGCTTGTTTATTAAATTTTATCTTATCATTACAATAAATAGTTACATACGAACACATAAATATAAAAATGAAATGGCACCAATAAATTATAATAATATAATCTAATGATGTCACCTCATCAATAGACCTATGTGAACGTATATAAGAATGTATAATAATAATAAAATAAAGTTTATAACTCTTCAACCCCTCCTCAATTCTTTTCCCTCTTTATTTCTCTTCTTTTCAAATTGAATTAATGTTTGAATTCGAATGGACTTCTTGAAACCGATGGAAGCCGAGGAGCCATGGCTAAACCTTTAAATCAAGTCGTGAATCAACCAAGATGGCATCTCTATCACTCTCTCAATTCATTTCCTTTCAGCTGCGTTTTTCCAATCCAAGCCAAGCTCATTTCTTTCCAAGTCATGGTATGAGAGTTAGATTGTTCAGGTCAGCTCACCACTCTTTTATAGCGTTACTGCTTATTTGGTCTGCTACAACCAGTCTTTTTCAATATTTTTCTTTATACTTCCGCTGGACCCTACATATTTTCGGATCGCATTATCATCACAAGTGGGTGGTGCATTAAGCTAAGCAAGAATACTGGTTGGTGAACAGTAGGAGGCCAAGATCCAATCTAAAAACCAACCGCATACATAACAGGCTACTGCTATTCTTCCATCTTTCTGATTTATGAATTACGATTATAGTCAGCTAGGTCAAGAGAGATTAATAATAGAACTAGAATCATTATATGAATACTTGCTGATGGCTCTCATGAATTCCATAACAATAGATTGCAGGTTATATTCGATTTTCTATAGCAGTTGGCTAGGCTTAGAAAAACTTCCTTCTTGTTCAAGATCACATTTTAAGCTTTGCTGTATAATCTATGTCAATTATAATGATTTTCTTCATAACTTTCATAGTTTTCCAGGATCATCATAAAAAGAGTTGAATAGTATCTCTTATGGGAGAGTTTTTCAAATGCAATAAAATTTGAAATAAAAAGTACAATAACATTGAATTTCATAGCAGCAATTCTCAACATTTATCATGATGATATCGAACGAAGGCCAAATCCATAAATTCTTGAATGTTGGAGATGAATCAATCCTTAGAAGACCCTCTAACCATCCTCATTAGCCTATGAGGGTCCAATAATGAGCTAAATCATAGCCAAACTAAAATATCTAGCGAAAAGGGGACATCACATCAAGAGATTATCATGTATAGCATGCTCAAAGACGGTCCAATCAGACCTTTTGTTTGCAACATGTAAAGTCTATATGAACCATATTGGATTTGACATACTAGTCATGCTAAGAGCACTCATAGGCAAATAATTGCCTTTGTTTTATAATGTTGATCTAAAGCTTATTTATCATGTCAAGAAGAACCAGTTGAATATGTCATCAATACTTCCAAAATACAGTGACATCGGACGCATGTCCCTAAGATTATGAAAGTTGGTCTATGGTTGAAAGTAAATCTGACCACTCAGTGATCTTGATTATCCAAAACGATCAAATTTTTGAAAACTTTTTTCATATTTTTTTAAAAGCTTTTGTAAGTCTTTTTAAGTGGCTTTTTCGAAGGTCTTTTGCTCAAAATTTTAAGTTGAAACTTTCATCTATCCCTAAAACATAGTAGCCAAAGCCAAAGGCTCCCTGTTTTAGGGACTAAAATTAGATTTTTAGTTCTTCTTTTCAATGGTGTAAACGGTTTTGAATTCCGAGCTCTAGGTCAAAAGTTATGACCCCGACAAATTGGGGTAAATAAATACCTAGTTTTGAATAGTTTTAGTTAAATATTGTTGTTTTTATTTTAGCCACATATACATTTTGAATTCATGGCTATGGTGACTTTTGATGTTCCATCATTGTATATATTCTTACATGTTCGAATAATATGATGGCTTTTGGTTTGCATACAACTCTTTTGAGTTTTTGCAAGTTTTTCCAGAAATTGAATATTGATATCGCAAGTATTTGATTCTCACCTGATATTGTGTTCCAACCCATTTCTTAAATCAGATCACTCAGATTTATATCTTTTCTTTTCTTATATTTCTAGACTTATGGATACAGAAAGCTAATCCTTTACATAGCTTATATATATATATATATATATATATATATATATATATATATATATATATATATATATATATATATATATATATATATATATATATATAATGCGAATTGGAGAGCACACTAGAGATCATCAAGGATAGCCAAGAATAGCTGAGATGAGTGGTGTAGTCCACATGAGTTGGACAGAATATTAAACATGCAAAAATAGAGAGATGAATTCAAACTATGTAGAATAGTTGAATTTAGTTAATCTAGTCAGCTCATAGTGGGAACTAGCTATTAGTTAGGTTTGCCATTTTAAGCAATGGGTGATTGAGCACATAATGTTCTTTGGAAATCCTTGGCCAAGGTAGGTGTAGTGGTGAATGGTGCTTTTGTGTTCACCAAGGGTTAGAATAACTCATAGTCATATGGATAGTCTATTGGGAGGTACACAGTTTTTCCAACTGTGTAGTTGACAACTCTAACACTAGGTTGCTTAGATAGTAGGATGAGATGGTGTACATGCGCCTTATCTCATGCAAGGTAGGGCCATTCTCAGTAGAGAATGAGTGGGGATTACACTATGGTTGGGAGGTTAAGCCTTTGCCAATGCTTTTCCTCTTCTCCAAATGCCTAGACTTGCACAGAATGGATCAGTTCCTACTTCTAATGACATGGTGTGATCTAAACCTTGTTAGTATTTCGTTATTCACTTTCAGTTGCATCTTTATTCTAGTTTCAGCTATATATCTGATGTAGTTACTTTCCTGTTCATATGAAATGGTAGTTAGAATTGCAGTTAGATTTTATTTTGCTTTTCATGTGTAATATAATTAGTTATTCTATTCTGATCACTCATCTAGCTTATCAAAAGATAGTTAAGTCTTTCAATTGGTAGTTAAGATCTTCTCATGAGAATGGAGTTAATAAGTTAATTCCTATTATCCCTTTTCATGTGAATGCGTAGCTAGCTTCACTTCTATTCGATAAAAGAAAGAGAATTTTAAGGTTTCTAGTCTTTAGAAAATTTTACTTGTTACAAGCCAAGAAGGGCTTGAACATAATAAGGTGATTCTGATAGGGACTATGGTATGTCCATTGACAGTGGAAAAGGGTACAGGGCAGCAAGGTGCCCCTATGATAGCACATTGTGAGGCTAGTAATGTTGCCATGAAGTTGGATGATGGATTGAAATGCCAAGAGGAATGGCACATGGTAAAGGAGAAGTTGTTAGAGGAAGCGAAGATGGTCTTAATGAGGGAAGAGACTAAGATTGAGAAGATGATGGTGATGGGCCATGAGAAGGCCAAGGAATGTGCATGTACTCCAAGCATGGAGATAGGTTATGTTGATGTTAAGTCAAATAATTATCTTTGCGTAGTAAGTCTGTTTGTGTTGCAGATGTACACTTTTTTGGTAGAGATTCCAAGCGTGGTGAAGATGGTGATGACTGGTAAAAGTCAAATGGTGGAAGGAGCTTGTTATTGCTTATTAATTTTATCGGTTTTGTTGATGGGTGGCAAACCAAAGGTCAAGATGAAAGATGGTACAGGATGTTTTGACATGTATGAAGATGATGATCAGATTGAGAACAGGTGGAGAAGGCCTAATCAGAGTATGGAAGGGAAGATCCAAGTGGATAGAGAAACCACAAGGGGTTCAAGAGATCAAGCAAGGATAAGACTTAAAGAGGAGAACAAGTACAAGTCTAAGGTGAAGATGAGAGCACTACAAGGAAAGGAAGATGTATTTGTTAATGTTCTTTTTGCAGGTATAACAATTCCAAGGGACTTGGAAACTTTTGAAGCCCGAGAGTATGGTGCAGGAGCACCTAGAGAAAGAGGGCCACCATGAGACCAAAGGGAAGATCCATGAATGTTTTGAGTTTATAAGGTCAAGTATATGCATCTAATAAAGGCTATTAAATTAAAATCCATAAGAATCCATGATGAAGAATTTGTAATCAAGGAGTCAAATGAGACCGTGTTAGGCAAATGATGCCCAATTGAGTCATGCATGGGCTTAAGCGTAGATAGTTAGGTTTAGTTTGGTTTGATGCTCTTAAGGTATTAAAATACCATATTCATGTAATTTGGGGTAATGGTATATTCATGATACAAGGAAAATAAAAGTTGTGAAGTTGACAACATTATAGTAATCATATTTCAAATGACCAAAAGTGGTTTTATGGGCAGTTGAAGGGGTTTAAGCTGGTTTTAATAGTTGTAGAAAGGATTAAATATGTGAGAAAGCATTCCAAATGGGTATGGTGGTTGATGTAAGAAGTCTATTATCAACACAAAGTGAGTCTTCTGCATTTTCTAATTGTTTTTTCCCATGTACAATCTGATTACAGATGTTGTTTCGTTAAGAGAATCTTACCATATCAATAATGCTTTTACTGGGGATTATAGAGGAATTATCCCTCTCTGTTTTGGTTTTTATTTAATTTAATTTCATCGAGGTTTAAGAAAGTTATTAAAGTTTTTGTTTAAACTGTCAAACCCTTGTGTAGGGTAAACAGTAAGCATTTTAAAATGTGAAACTCTACCATTCTACATGTACCAAGGATCCAAACTTGGTGGATTGGCGGGAGAAGGTCCATGCTTCCTTTCTCATGTTTTTCAGGAGACCATGCAAACTTTTGCACGTGTATTAGATTGGAAGAAGCAGTAATTCTTGTCTAGGTTGGTGACAAGACAGTGTTATGATGGAATGGTTCTGAATTTGTCTATGTAGTGTGTTTGTAAGGAAGATGTTGTTTTAGATGTGTGTAATGATGATTCTTGAGTACATTCAAGTGAATAGAAGGCAATGGCATGTGGTCTATGGGTGTTTCACGGCTGTCTCAGTAGGAAGGCATTGACTGTCATAGTTACAACAGTTTAAAGGCTTAGAACTGTGGAAAAGGTTAGCATCAAGTTGATTGGGTGTGTTGGTTGTTGAGTGTGGTATGGCAAGGGTTCTACAAGGTGGTAGGAGTTAGTTTCCCAAGGTGTGGGCATAGATCAAGAATGTTGGGTTGACAAGAGTCATAGGACTGACAAAACAGTCTCACAGCCCTTTAATTATCTCTGTGTTGAAGGTGTTTGAAGTTGTTAGGGGGCATTGTGCAGCCTTTAGGGATATGGGGAATACCATTAGTCATTAGAATGATGGGAGAGAGAGAGAGAGATGCCTAGTTGACTATGGAAGGAGTAAAAAAGAATATGACTGTCACAGGGAGATGGATGTGATCAGTCAAGAAGAAGGATACAGCCAAGATAATGAGACAATTAATAGAAATGGCAGTTATGAAGATTATAAAGAGATCAGTGAAAGACAATAATCATGATCTTACAAAATCCATGTGATAGTAAAGGTCAAAGGGCTAAAGGGAGCAAACAAAATACTAGACTGTTGTGAAATAGAAGGGCATACATGTCCATAAAGACAGTCAAGAAAAATGGCATAGTTACTGTCTTATGGCCAAGGTTCTGAAGTAAGGACATAGTAAACGTTAGTATAGAAGATTGTCTTGACACAAGCACAAGGACAGTCATTTTGAGTCTTGCATATGTCTTCGAAAGTGATAATCATAGAGAAAGATGCTAGTGAACCTTGAGCCAGCAGATCGAGTGGGACCCCTGAGCAACCCAGTAAGGAATAATCTTTAGATGACAGCCGAGAGCCGAGAATAATATATTATGGAATATTTCAAACTTCAAAATTTATGATATGAGGAAACACAAAGACATTCAAAGATGATAAGACATAGCTGCTTATAAGAAGCAAGGTGAAAGAAGAAGTATGGAACATGACTCATAGTCATCAGGATGATGACAAGTCATACTCAGGGCATGGATAAAAACTGAGAGTCAAGGTGTGAGGGTGAAAGGCAATGATAATACTCCATGAGTTCGTACAAGTTGTAATGTATGATAACACTGCACGAGTTAAGATGATGACTTTGAAAGCCACACAAACCTTCATGGTGCACACAATTTTCAAATTTTAATAATGGAAAAAAAAATTTAAAAGAAAAAAATAACATTCTTGGATTGCTTAATCCACATTTTCCATTCATGGCATAATTCAAGAGATAAAACTCCCCAAACACCCAATGAGCACTCAAGAAAATTCTGAAAAATTTGCCGAGTTTGTGAATTCTGGTGGAAATGGTTTGAAAGGGGAGAAAGTGAAATTTCAGTAAAAAAACGAATGAGTTCAATTCTATCACTACTAGAATTATGTAGGTTTTGTTTGGTTTCTGTACCTTGCTAGGACTAGACACCATATTGAACTGGAATATGGGTCCAGTATGTATTGGACCCAAATATGCAGTCAAAATGGGCAGACTTAGTAATATAATTCCAGTAAATAGGACACAAGATGAAGGGAAATAGGCAGTTCACTTACTAATTGATGCTAAATGTTTGAATTCAAAAGGTCTTAATTCATAATCTATAATTTAATTGAGTTTGGAAGCCCTCCAGTGTGCTCTCGATAATTAGTATTAAGGCTTACATTATAAATCCTAGAGTAGTGCTACACTTCAAGTATTCACTCAAACAATTGCAAACTAAAATTTAATGTCAATTGGGCCAAGATTGTATTGTAAATTATTCATGTACCTTGCTAAGATTAAAAACTCCAATATCATTTGTATATAAATAAAAATGGAAGGAAAACAATGTGGTATTGTCAACATTGGTACATGTGCACAATGAGAAGAATCATTATCCTTTATTAAAATTCATATGTCAATCCACACAACCTGACACACTACTCATAAGATATACTAAAAATGGTTATTTTGATTCCTTTTCAGTGAGATGATTAACTAATCAGTAGAAAGTTCACTATGTTGTCAAAAAATGGGAAATACGTGCATAAGGCCCAACACTAGTTATTGTGAATGACCTCTATGAATAAACTCAAGATGATCCCCAAACATCCCAATCATTTGTCAATGAAACGATGCGTATTGATATATACCACATTGATGTTAGAAAGGAACTCAATATGCAACATTAAGGAAACATATCTTAGAATTTCCTAAGGGTGTTAAATTAAAATAGAAAGAGAGTTATCTCACAAAGAGCCCGACAAACTGATACCTATAGACACCAACTAATGATGAAGTTGGGTTGAACCCTAGGAAAAGTTTGGTGGAATAGATAGTTCACATTCCTTGGCCTTAAGTCATTGGAGGTCAATCACTTGTGTAATGAATGCCAATGGATTTTGTTTGTTCTGCACATTAAAGAACATAATGGTATCCCATTATTGTTGTTTAACTAATCTTTAAATGCATATAAAGTGGAAGTGAACAAGAAGAACCATCAATGTATGGCTCTTTTATTTGCAAATGTCTCCTTTTTCACTCAATCATGTCACATTGCTTTCCCAGCTATTAAAATTATGACAGATCTCAAGATATATGGAATTGAATTTTCAAAGATTTTCTAACAAACCAATATTTATCATCAGCATTAAGATGTTGTTAGTTGATTTGAGTCTTCAACAACATTTTGTTGATTGGATACTGAGGACCCAAAGGGACCTTTTCTTAAAAAAGAAAAACAGAAGCACATAAACAATAAAGGGACTAAGTTTGAAAATAAAAGCATGTTTACAAAAGAGGTCAAAACAGCACCAAATAAACTGACTACCTACCAAAGACTACCATCCAATAGGAAAACAACCTAAGTTCTTGGTTTGATCTACTTGATTTCTACCTAACAACTAATACTGCTAATTTTCTAAACTTATTATCCTTTCAAGTCCATTACAATTTGCATATTAAATCTCCTTTCCTAACCTTTGAAACTAAGCCCAAATATCTTTCTTCTTGACTCGGAAACTTGAAACTATGAAACATTTCCAACCTTTTTCTTGCCTTGTTGTAACTAACCTTCCACCCAAGAATGCAATGTGAAAGTGATAGAAACCTCCAAGAATACTTTGGAGTGAGTTATCAACAAATTATCTACAACAAAATAGAAATCCAAGTAAAATTTATTGATAGGTTATTATACAACTCTTCAATGCAGGCCAAATTCATGTATCTTATAAGTGCCAAATATTTCAAAATTTCAACCTTGTCAGCCAATAAACAAGGCACTTCATTAGACACTAGCAAATCTAACAAATGAAAGGGAATAAAAATGCTCCACAAAGGGTACCATCATTGATAGTTATGATTAGAGATTCTTCCCACGAAAGGTTTTAGAGTGTCAATTTAAATTCACAGTGACCAATTGGACCCAAAACACCCTCAATGAAATCAATAGCTTCCTGCCTTGTGATGATCATGATTGGAAGAAAGGTTTTTATTGAAATCCCTCCCCCTTAAATAAGTACCCATGGGAATTTGTAAATGGTTCCTTCAAGTCATGTCAAGAAAACATCCACCAAATCAATGCAAGCTACAACTTAGCCCAGGAAAGGAATCTATAACCAACATTTGCAAGCACCAAAAGGGAAGTATGGAAAATGAAGTCATGCAACATGAAAAGCTAGTGCATCATGTCTTAAAAATAGTCTTTTCCAAAGACTTCAAGTACATATTTGCGAAGAAATATACACAATAGTCATTAAATGATACCTCCAAGGCTTCAAAGTAGGCCACTTTAAACATCACCGATCATATTTAAGGATCAAAATCGTGTACATCTATCTATAGAGGAAAAAATATACAAAACAAAAGTCAGCATGTGACCAAGGGAGCTTAAAATTAGTAACATGTCCAGCCCTTCCCACTGAAAGATCCCTGATGGATCTTTGCTGCAAATCTGCTGTAGATTTATTTTTTTTTTGTTTTTTTTTTTCCTGTTTATTAATGTTTTCTTGTAGAACTAGATGGAAATGCAGAAGAGTTTGTTTGTTTTTGTGTTTTTTGATGATTATTCCACATAGAAATGAGAAGTAGCAAATGGCAAGAAAAGAGTCTGAAATTAAATAACAATATGCAGTAAAGTCAGAGTTGATACAAATCATACTAGGCAGATCTCTGAATTATAGAGCCAAATAAAAGAACCAGTACATTTCCTCTAACAATGACGCCACAACTGGCTGATGAAGACGGGCTGATAAGATGCAAGAATCTTCTGCTGAGTAACCGATTATTCTATGTATCCAAGTGCTGCAAATGATAGAGTACGGATGCAAGAAATGGCAGTGTACGGCTGCTAGAATTCACCTCCCATACACCAAAGAACATGCCCAACAAAACAAACTGTAGGCCCAAGCTGAAGTGGCGTCTACCTTCCTCCTGAATACTGTTGAAACTACTGACAAACCAATACCCAATGCTGCTGAGGGTTACGTCCCAGCCAGCAATTACCCAAGGGGTTTGTGTCCCAGAATGCAAATCGCTCAAGCAGAGCAAATCTGAAAAGAAGTGTTTGAAAAATATGCATAATCATGAGAAATGGCACCCATCTCCTTATAACCCCTTGCAAAGCAATTCGAACCCTAAAGTGACCCCAATTCGCGTTGGCTATAAAAAATGAATTAAATCTTATTTTAAAGTGACCATGTCACTAGAAAATGACCTTTTCCACCATAGTAATAAATCTGTTCACCGAATTTCCCTAAGACCAAAGAGGAAGATTTAGAGAATTTCAAGACCTTTCCAATGAGCTATCATAACATGGGATACGCATCCAGATGAGGCCAAAATTCCCTTATTACTCCAAAATGGCTATTAACTTAGCCTTATATAAATATTAAACGCTAACTTAGGAAATATTAAAAATATAACCCAAATAGCCACAAATTGCCCAACTGACATCACAAACCATAAAATCATCCTGTCACCTGTCTGTGACTGAAGTCGGAAATCAAGGATCCACTGGCAGTCTCATCCCTAAAATCTAGGGATGCTCCTAAAATTTAGGAAACAAGCCCTATCCCTCTGAAATTGAACCCAAAGGGTCATCTCATGGAAACCCAGCCCTGGGCATGATCATACCTCCTAAAACGTAGGAATGAACCCCATAAATGTAGGAACTGCCTCCTAAAAACAAGGAACGTCACCCAACTAATCAATACCCACCAGAAAACCGAGTCCCCAACACTGAATAACCATATTGGGTCTCTATCCAACTCTGTCAGCCTACAAGACCCCATAATTAGCTGACTCACATGTCTCTGTTAGACTGAGCTAGAGTGGGGACATGACACTCACAACCTTTCTTGATTTTTAAAAATGGTGAAAATGGTTGTTTGATTTATAACCACTTTGGCTTAAAAAAATACTACTATATTGATTTCCTGATATTAATGTTGAAATCACAATTTGTCAAAGGATTTACTCAATGAATTTGTTCCTTCAAAACACTATTATTCCACCAATTAGAAGATTGAGATGATCGCAACCCTTAAATTATATTCATTGAGTCACCTTCCACAACTAGCCTTCTAAACCAAGAGAAGAACCAACATAATGTGCAACATTGCAGCTTCCCATTTTTTGATGTCCTACGTTTAGATGCTTCAAAAGAAGGACCATTCACTCACAAAATGATCTTTGAATCTCAGAGCACCATACTTGCCCTAAATTATGTTAGGTTACTCCATGAGGCTCCATCAAAATTATGTTTGAGATAAGAAAATAGAATTCATCCAAACTAAGTTCTCCATAGATAATTGTTTCTCGCTTAATCATTGATTAGGACAAGTCTTTGATGATGTTTTGAAGTTTATGGTGCAAATCAATTATTAAGCATATTCTAGCAACTAGATGAGTTACTGCAAGTAAATTCATAATTACTAATGTTTATTAGTGAGAATAGAGGACTAATCATTGGTTTTTTATCTAGTGGTTAAAATGTGAAAGCCATTGCATGGTGTGTAAGGGGGGAAAATCAATTTGTCCTTTCAAGTTTCATGTGCACCAGGTAAATCAATTAGCCAATCTTTTGAGTGAGCAATGATAAAAAACCTATTTTGAGTTTTACAACATATTAATGCCTTCTTATCATGGTGACTTTCATATTTGTCAATTTGCTTTCGAAACTGACAACTAACCACATCTCTTAAAAGGTCAGTAATTATGTTTTCTAGATGTGTTTTCAAAGCTTCAAACCACATCTATATATATGAGCATAATATAAGATTCTACTTTAATTTCCTTTGGAATAAAGAAAAATTTATTTGTTCACCCCGCTCTAATTTTAATGCTCATATAACATGTATATCATGATTTTAAAACCATATTTACGCTGCCCCATTTTGTAAATTTAGGAATAGTTGAGAGGAAAAAACAAGGAAGTTAAACTAACCTTGTCTTGTCTTCTTCAAATATAGGACTTTTAGATGATACCTGATTTGCATTTTATGTAATCACCAAGGGTACAACCATAAAGTTTTACTATTGGTTATTTTGGTAAAAAACATCCCATATTATTGCTAGATCACAACTTGACAAGTTTCTTAATGTTTTTGTTTATATAGAAATAGCATTGTTAGGCTTATTCAACACCTTTAAAGTGCTGATTTTGAAGACAAATAAGATCCACCTTGTAGTAGCTTAGAAAGGTTGTTTCCATGTACCGTATATGCTGTTTTTTATTGATAACTTGCCCTTTTCATAAGAAGCTATGCAATCTAGGAGGTTACACTCTTCAAACACATATAACTTTAAACTTGCTAAAGTTTGAACCTAGGTTTTTGGTATGAGGAAACTCCCTCTCAACTACTGCTACTTGTTTAAACTTTGTCCCCTCAACTATAACCTCACAACCAAGTTTAGAGGTCGATTGCGGTACATCCAAAATATCCATCTAGAGGAGTCTACTGGCTTATACAATAGATCACATGCTAATAATGACTCACATTACTTTCTTAAAATTAAAGGAAGGTAGGATGCATGCATGCCTCATATTATTAAATCAAATTCAAAGTGATTCCCCTCCTATAAAGAGTATGGAGTAATCTCATACGGTACCTATGAGTATAGGTGGGATGCAAAACATTTTGTTCCTTAAAATGACATTCCCTTTCTTTCAAGATTATCAAGCCTCTTGATTAGAATGAGCATGTTTGCTTGCTGACGCTCCCCTCTTTTCTTTTCTTTTTCTGGTAAGCTAGTTGACTTTATGGTCATACCCTATATCTATTACCATGTATAAATTATTACAAAAAATTGCAACACTCAAGGAGAGCCAGAGCATATTTCAAATTGTTCTTGCAAAATTCTTCATGGTAGTTACCTCTACTGATGCTATGTCTACTATAGGAATAGGCTAGGAAAACATATAGAAATTACATTTCAACTTAGCAATTTCATTTTGAAAATTCTTACTTAGTTGCAAATTGTTAATGGCACCAATTAGAGGCCATTTGCCTCACCTTGGTATTGCAACACACCATTTATTCTTCACAACTATCACCTTGAGTGATGAGAAGTTAAAGGGAGGTGACCCCGTTAAAATTAGCTAATGCATAAGATATAATGATTTTACATTGCCTCCATATAACAATGAATCATTTGCATTTGGTTGTACTCCAAACCCTTCTAACTAGAACATCTCTTATCCATTTAATGGTTTGATTAATTATCTGCTAATGTGTTAATGAGTGGCATTAATTGTCAAATCATTAACCTTATTTGTGAGAACACCCACTTACTCATCAAAGTCTTCAACAATCTCAGCTAGTTTTTCATTATAGAATTAAGTTTCCAATTACAGATTTTCCTAGCTGTCAATGCATTTATGTTGTTAAGAGAATCATCTTCAACAAAAAAATTATTCATTCTAATCATCAATCCTTTCTCAAGTCTTTGCTAAGATCACTTGCAATTCCACTTTGTTCTTAGTGTTGATAGAAAGGGGACTGGATAGATTTGCAATTTTCACTTCATGGTTTCTTAAACTACATGGTATCCTATACAATATCAAATTATTCCATGAGGCTCCATCAAAACTCATCGTACCCCTCCACTCCCTTGCCCAACCCCATCAACAGGGGACCTCACCCCTTTTATTTGTGGATTAAATATTCGTTTAAAAAAAATCTGCTTTGTGCAAGCTCACAAAAAATGTTTTTCCCCATTTATTAGATACACCTAAAAAATGTGTATTCAACTTGTTTGTTCTACAACTTTAAGAACCTCGTTTCTATGTCCAATAATTCATTGGTTGAAAAGATTGTGCTATGACATCTACAATCAAATATATGATTATTCTAATGCCAATATAGATGATACCGTGATGCAATTGTCGCTTTCTCTAAGTAGTGGACAATTGACTATATATGGTTTAGTTGTCATCCCCTCTCCTTTTTTGTGGTTTGAAAACCTCATTACTACAAGTTTCTAAAAAATACATTTCCCCTCAAGTCAAATATCTCTAGAAACATATGTCTTTGAACTGTTGCTCTTACTAGAAATTTTTTATATCAACATCCAAAAATTAATCTGTTACTGGGTTGAAAGACCAATTTTCTTAAAATTGCTTCTATAATTAAAAAAATTGTGATACTTAAGAGACATCCAAAATTTAATTCCCTATTGGATTGACGGCTTAGGACATGGCATGATTTATAGTCCAATATACCATGATCCTATGTTGACAAAGGCAATCCTAGAATGGAAGTGGTCCTTGTACTAACAAAATAGTTAATTGGCTGGAGAGGCTATGCTTAGTTGCTTGGCCTCCCCTCTTTGTAGCTCCAAAATATAAAAAACAGGACTTCATACATGTTTCTTGAAAATATGTTCTTCTCAAGTTGGAGATGTCTACATCCAAACAATAATTCCAAACTAGCTCATAAGCTTGACCTATGATAAGATATAAAGTTTAGATACCAATCATTATGTTAATAGGGATGCCACAATGGAAGTGGACCTTCTACTAACAAAGTAGTTGATTGTCTGTTAGGAATTACAAAAGGAATGACTAAAAGTTGTCTTTCCTAGAGTTAAGTATGACTATAAAATGTATGTTAAAACTTCTTCCACAACTGAAAACCCCTCACATAAATGCTAAAAAAACTAATTGTACATTGATTAGAAGGCTTTGGCCAATTAGTCCAATACAGTATATGATTCTTATGCCAAAGGGTTGATACAACACTAGAGGTAGTATTCTTACTGACATAATAGTTGATTGGTCATAGATGAGTATGTTTTCTTGCTCACACACCTGCTCTCCTCCTTTTCCTCTTTTATGGCTTATAAATAAAATAAAATTTCCCATGAAACAAATTTCTATAATGTTTTGTTCAAATGGGACATGCTTAAAAATTCATATTGGAATCCACAAAATGTCATCCTCTACTTAAAATGATTCTCGTCACATAAGCTTATAGAAAAATGTGTTTCCTCTTTGACCATATTTTCTTAAAATGTGTCTTGGAATCCAATGATATTCAAATCTTACTTGACCATTGAGGGAATGCCCATTGCATTGTGGCTAGTGTTATCCCTTCTTCGTCATATCTCACACTACATTCCTCTACCACAAATAATGGTGCATCTACTCTAAGTCCTCACTTTGACACCCTCATAGTTGTTGGAAAGTCTTCATTGCACTACAACTATTCATTAGATAACATTCTTATTAGACCCCATCTGCATCTTTGTTGTCTGGCCACTAGGGTGGGAGGTCTCTAACTTCATGTTCTTCTCATGGGCTTTTTCAATGGTGTGATTTGTCCCTTTCAACTTATAGGGAACTCTCTCATTTGCCTTGCACTATAATTTTTTGTTGACAATTCTACGAAGCTAATCATATGATGATTCTAAAAATGAATGAATGAATGAATTTTAATAAACGTCGTTGAGACAAACAGTCTAAGGGACCAAGGGTTGAAACATTCATAATTTTCAAGTTTTGTTTTAACTCATTTGTTGTGAATCTTGATCAAGAAGCTATAAGTATTGTGATGTTTAACCTCCTCAAATGACCAATCTAAGCTATATACCTCCAAATTGTTTTTATGGATGATGGTAATGATTTATTAGGAGGGTTAGATAACCATTTTCGATTATATTATTAAGAGAATGTCCATCCCATTGTGGCTATGGTTTTACCTTCATCATCTCATACCACATTAATCTACCATGATCTGTGGTGCAACTTCCTTGAGCCATCACTTTAATATCCTAAAAGTTGTGATATTGCAATTAGAATTCAATTGTGTAGTTTTTGAGTTAAACTCATTGACCCATGTTCCATAAGTAGTGGTTCACACAAACCGCATGAGAATGAATGGAACACTTAGCACTCATTAGATCTAGATGATGCTCAAAGAGATGAAGCATTGAGACTTCCTGGGAGGTCACCCATTGCTATTAGGATTCAACTATATCATTTTTTAGTCAAACTCATTGACCCATGTTTCATTAGTAGTTGTTCACATGAGCCCACCTCTCATGAGAATGAATGGAACACTTAGCACTCATTGGATCTAAGTGATGCTCACAGAGGTGAAGTAGTGAGACTTCCTAGGAGGTCACCCATACGATTGAAAAACATATAAGAATAACATGAAGATAGAGACCACCCACCCTAGTATGGTTAACATCCTGGGAACTGGGAAGTCCTAGTTCTTCACCTCTGTAAGCATAACCTAGATCCAATGAGTGTTAAGTATTTCATTCATTCTCATGAGAGATGGGTTTGTGTGAACCACTACTAATGAAATATGAGACAATGAGTTTGACTAAAAAACTACACAATTGAATCCCAATAGAAATATCACAATTTGACTTGCTATGGAAAATATCTCCTACTTATCACATTAAAAGTTGTTAGAAAGTCTTCACTCCACTACAACTGTTCACTAGGCCAACTTCGTGATAGACCCCACCCACACCTTTGATGTTTGGCCACTAGGGTGAGTGGCCTCTATCTTCAATGTTATTCTTATGTGCTCTTTCAATGGTGTGATTTGGCCCTTTCAACGTAGGCTGAATTCACTCACTTGTCTCCTGCAATGTTTTAATGCTAACAATTACACAAAACTAGATGTATGATGACTTAAAGGAAGAATGAATGATTCGATTTTAATAACATCAATGAGACCAACAATCTAAGGGACCAAGGATCAAAACATTAACAAATTTTCAAGATTTTTTCTAATGCCAAGTCTCTTGTGAATTGTGATCAAGAATCCATTAGTATTATGAAGCTTTGCCTCCTCAAATTGCTAATCTTGATTACCCACTTCCAAATTTTTTTATGGATGAAGGTAATGATTTATTAGATGGAGGGTGGGATAACCATTCCGAATAAGATCCATCCTTCAACATGGGAGTTTTGTCCATCTTCTTAATTGTAAGGGTTTATCTTTTATGTTTGTTAAATTAGTGACTTTCTTTTCTAGATGGGTCTGTCTTATTGGCTTCTTCCTTTTTGAGGTCATGTGCTTCTATTGTTTCTCAATTTTTCTACTTGTAGAGCTCAATTCCACATGATCTACTTAGAAGATTGCGATTATATTTTTTAACTAATAATTTTAATAAATAATCTATTTTCTATTTATAAAAAACTTCTCTCAAAGCAGATACACCTAACAAAGTGCTTCTTATAACCTAAAATATTAGTTTATCCAATATATTTTTTAATCTCATTCTCCCAAATTGGAATACACGTTAAGATCTTATCTAACTAGGGCCCTCGAATTCCTTCCCATGCAGCCGTTCAAGCTCCTCAATCTCTAAAATGTACGATGCTGTTTTCCCTCTTCTAATTGAAGAGAATATAATAAAAAAATTCAACGTTCAAATTTTTTCCACACAATTCTTTCTCACGCTTAAAATAACGCTGGAGGATGGTACAAATGCACAAATCTCCATAGAAAATGGGTCCTAATGCATATGCTTTCTTCTCGCTAAATATGGAGAGCTTAAGGAACTTCAATTTCCATTCAATAAATATATAATTAGAAAAGCAGTATGCAGATAAGCAGGGACTTTGCCGTTCCCCAAAACTAATTAAACAATATTTTGAACGTTGGGCTGGGCAGAAGAAACTCAATTATCGGGAAAGCATTGTACGCCTCGTTTTTCTATTTATTCTGTTGTTTTTCCGTTTTTTAACCCATAAAAAGCAAAATTAAACTCTTGAAGTTTTTATCTCTTTAGTCTTCCGAGGCCAAACTATTAAGTTTCCTGGAGGGTTTTCAGGTTGCTGGTTTGCCGTGTATTTACAGAGATTTTCACTGTAAATTTGCGGAATTTTTCGCTGGAAACAGAAGTGGCAACACCAGATTTTGACAAGATGGGACGTCCTCCACCTAAGGGTGGATCTCAATACTTCCGTTTTACACAGAATGAGGTACTTGCCATTTCTTGTCAATCCTATCGAATTTCAATCTTTCTGTTGCCTTTTTTTCCTATTTATGGGGGGATCACTGTCTATTTTACTGAATTTTCACTTCTGGGTATATTGTGAGAATGGACACAAGTGGATTAGGAGTTTGGATTAGCATATAATCTTCAATTTGTGATTTGAGGGTATGTAACAGATACATTTATGTCTTTTTCTAAAAATTCAATAAAATTGGAACTTTTTTTTTCCCCATCATTTGTTTAATGATGAAGAATTGTTTAAGTCACTTGAAATCAAAAATTGGTAAATGTGATCTCCTTATGTATAAGCATAAGAAGTTTGTTTTCCATATTCTTGTTAACTTGTTAAAATTTTCCATTCCTTAATTTTTATACGTTACTAGCCAAATCTGGTTGTATGATTCCCAAGGTTCTTTAAGGAGGTTCTCTAATTATATATAGCTTGACAACTTTTTTGCCATCATTTTGCTGGCATGCTTCCCTCACCACCACCTGCTCAACTGGAGGAAAATAGCACTACAAATGATGAGCACACTCTAGAGTAGAAGCAAATTGCTCTACCTCATTTCAAATTCTTGGATCATACATTAACCAGAACTCTACTGCAATAGGGAATTATCAAATTACTTCAGAGTTTTAGTACCTTCCTCCCCATGGTGGGCTCATTTATAAGTTTTGTGAAAATTTCATTTAGGTTGGAGGAGGATTTTAACACAGATTGGGAATTCTATTTTTTTATTTTTTTCAAAAATATTCAATGACACAAGTATGCTGAGAAGGGTTACAAAATCAACTTGCATGCGGCTTATTAACTCCATTTACATCAGTTAATTGGTATAGGTCTTCATTCAGCTTTTTTGTTTCTCCTTTTGGTGGAATCGGCTTTTGGAATCTGACTGTTGTTTTTATAGTTTCTTAAAAATGAATTCTCCAATTATTTAATCCTTGTCACAATTTGAACTCTTATCTCTGTCTCTCTGTATTATAATCAGGGTCTCTTTAAATAAATATCAGACCAATGCAATGTGTATTTTTTTCAAACTTTTATAATATATTTCTCAGCTTTTATACTGATTGCCTTGTTTTGTCCATTAACTCAGTTATTTTCTTTTTTGTTGTCTTTTGGCTTTCTGTAGCATTTAAATGCACTCATTTGATAGCTATTATCTTTCTTTGTCTGTCTTGCAAGTATGCTTTGTCTTTGTACTTTGATAGTCCGGAATTTGTGAAACTTTTTATTGTTTCTTTGGCAAATTACAGTTTCGGTTCTGATTATATTATTCTTTTCTGGTGTTTTTTTTTGTTTGGTTTTCATACACATTTTAAAAAAATCTGTAACTAGGTTCTTCAAATTTAAGTGGGATTTTTTCCTTTCATTTTTTCAATCTAGTTGTAAAGAGGGTTTTCAAATTCTTACAAACATCCAAGGATACCTGTTTTATGCATTTGTTCCAATCAGAGTTTCCAGACTTCGACTTGGCTTGGACCAGGCAATGCTAACTAGTCTCATGACTCATCTACAACTTGGCAACGACTTGGCAAAATGATAAAACCCTTGAAATTATATATTTCTGTATTCCATGACCTGGGCCGAGTCATAAAAACTCGGCAAGGTCTGCTCAGCTCGGTGACCCGGACTACTCACTTGTGGAGTGTCATGGAGCTCTGATTCCAATCCCATTCTATTGGTGATTCTCTTGTGAAAATTAGAGTTTTATTGAAATCTGTTGTAACCTAAGTCACAGCATTCGGTGAACTTCACGGATGAAGTTCGAATTTTAACGCATTTCAAATATTTTCATAAAATTCATTGAAGTTTGGTCCTAAATTCATACGTTCAGCTGGATGTTAAAATTTCTAAGTGGTTGGCAAAAGAACAAACCATTTGTTGTAGTCCCAAAGCTATCGTGCTTAGTGCTAGCTGAAACTCACCCACAACATGTCTGCAAAGAATACCTATTGCTACTCAAATGCAGACCTGGGTCTTTGAAGCATACAATGAAAATAGTGTGTGTTCTCAGATCATATGTTATAAGTGTTTATATATATCCCTTGGCGCTCAAATTTGAGGGAATAATAGAGCTCATGGAAAAGGAATATTGAAAATGCTGATGGGAGTGCAGAAATGGGTGTTGGAGATAAACAATGCCACGTAACGGCAATAAGCTATACCTGTTGGCAGGAGATGAGCTGCACTGTATGGTGTGAGCAAAGTTGGAGAGACAAGTTGCACTGTATCAGTTGAGTTGGCATCCTCCATCTACAACATCTTCTGCATCCATTTCTTACCAGTTTGTTTTTATTTGTGTTTTTAGCATAAAATTTCTATATAGTTTGTAAGTATAGAATCATATATATTTTATATACAATATATTTGTTTTTATTTGTGTTTTTAGCATAAAATTTCTATATAGTTTATAAGTATAGAATCATATATATTTTATATACAATATATCTATTGCTATATTTTAAGTTGCAATAATATTCATTTTTAAATTTAAAACATTATATTTAATTTGATGTACATATCATATTAAAAATTGTTCAGTCAAATATTAAATGTCATTCATTTTAAATTAAATTGTTATGAACTTAAATAATTTAAATATAAGCTATTAGTAAATACGTCTTTAAAATCACTATTTTCAAATGACAAGTTGTTTTATATAGTTATTAAAACTTAAACATATATTATATTATAATTAAATCTATATTATTTTTTGATGTTATTATTTAATAAATTAGTGTAATATTTTAAAATATTTAATTTAGATTTTGAGCCATTTATATATAATTAAATTTAACTTAAATATAATTAAATTAAATTAAATTGAAACTTAAATAATTAAATTTCATTTACCAACTAAGCTAAATTTAACATATTTAATTTAGATTTAACAAATATATCATTTTAAATATTTAATATATTTGTTTTGTTTTAAAATGATATAGATATACTTTGTTAAATTAACCAGCAAGGTTAAACTATTTTGACAATTTTTTGGATGTATTACTTTATGTTAAAAAATAAATAAATCTATATAAGGCAAATTTAATGTGGATTTTTTCCTGACTTTTTACCCTTGCTGAAATTCATCCGATATTTATGAATCCTGAACTCGAATTCGAACCATGTGACTTAGGCTTTAACCAGTGATGCCAATTTTTTTTGTTCTTTCCTTTTATGAGCTCTTGAAAGATTTATGAGCTTTATAAGATTGGATAGATTTTTCTAGCGATTTGTGCTTTGCCAACATCTCTATTATTGCTGCTAATTGTAGCATACATATCGAATGTCAAGTTTAGGTGATGCCTACCGATTCTCTCATTGTTTATCAGAGAAAGACACATTTTATGGCTAGCAGAGACACCTGAGGAGACCAGGCTGATTTGTGGTAATAAAATACATTCAGTTGGCAGACTGATCAGGGCAAGCAGGGTTGCTTTGACTGGTTTTCCTGATGCCTTTTAACAAGCGTCATCCTCTTTGGCTCTTCTGCTAAGCAGAGTGCCACCTACTCTTATAAAGAAGAAGAAGTGCCTGCTGGTTTTATTAGTTTTTTTTACAGAACAGTCTTCCCAACAAGATGATTTGGTAGCTTCCACTGCAAACTTATCTGTTAAAGTTGGCCTGGATGCAATCTGGTCTAGCAATAACAAAGAGGACCAACCCTTAAGTTCAACCACTTAATTTTTTTCCAACCGCATGTTTGGCTGCAAGCTTTATTAAAAATATAATTGTAATTGTTTTCTTTCTGTTGCCTTTGTTGTTAATTTTTTTCCAACCGCACGTTTGGCTGCAAGCTTTATTAAAAATATAATTGTAATTGTTTTCTTTCTGTTGCCTTTGTTGTATGCCCAGTTTAGTTGATTTTGGTGCAATATTTTATTTATCAGAACTACCTGTTTTACTTTCTTGTGGCCACTACACACATTGTAGCCATGATTTAGCACACACCATACTTCTCCACATTCCTACTTTTCAAGATGCCATTCATATTACCAAGGTTTTGGAAAGCAGTGTAGGACTTCAACAAATATGGATGGTCCATGGCCTGTACAAACATGATTAATGCTTCAAACTCGGGGGTTGATGATAAAAATGGCCATAGCAGATTAAAAAAAAACCAATACCCCAGTGCAACACAAATTCTGGCTACCAAAAACAGAAGTAAAAGAATTACTACACAACCCAAGAATTCTTAATGATTGATTTGCAAGATTAATTTAAATTGTACCTAAATAAGGAAAGCACACCAAGATTTAATAACCACCATCAATTTTTATTTTTTGAAACTGCATTGGCTTCAACTGTAAATGAAGTGCATAACAACTTCCTTTCCACCTGATCACAGTCCAAAGAAACTGCATGGTGGGAGTATACTATGTTCTGGATTACAAACAATTGAAAGAAAATTGCTGTAAGGAAAGCACAAAGGAGGCAAGCCTATTAATACCACTGACTCAGTGGAATGCACATGCATTACTAAAATTAAAATTGCATCTTCTACTTGTCTAATCGCGAGTAAGGGGCACATCTGCATTGAATGGGAAAGCTTGTACAACAACAGAAAGTAAAGCAAGCTCTCTTCACTTTTTAATGATGGGCAATTACAGAAAACCACTTATATTGTTGGAAAAGTAAGTATTAACAATTTAAGAAAAACTTACTTGTGGTATTACCACCCAATGTTACCATTTGAAATGCATAGAAAAATAAGGTTGTGGCAGTATAACCATCTGAAATATTACAGTTATAGTCCATAAGCAATATTATCACTGATTAACTGCTGATAAATGAAAATATTGCTGATGCAAGTACTGATGTGAAAAATAAACTACTGAATCACACCTCAATGGTACCGTATATCAGGAGTAACCCTCTCATCTTGTAAATTTTAACAAATTTAACTTAATGATTGATGGAATTTACTGGTGCAGGTTTATAGCTCGCTGGAAATGGTGCTGCAGTAGGTCTGCATGGTAAACAGGTGCTCAAAATTCTACACCATTTCATACCAAACACAATTAACACAATAAAAAATTGAAATAGCTGCCAAAAATGGTGTTAAAATCAACATTAGTTTACCAGAACCTAAAGGTATGATATTGGAAATTGATATCAGACTGGTATAGGTCTACCATGGACACTGGTACAGTAGGTACACTCCCTTATTATCTTCAAAGTCCCTAATAGAAAGGTCAAATCCATCACCAAAGAACTTGATAAGTTTGCAATATGACTGGGTGCTACCACACCTCAAGGATTTAACCCTACCTCAATGCTCAAGTCAAGAAGACTTTCAACATTTGGATGGTATGGTGTCATGTCCCCATTTTGGAGGCAATTTGATTTAATTAATTTAATTAATTAGGTTGTCCAAAATAATAAATATTTTATGGGGATGACTAATTAATTATTTTAATTAAATAAATAAGTGGTATTAAGTTAATGATTTATAAAGTTATCAAATAAATAAATATTAAAAGGTAACTTTATATTTAATTAATTTAATAAAGTGACTTGAATTATAAAATATTTTATAAAGTCACTTAATAGATAAAATAAAATAATGTTCTAGAAGTTTCTGGAGGAAGTGGAGAAAAAAGAATAAATAGGCACCTGGGCTTCATTCTGATCATCCAGTTGTTTATTTCTCTCTTGACATCAAATTGTCATTCAGTCACATAGTCTATTGTGGAGCCAAGTGGTTTCAGATAGTCAGTTGATCTTTGGGAACGAAAACTCCCTTGGATTTGCATAACTAAGGAAGTGAAATATCTTCTGAAGGGTTGCACATTTGGAGGTGATACTTCAATCACTTCAGCTAGGGCATCATTGGGCCTAAGGCCATTTTTCAGCATTTCAGGATTTCAGGGGGCATTTTTAGCAGGGTCGAAATTATTGGAGGTCATTTCTAGCAGGTCTGAAATTATAAGAAGCCATTTTAAAGAAAAACCGAAAAAGCAGGCTGAAAAAGCAGTCCGGAAAAAGTAGGCCAAAAAAGCAGTCCGAAAAAGCAGGCCGAAAAAGCAGCTCCGAAAAAAAGCAATCCGAAAAAGCAGTTCGAAAAAGCAAAACGAAAAAAGAAAATCCGGAAAAAGCAAGTGGAAAAAGCAGATCAGAAAAAAGAAAAAGCAGAAGGGGCAGCATTGAAGAAAATTATTGTAGCCATCTACAATCAGGTTCTTCACGTCTCATTTGGCATATTCTCTGAGAAATGTAGGTTTTCAGATGAGTACAAAATATAGCTTCAGCACTTCACTATTTCACATTGTACTTGTCTTTGTTTGCCATTTGGCATTATTGGTATCAAAAGAAGACTAGGATTTTGCAATTGAAAGAGCATTGCAATTTTTAGACTATCTATATTGCAAACTTAGAGTTTGATGATCAGCTTATTAGTTTGCATGCCAATTGTTTGACAAAATGTTAATTGGCTGTAAGTTCTCTTTTTGGCATAAATAATGTTATAATTTTGCATACTAAGTGTTTATTTTAATGACACTTGGTTGTAAGTGCATTAATGCCATCTTAGGTTGCATCCAAAGTATTTGTCATAACACTAGTTGCTGTAGCTGCATATTGCAAGTAGTTAAGTCTCATATTTGTATTGAATATTGTCAAGATTAGTTGCACATTCATGTTAGGTCATTGATTAGACAATCTGGAGTTTTTTGTGTAAGCATTCTCTTTGATGCAAATCGAAACAAGAGTCATTGCAGCAATCTGAAAAGTTATATCAGTCATATGACCCCTTGTATGCAAAGTGTTTGACAAAATTCTTCGAGCCTTCAATCAGCATTTTAAGGTTGGAATTGAGCAGGATTATTACATATGGCCAACAATCTTTTAGCATTTCTGTCATTTTCAAAGTGAGCGACTTGCAAGAATATGTCAGTTATAATCTTCATTTGACAACAGGAAATACAGAATGAGTTCATGCTTGATACCTGCAGCAATCAGTACAGCTAGGCAAGATGGAAGGTATGGCTGTGATAGTATGAAAGGCATGGCCATCTGGAGAAATTGTGAGTGTATCTACATCTAGCAGGAGTTTTAAGTGGTGTTTGACGAAGCCAGAACAGTCAATGCATATATCTATAGTGGTTTGAGTGTCATACGAGCAACAAGGAGTGGTCTCTGAAGTTATTCGTGGCTACCTTATCCAACAAGTTGTGTTCAACAAACCAGTAGCTTGTGCTATATGATGTTTCAGACCTATAATATTTATTTCTGTTTCTGATTTTGTTACATTTGTAAAAAAACTACACAGTTGAATCCTGATAGCAATATCACAATTTGCCTTGCTGTGAAAATATCTCCTACTTGTCAATTTCTCATTGTGGTTGTTTGTGAAACATCTTCTATTCATTGTACTTCTATATGGCTTTGACTTTCTATTGTGTTCAATTGCAACAGTGGATGAATGTATGCTGATTTTCATATCAGTCTAATAAAAGCAATGTGTTCTCATGAATGGTAGTTCAGGTAATCATTTTTTTGTTGCATAACAAAAAAATATAATTCCAGGAGTGTAACAATGGCATAGCTTTAGAGTAAATCTATATAACCTAAATTATCACAAAGATTGACCCAAAAACCATGCAGTTGAAACCTAATAAACTGTCATGTAATTTGATAGACTGCAAAAACTAAACTTTAATATTGGATTGCTGTCAAACTTTTGTTTTGTATTGTTCAAGTTTTAATCTGATAACTTGAACATGGTTTTTTTCTTTTGCTTCTGGATTCCTTTATGTTGCCATGTTATAATGCTAACATTCTTTTTGTGTCATTTTTTGGGATAGACTGAACAGATGGAAAAACTGCTAGAGGAACTCAAGGGTGCATCTCCTAAGGATGTGGTGGAATCCCTTGCCAAAAAGTTCAAGTGAGTTTTTTGGTTTAAAGGGATGCTTTAAGATCTTTAATTATACACGTGCTCTAGAATAGGCATCAAAGTCTTTCAATTCAATTCCATTAGAAGCAGATTATTATCGAGTTTAGGTTCAAAAATGTTGGAGGTTCCACATGTTATACACTCAAAACTGGGAATGTTATAACGAATTGATCTTAATGAATTTTTAGAAGCTTGTTTCTTCTCCGAGAGAAACCATTTTCTAATTGCATCATCTTAGCATATGAATCAATCTTGTCACTTTTCATGAAATGCAGTGCTACACCAGAGCGAGCTGGAAAAGTTCCTGTACAAACAAAGCAGGTTGTAATGTGACACTTTTTCTGGAATGAGCTTTATTTTAAACCTAATGCATATCATTTAGTATATACTGAATATTCAATTAAATATATGATTCAGATACTTCGCTGGTTCACAAAGAAGCGGTATAAGGGCAAATGTACAGCAATATCAACTACATCAAATACAGAACCCTTGCCTGTTAACGACTGTCCTGCAAAGAGTGTGATTGCGAACTCCAATGAAGTTCCTTCAGGTGAATTTCTAGGTTATTTTATTTGCACTATATCCCATTTATGCATGCATTGCTGTGGTAGTGCTATATTGCAGAAACTTCAAACATCTGTATTCCAATTACATTAAACCCTATATTTCTTTTAATGCAACTGCAAACAATAATGTATCTTTGCTGGAATTATTATTGTTTTTATAGAAGGCTTATTAAAGGATTTAGTTCCTGCTAATTTGGACCTACTTAGGGAAACCTCCTTGTCTTTTTTGTCAATGATAAGTATTTAAAATTATCCCATTTGGTTTTCTGAATTTGCAAATAGCTGTTAGTTGGATGCAATATACATTTTGGCACAGTGAATTACATTTCATATGGATTTGTAAAAGAACTCAGATTACTTCAATTTCCAATGAACATTTTAGAAGTGATGTCATTATACTTTCTCTAACTTTACCTTCATTTTAGTTTGATTTATCATAATGCACAATTTTGTAAAGCCAATGCACTGTGAAGTCTGCAACTATGGTTGCTGCATCAGACATTCCTTAGCTAACCTGCAAAGGTTCATGGTTGGCTCATTCTTCAAAGTTCAGAATATGATTTTAAACTTCTTAAAATTTCTATGTAAGGAGAAGGCCTCACTTTGTGGTCATGGGCCATTGCCATTTAAATATTATCATGATTTTTGGTGGTTTGATTTTAATTCTTTTGTTCTTGCGCTATATTTTGTGTTCAGATTTTTAAATTTTCCATATGCACTTTATATGATGATTATACTTTTAACTGTGAACCAACTATTTCCTACTTGTATATGAATACTGATAAATTATCATTCCATGTACATTTCATTATAGGTATTATTGGACTATTATTAGATGTATTTTCTCTTATTATTACGCAAGTTGCCAGTTCTGGTTAGGGACTGGGTTTGGGTTCGTTTTGGATTTGTTTGTACAAAGGAAAATAAATTAAAAATTGTATATGTCTATGCAGTAGCAATTAAGTTCAAAATATGCCACTATGTTAATAGTCAAATAACATAGCTAAAATAATGTCAGTGTATTAATAGTCGAAACTGGACTGTTATGATAATTATAAAAGTTTTAGTTCAAATAACATAGAAAAATTCCAAAAAACACCACCATATTGATGGTTTAGTTCAAAAATAATAATGTCAACTGTCAACAATCAGCCATCACTGATTGAATGCCAAATATCAAGTTTTTCATCCTTCTATCCATAAATGAAATATAGTTAACCTTTTCAATGTATTTAGCTGTCAATACTAGAGTTGGGAGTTGGTTTGACCTTTTTAGGACAAAAACCTTTTTGCAAGATATAAAAATTAAAAAGTGCAAAACATGCCCAGTTTTTATCAGCAGAACCCCAAATTCTCCCTGGGTTTATCTGGATTCGACAGGTATGAACCCACACTCTGTGGGCTCGATCCTGTCCGAACCCACAAGGAACTGAGTGCAGTCCAGGACCCTATTCAAATCAAACTAGGACCCGGGGAGATCCCCTGAAGGACCTCATATCATAGATTATTACTAAATAAATTTCATTCTCAGCTATGCAGAACTGATACTACTCATTATGATCATTAATGATTCTGAGGTGATTCCTCATATGATTTAGAGTGTTCCCAGATTGGGATAGTTTCTTGCAATTCACAATTTTATAGCCAATCGCTAATAGCTTCGAGAGCATCTTCAGGGGCCAAGGTAGTTGTAATGTCCCCAACCAAGGGTTTGATTTATTTGAATTTTCTTGTGTTTTCTGGTCATGAACAAACAGTGCAACCAAAGTCATTCTGTTAACTATTCCATAAGCTAATTGCCAGCATAAACCCTTTACAGGGAATTTGTGAATTTGAGAAATGTAAAGTTTAAACAGTTACAGTATGCTTACATTAATTACTAATATTCAGAGCAAACTAATATGTATAATCTAGTGATTCTATGAGAAGTTTAATGGCTGAATGTATAGCAAATATCTGATGGTTCAATGAAAAGCATACAGCTCCAAACATATGTAGATATAAGGAATTAGTTATGAATAGATCTTGCAATTGAAATGTTAACCAGCAACTTACAAACTCCAGAATTCTACAAAAAATTGATTGTCAATGCTGCATGAATCTGCAAATTATTGACTGGCTTGATTGTACAACCACCCAAATGGATGTTTTTTATGCTGATCATCCCAACCCAAGTTATAAGGGATGTGAATTGATTAGCTGCACGGTATCAAATATGCTAAATATGGATCTGTGATGGTTGTCTCCTAAAACCCTGTTGTCTTGCTCCTGATTGACAACAACAATCACCAACTATAAAAACTAAATGTATTTTAATACTTTGACATGTCCAAAAGCCCAATTCGAAAATTATATCAAGGAGGCACCAATCTTCATTTCAGGCCATTCAAGCTATCCTTTATATCCATTTTTAAAATTTAGTAATTATCTTAATTCAAAAAAGGGGACATGACAGTAGTAGCCTCAATGAATGAATAAGAGGATGGATGTGTTTATTCCCACCAGCTATGGGTTGTCAAGCTACCATATTTCTTTCATGGACAGGATCTATCATCTTTATGTTTTCCATGAGGTGAAGAATTAGGAATAATTTATTTTCAGGTGTCCTGCTTACTGTAAAACTTTAGGAGACTTTATGTAACAGATCCTTGGATTTTGCCCCTGGTTTGCCTGTGGGTGTGGTTGAGGTAATTAATAATGCCTCTCATGACTCCATTTGCCCTGAAGTGAGGTTTTCTTATGTTTGCAACTTATTTGAGAAACACAAAACACCAAAAATAGAATTTTTTTCTCGAAGTTGCCATTGTTGGGTTTTGAAGGTTGCTTTTTTCCAAAGGTGATGGCTTTCTGGAGTAAGACCTATACCATCATCAAAAAAATCACTACGCAAGATTTACCCATCAAAGTTAAGTAAATCTTTTTAAAAAAAAAAGTTTTCAGTAATTTTTGTTGAAGATTTTTAAGCTTTTAAAACCTAATTCATTTACTTCAAAAAAAAATTGAATGTTTTTAGAACTTTTTATTCATAATAAGGGGTTATAATATCTTTTTTTTTTTCCATTTTTTATGTTGTAGTGTGGTAATTTGTAATTTTTTTTAGGTTCATATAGAATCAGTTGAACTTTTTGTTAGAGTGTTTTTTGAAAATTTGGTGTGTTGTCACCTCTTTGGTAACATAAAAAAATGAGTCAACTTCTCAACAGTGTGGCTTATCTTTGGGATAGTGGACAATGTGGAAAAGAATATAAGAGCTCATATTTTTAGTTGAAAGTCACTTTTGCATTATTCCTTCAGAAGGAATAAATGTTTCGTTTGGGCCAAATAAAAAAGGGTTGCCAAAGGAACAATTATTGGCTTATCTCAAAGAATATGATGTTGACATGACATGTAATCAATGCAATGTGACTCGCCACGAGTCGGGCGAGTCACCTAAGTTGGTGGTGTTTTCCGTACAAGTAAAGTAAATCAACGCATACAGACAATGAACACGAACAGCAGAATTATATTCGCAATAGTAGATCAATGATGCTTTACAATGATCCTAGACGGGATATAAATACTACCGCCGAACCTTCCTGAAGGAGTCCATCGGCTACAATTATTCTATCCGCTACAAACTATTTACCGACGACGTCGGCTACAGAATATAGAAACACCGCCGGACCGTCGGCTACAGAATACAGAAACACCGCCGGACCGTCGGCTACAGTATACAAAAACACCGTCGGACCGTCGGTTATAGAATACAGAAACACCACCGAACCGTCGGCTACAGAGTACAGAAACACTGCCGGACCGTCGGCTACAAAATACAGAAACACCGCCGGACCGTCGGCTAACACCATCCCCCCCAAAAAGAAAAGTCGTCTCCGAACGACAATTACAACATATCTGAGACAAATTAACAAACAAAATATATCATCAAAGTGACTACAACAAGAAAAATCTGCTTCTGTCACATCACTTCCACATTCATCCCGTTACATCTGTAGCCTCTGCTAACACAATACTGTTTCCTCAAGCTGACCTTGATAGCCACCTGTGCTGCTTTCTCTGTTTTCAATTCCTCGGTACCCTGAGCCAAGTGTTGCTGCACTGCCTCCAACTGGATGATTAGCTCCTCCCGAGCTCTCTACGCATCCACCAAGACAGCCTCACAGCCAACACCTGCTCCCACTGCCTCTAGTACACAGAAAGTCCATGCCTGTAGCAACTTCAACTCTTCTCAACTGGTCAGACTCCCACGACTGATATCCGCCACGACTGGAGGTCCAAGGGGCAATGCCCCCAGCGGGGTCGAGGGGCAGCACCTCGGGTGCACTCCCTGTCGCAGTACAGGGCGAGGTCAAGGGGCAGCGCCCCTCGCCGCCAAGACCAAATTAACACTTCACAACCCACACAGAAATGCACGGAACACACCATTTCTGTCATTATTTGTCGATTTTGCACTTTTTAGGCAACCACGGATGTGTCCCCTTCCCTTTGGCATCATCTGTCACTCATTCTGAACAACTTGATTCTGTCCTTTTTTTTTTTTTTAACTGCTTCCTCTACAATCCACCACAAATCCCTCTGCACACAGAAATTCTTCTCCTTCTGGCAGAACAAGCACTCTTCTTTATGTCTCTGGCGGAAGTCTGGCCGGAGGAGGGAATGGAGTCTGGCTGGAGGATTCAGACATTTTATGTCCACGGCTAATTTTGAACCTATGATGTTGCAGCAGTCAAGGCAACCATTCACCGTTGCACCATAGGTACCAGCCGTAGCACAATCTTTACTACTACCAATACCAACCTGATTTTCCTTATCCAATGACGGCCCAACTGGTGACGAAGCTTCTGATTCAGCAACATAAACAACCTTCACTTACGCTCCTCAACAACAATCCCTTTTTGTTTATTGAATGTATCTAAATAACATCTTTCTGCTCTGTATCGGATGGCACAGCTACGCCCAGAGGAGGGAATCTGTTTTGCATTGCATGTTCGGTGGGGTTTATAGTTTCGGCAGCCAAATGTTTTATACTCGCGGACATCTGCTTGCGGGGCTTTTAACAGCCCGCGGACAGACTGTCCGCAGGACCTTCCGCTGAACTCCCGCCGCGGGGTCTTCTGCTCGCGGGACTTTCTGCTATACTCCCGCGGGGTCTTTTGCCCGTGGGACTTTCACTACCCGCGGACAGCAGTTGCCTGCAGGACTTCACTGCCCGTGGACAGCAGTTGCCCGCAGACTTCTCAACCCGCGGGCCTTTCTGTCCGCGGCCTCTTTTTTTTTTTTAATTTTTTTTAATTTATTTTAAAAAAAAAAAAATTTTAATAATAATTTTTATTTTTTATTTTTTATTTTTTTTAAATTTTTGTTTTTTTTTTGTTTTTTTTCTAATAATAATAATTTTTTTTTTTTTTGGTTTTTAAGAAATCAAATAACAAAGGTACCTCCATTTTGCCTCCAGGCGTCGCCATTCTGCAACGACGACGGAGTCAGCTGGCCATCCTGTGATAGCGATGGAGTCTTCCTGGCATCATATATTTTGAATTTGGATCCGTTGATTGCCGAAGGTACATTCTGCCCGTCCAAAGTTGATAATTTGATCGCTCCATTATCACCGACCTTCCGAATCTGATATGGTCCAACCCATCTGGCCTTAAACTTTTCCACTTTGATTTCATTCCGATCATCGTATGCCTTACGTCTGTTCTGTGCCACCTCTGTCGCACACTGTGCCTGCGGTCGTTGCGCAACTGGATTATTTCCTTGCTGTCGGTGCCCTTCCAATAATTTTACGCTGCGTTGTAACCTTTTCTTTCCGCGCGGTCCATTCACCATGTACCGGACAGTGGGATCTTTCATTTTTCTGTGTTCAGCCTGTATGTTCTTCCCCTCAACTTCAGCCATGGCAGCTTTTCCTTCTTCCCTTCCGTGCATTTCTCCAGACATTCATTTTCCTGTGTTTTGTCACGTTCGTCGACCGTTAACAGATTGCAACTCAAAAACAGTTCGTAGTCTTCTATTTGCCAGTGGAACAGGCCATTCACCGAGTCCAGGTTGTCATTATTCGATCCTCCTTCAAGTCTCAATACTCCTTCGTCTGGTTCCATTCTCCTCTTTGCTTCGTCGTCACTTTTGCCGTCACTTTCTGAATCTGACGATGCTGCCTCCTCACCGACCATTTGTGTGTGCAGGTCAATTGTGAATCTTTTGCCTCCGCCCTCCATTGACAGGGTATTTCGTTTCCAATCATGCTTTACTTTTGCTTGCACCAGCCAATCTTGTCCCAGAATAGCATCATATCCTTTTCTTTTCAATGGAATAACCACAAAATCCAATAAAAATGGTTGCGTACTAATAGTTACCGTTTGCGCCCTTAAGGTTCCCAATGGTTTGATCTTGTGTTGGTCTGCCGTGAGCAACTAGAATGTAGGTGGCCACAGTGTCGGCTTTCCCAACTTCTTCCAGGTATCCTCCGGTAAAACATTCACGCTGGACCCTCTGTCAACAATTGTCTCTGTCAAAATATTTCCCAAAATCCCCATCTCGACGACCGTCGGATGCCGTCCGGATGTGAGTGCCAGCAACATTGGGTCTGTTGTCATCACTTCCCTACTGTCCCTTCCTGTGTCCTCCGGATGCTTTCGGAAACAATGTATGATTCAGAATGGCCGTCCGTAACTGAGGTATTGTGAGAAGGAGGTCACTTATCTTGACTGGTATCTCCGTTTGTAAGATCTATCGTACAATGTTTTGTTTTGCGAAGTTCCTTGCCAAGGTGCCGGTGATGTCCTTCAATTGAGATGTCCCCGCCAATGATGCCTTTGCAATTTTCGCTTGCGCTTCCCCCACTTTTCTCTTTTCCTCCGCTTGCCTCCGTGTAATTGCCAGAACCTCCTCTACATCTGTGCTGACAGTGATCAAGTTTACTCCAGACTTTGGACACTTGGAATCTTCGTGATCGCTGGGTCCGCACCATCTACATAATAATTTCGGTGTGTTTTCCGCTGTACAATCCCACGCAAAATGACCCCACAAATTACACGCTCTGCATTGAACGATCGGCCGTCCGTTTGCATCATACTGAGTTCGACTTCGGCTGCCATTATTATTGTTATTATTGTTATTATTTTGCCCTCTGTTATTATTCCTGTATCCTTCGGATGTAGCACCGGCGGTATTCTTGTTTCCGCTACTACCTGACGGGGAAGCCTCCTGTGTGAGAAACACCTGCGGAGATCCTCTTGTCTTCATGTTAAAGGGGCACTCCTTTGTCGAATGGCCCATGATCTGACAAATGTCACAGAATTGTTTCTTTGGACACGATCCTTTAGTATGGCCGTCAGTCTTACATTCCGTGCACCAACTACCTTTTGGCTCCTTCTACATATTTTTGAACTCCATCACGCGGATCATATCCTTCTGTAGGGCTCGAACTTTCTTGCTGCTGCCTTTGTTGTCGCTGCTATCATCTCCGGCAGGCTCGTCGTCATCAGAATCAGAGGAGCTAGTTTTCTTCTTCTTTGTCTTCTACTCACTTTCAAGGTCCAATGCTCTGTTATACGCGTCCACATATGATGACAGTGGCACAATTTTCATTTTCCTCCGCAACTTCGAGCGTAGGCCATCCACAAACCACCTTTTTTGCAATCCGTCCGCTGGCTTGCTTTCCATTTTGTTTATTAAGTCTTTCAATCTCCTGGTGTAGACACGGATAGTTTCGTGCTTCCCTTGCTTGATATTGAAAATTTTCGCTACGATTTCATTATCATCCCGCAAGAGTTTAAATTCTGCCAAGAACTCCTTTTTAATGTTATCCCATGTATCCAGCTTCTGCGGATCCATATCCGAAAACCAATCAATTGCGACACCCCGTAAGGTTGCCGGAAATTGCCTGACCCATTCGTCGGTATCTGTGATTCCATTTGCCCGTCAGATCGTCTCACGTCTTACAATGTCGGAGGGGGTCGGTTGTACCATCGCCTTCAAATTTCGACAGCTTTTCTTTGGGTCCCGCCATAACTCTAGAGTTCTGCACTCCTACATTGGTCGGCACTCCCACACCGGCGGTCGACACTCCCACACTGGCAGTCTGAACTCCCACACCGACAGTCTGTACTCCCACACCGGCGGATTGGTCTCCCACACTGGAGGTTTGCACTCCCACACTAGCGGTCTGCACTCCCACACTGGAGGTGTCGACAGCTGCAAACCTTGGTGAAGACGAAGGATCCTCCGAAATTGTTTCCCGCAAAAGTCTATCCTGGATGAAGAGGTCACTCCACGCTTGTGCTCCGTCGGCACTGCGAGCCGTGCGAGTTGATGCTCTCCTGTCTGAATTTTCTTCCCTCGGCGAACACAAATTCAAGAACTCCTCCCGTGCTTCTTCCACCAATTCCACCCGCTGCCGAGTCTCCTCCAATAATTCCTCCGCACTTCGGTTTCCGTCGGCAATCTTCTGAAATCTTCATCGGCGTTCGGCTTGTTGTGCCAGAATTAAATTCTCTTGCGCAATACGGATTCCATCTTTTCCCTTCGCCTTATTCCGATCCTTGTTAAGCTGATTTGGCATTAATCTTCATTCCTCCCACCTTCCAGATTCATAAGGCAACGGCGCCAAATGTTTTCTGTACAGGTAAAGTAAATCAACGCATACAAACAATGAACACGAACAGCAGAATTATATTCGCAATAGTAGATCAATGATGCTTTACAATGATCCCAGACGGGATATAAATACTACCGCCGAACCTTCCCGAAGGAGTCCGTTGGCCACAATTATTCTATCCGCTACAAACTATTTACCGATGACGTCGGCTCCAGAATACAGAAACACCGCCGGACCATCGGCTACAGAATACAAAAACACTGCCGGACCGTCGACTGTAGAATACAGAAACACCGCCGGACTGTCGGCTACAGCATACAAAAACACCGCCGGACCGTCGGCTACAGAATACAAAATACCGCCGGAACCATCCAGTCGGCTAACAGATGAGTCACCAATGGCCTGCCGGGTCAAAATGACCCGTGACCCAGGCTTGGAGGGTCAGGTAATCTGACTCGCTTGACTCATGAGTCACGTGACCCGGCCGCGGCAGTAGGCTTTCTGTTGAGTAAAAAAATTATATAAACAATGTTTTTTAATATTTTTTTTGTTCTTTGTTATTCTTATAACCCTGAAAGGGCTTTCATGACACTCTATTGTGAGAAGAAGAAAGAGAGAGAGGAAGAAGAGAAATAGAGTGTCATTGTTTTGCAACCAGCTGAAAGGAAGAGGAGAAAAGCTTGCATTTATATCATCAAGGAGTTTATAGGAGCTCTTCTCAACACTTCCCAAAGCATTTAAAAGAGGTAAGAGTTGATTTTTTAGATTTTGATGATTTTTTTCTCTATGCTTATGGGTTTTTTGGATTAATTTTTTTTTTATGTTTATGGGTTTTTTTTAACTTTAGATCTTCATAAAATACAATGCTTAAATGGTAATATTTGGTCTAAAATGTCTTATTGCAGTAACCTTTACATTTTTCCTTACTCATAATGGCTTCTAGAGGTAAAAAACCCAAGCTCTCTAAAGGCAATAAAAAAGATGAGTGTTGGAAGTACACCATAGACTTTCCGGGTAGAGGTAAAACTCAAACAAAATGTCTATTTTGTAAGGTCGTTAATAGTGAGGGGATAAATAGATTGAAATGCCATATTGCTGGCATACATGGTCATGATACCGAGCGTTGTAGAGCTGCAACTGTTGAGGCTCGCTGCAACTGTTGAGGCTCAACGTTCTTGTTATGTTGCCTTAGAAAAATATGAACAAGAAAAGGAATTAAAACAAAAACAATTAGCAGAGTTAGCTCAGATTGGTTCCAATTCCCTTCCACGCTTATCTGGAAACATTTTTGTGTCTAGTTTTACACCGGAGCTAGGTTCAGTAGGTTGTGTTGGAGAAAGTTCTTCCCTTCCCCCCCTATTGTCCTAGTGTTTTTGTTAGTTGTACTTCTTCTACATTTATTCCTTGCACTGCTAGTGGTGTTGCGGTTACTGCCCCCTCTAGTAGTATTGGCTTTACCTTTCGTCCAAGAGTCAGAAAATTTAGGTTGGACAATTCTTTGTACCATGGTCCACTTCTAGTGCACAACTCTCACTTGAGAGCTTGGGCTAGAATAGGGAGATCCATGAAGCTGGAATAAGAGCAATTTGCAAGTTTTGGTTTTTATACAACATTCCATTTATAGCAGCCAGGTACTTCAACTTCATTTATATTTGATTGTTTTACATTTTTAACTTAAAAGTTTTAAAATTTAAATTCAATTTTATAATTTTAACTTGATGTTGAAAATTTGAAATATGCTAATTAAAATGTTTTTATAAATTTAACAAGACTCCTTATTGGCAGGGGATGATTGATGTTGTTTCCATTTGTGGTGTGGGGTTTAAAACCCCCACTGAAGATGAGTTGAGTGACCCCCTCTTACTAGAAATGGTTGAGGAGATGAAACTTGAGTTGGAGGACCATAGAAAGATTTGGAGCCAAAAGGGGTGAACCATTATGACGGATGGATGGACAGATAGGTGAAATAAAACCCTCCTAAATTTTCATGTTTCTAGTGGAGGTAATTCATCATCCTCTATTTCTTGAAGTCTAAAATTTAATGTATTATTGAATAATGAAAATTTTGTTTTATTGACTATTGATTCTTGAATGATAATTATTTTGTTTACTTTCACTTTCAGGATCCACCATGTTTTTGAAGTCTATAGATGCTTCCTCACATATCAAAAAATGCAAAATTCTTATGTGAGGCTATTGAGGAGGTCATAAGAGAGATGGGGGAAGACAATGTTGTCCAAGTGGTCACTGATAATGCAGCTAATTATGTTGCTACAGGTAAAATTTTAACTTCTAACTTTCTAAGCTCTAAAAAAATTATTTTAGTTTTTCATTAAATTTTGATAATTAAAAGATTTTTAATACATCAAAAAATTTCATTGTTTGCTAACTAATTTAAAATTGCTACAGGAAAACTTTTGATGGAGAGACACTGAAGAATCTTTTGGACTCCATGTGAGGCCCATTGCCTCGGCCTCATGTTAGAGGATATTGGCAAGCTTGAATGGGTGAAATCATGTGTTGCTAAGGCCAAAAAATTTTGTAAGTTCATCTATAATCATGCCTTGGTCCTCAACATTATGAGGGAATACATCACGGGAAAGGAGTTGGCTTGTCCCTGTATCACATGATTTGCCTCTAATTTTATCACACTAAAATCCTTGTTGAGTTCAAAGTTAGCTTTGAGGTGCATGTTTGTTGGTCCAGAATGGAGTTCCTCCTCCTTTGCCACCATCCCTGCAGGGATAGATGCAACAAAATGCATTCGTGATGAAGGTTTTTGGGAGCCATGTTCAAAGATTGTGGAGGTAATTTAAATTTTAAAGGCTTAAGTCTTAAAATTTTATAAATTAATTTATCTCATACATATTTTTATTTTATTTTCATTGTGCAACTTTGCAAAGTTTCATCATTCACTAAATTGTTTTTTGTTTAATTGTTTTATAGATCATTGAGCCCCTTGTAGCCCTCCTACGAGTTACTAATGGGGAGAAGCCCTCTATGGGCTACATATATGAGGGTATGGATAGGGCCAAGGAGGCTATTAAGGCCAAATATGTAGGAGTTGAGGAAAACTATGGCCCTATTTGGGACATAATTGATAGGAGATGGCAAAATCAGCTTCATAAGCCCATCCATGCAATAGCCTATTACCTCAATCTGGCATACTATTTTCGTGAAGATTTCAAGGCAGATAAGGAAGTTCTTAGTGGCCTATACACTGTGATATCAATGATGGCCACTAATGCCACAGATATATTGCTTGAGATGGATGCCTATAATAATGCATCAGGGCCCATTTTTTCAAGTCAAATTTGCAAAGAAGGTCGTACAAAATTGCAGCCAGGTAAAAATTGCAAATTAAGCCTTATACAATCTAGTTTGTAAATTTCTAGCTTTAAAGTTCAAACTTTGAAATGAGACTAATATTTTTTTTTTTTCCTTTTTTCAAAATTCAGATAGATGGTGGCAAATGTTTGGGCCTTCAACCAAAAATCTTCAGCAAATTGCCATCTGCATAATGAGCTAGCCAAGTAGCACTTCTGGATGTGAGCGCAACTGGAGCATGTTCGAGCACATCCACTTGAAGAGGCGTAACAGGTTGTCTGTGGAGAATATGAATAGGCTAGTCTTTGTGCATTACAACTTATGCATTAGGACCAGGGAGATTTTGGATAGTGACACCTCTTTGATTACTCTAGAGGAGGTTGATCTAGAGTTTGAGTGGATCACTAAGGCTACTGATCCTGTCTTTGATGATGAGGATCTAGAGTGGGTTGATGAGGCAGATAGAGAGGCTGAGGCTGTGGCTATGGCAACAGAGGACCAGAGAGCTCGAGTTGTTCCTAGTGGCACCTCACAGGCATTGATAGAGCCAGAGACTACAGTTGATCCTAGAGGCACCTCACAGTCTGATGCTATGGTTAATCATTCATCCAAGACCTACCTCAGACGCCTTACTAAGAAGCATTTTATGGATTATACTGAGCCTGAGGTTGAGGTTGGGGATGAGGATGAGGATGACGACGACGAAGAGGACTAGGAGCCATAACTATAGTCTTGTTTTAACTTTTTGTTTAACTTAACATATGAGCAAAATTTGGAACATTTGATGATGACTATTGATGTGTTGGATTTCATGATACATATACATTTTTGATGGGTTGCATGGATTTATCATTTTATATATCTATGTTTTACTTTTATAATATTTCCTGCAGCTACTGTTTAGTTACTAGTATTTAGCAATTTACGTTTGTAGTATTGTACTTATGTAATCAATGTATGTTTAACTTTTAGGTATTTGCATTATGACCAAATCATCTTCTATTTAATGATGTTATTGTGTCTTTAAGCTTTATTCAATAATGGGTACATGGAATGTCTTTAAATCCTAAAAAATCTCAAAATTTCGAAGTGTTTTCACTTTGCCGAGTCATTACCGAGTCACTGTCGAGTCTTAGTCGAGTCACGAGGCAAGTTACCCTTGCTAAGTCCGAGCTATGTCCGAGTCACGTTACTTAACTTATATCTTTCTTTTTATCATTTGTCTAGCCTTATGCCCTCTTATGATTGTTAGGGGCGCTAGCAATTTTTGCAATGAATATTATATTAAAGTTTATCTCTATAAATGGAAGTTTCATTTCAAAAATAAAAGCTTTTGCAACTAACCCTTTCTATTTGCCACATACAATTTACTTGTTGCTTTGGCTTCAACAATTGCTCTATGTTTTGTGTCCTACAGAAGAGTGAATGACTGCATGTTTTAAGTAGATCTTGTGTGCAAATCTGGCTCCAATATCATGTTATTTTTAAAGGTCCACTATCAACTCATACAAGTAGAGTTCACTAGTGTTGTTTTCTTTGAATATCTTTCATAGAATAATGAAATCATGGATGTAATATACCAACCTTTTAAAAATAACAAATCACACCTTTACTCATCACTTTTCTTTTTCTAATCATGCCACCATATACCTATTGGTTGTAGATAGTGGTCAAGGCTCCAGGAGTACTCAATTTCCCATTAAGATTGCCTGCCCTAGTTTGCTAGGTCCCAGATGTTCTAGATGTTGTAGTGATCCTTTCACGGTGATAGATATTGATGGTGTGCGATCTTTTGGATAGGTCCTGTTAAATCCTAATAACTTGATCATATTAATGTTTTGATCTTTCAAACTAGATAGACCTAAAATGCATGTAGGTTCCTTTGGATACAACCTTATGATAAATACATCTCCCTAGAATAGATCGGCAATTTGCTAGGCATATTTATATGCCTTGTATTTGACTATTGTAGTTAATTATTAATTAACTATTAGTTAATGGACAAAGGTCGCCAAATTGTAGAGGAGTAGGTTGTTTCATGGAGGGCCGATCTAGAAGGTGTTGTGTCTTATGAAAAGACAAGACACTTGGTTAATGTATAAAGTAGGAGCAAGATTGTGGATGGAGAACATATAATATACTCTTAAGTCTGTTCTTCTAGCAATCTGCTCCTTTGCGATTTAGTACAGAATAAAATATAATTTCTAGAATTTATTGCAGACTTCCTGAACAATAACATTCAGCCCAAAATTGAAGTAGATTGATTTGCAGCAAGGTATTAATATTCCATCAGTACTATGTCTTCAGAATTTGCAGAGAACTTACATGGTATCAAAGCCAAGTTGTCGAACTTAGGCTCTGCAAATTGACAATTAGATTTGAAAATATCTAAGCAACATTCTTCTACCTTTAATGGCCAATGCAATCAGACCTGAAGATAGGTTTGATGGAAAAGAACACTTTGTTGCATGAAAATTCAAAATTATGATGACTCTTGAAGATAGTGATGTAATACCGTTTGTTGATAAGGAATCCGAGCAACTTGATGTTGATCCTAATAAAACTATCTGGATTAAAGGAAATAGGAAAGCCATGAAAATCATGTTACATGGAGTTAAAAATTAAATAGTACCTATGCTAATGAAACATCAGACAACATTTAATATGATGAGTGCATTAATAAAATGCATGAGGTTAACAATGCAACTAGAACCCTTGCACTAAAAAAAGGCAACTAAATCATATAAAAATAAGGAAGGGAGAATCTATGAATTCATACTTCCTAAGGGTGACTAGTCTAAGAGATGAGCTTGCAAGTATAAGGACCATAATTGAAGACAAAGAGCTGTCACTTATGGCTATAGATGGGTTACTGGATTCATGGGAAACATTATCACAAGGAGTAAGTGCTAGAGACAAACTTCCTGACTTCAATAGACTTAAGGGAGATTGCCTTTAAGAAGAATCTAGGAAACTCGAGAAAGGGAGGAAATAATAAATCGAAGATGAAGAACTTCATGTTCTCAACACAAATTCTTACAAAGGTAAGAAGAAGCACTTCAAGAAGAAGAAGGCTCATTAAAGAAATGACAAACCTAAGAGAGATTTATCCAAAGTAAAATACTTTAAGTGTGAGAAATTTGGACACTAGAAGGCAAATTGCCCAGAGACTACAAAGCAACAAGTAGATTGTACAAACATTACTAGGAAAGAGGAAAACTATGATCTTGAGAAACATGTATTGTATTCAATGCTATCAAATGAGGTTTCAAGTAAAGCATGGATAATTGATAGTGGATCATCTCGACACATTACATGATACAATGAAGTACTAGACTCAATATCAAAAGAAGTTATTGACGAAGTTATCGTAGGTGATAATTCCACTCATTTTGTCAAAGGAATTGGAAACTGCACCTTAAAACTGAAGTTAGGTATTTCTCTTCATCTCAAAAGAGTACTCTATGCACTAGGAATCAAGAGGAATCTAATCTCTGTTACAACACTTGAAGATGATGGACATAAGGTTATATTCATGGACGGTAAAGTAATGACTTGGTCTAAGAACTCTTCATTCAAGAAATCAAAGTTGATTGGTCAAAGAAATGGATACTTGTATGAATTAAATATAGAACCTATTCAAGCCTTAATCCATGAAGCTGTTGATATAAATGAAGTGTGGCATAGAAGGTTATGGCGCCTAAACTTCAAAGCCTTATCAACCATGGAGAAGATGGTTATTGGTTTACCTAAGTTGAACAAAGATCATTCAAGCATATGCAAAGGATGTGCACTAGGTAAGAACTCTAAAAGTCCATTTCAAAATAGCACTAGAAAAGCTAACAATGTTTTAGAATTAGTCCACTCAGATTTATGTGGACCTATGTTTGTTCCTTCTCTCGGAGAATTTTTGTACTATTTATGCTTTATGGATGACTTCTCTAAGAAGACATGGATTTACTTCTTGAAATGTAAATAATCAGAAGAAATCCTTAAAAGATTTAAAGAATTCAAAACCTGAAATGAAAACCTATCAGGACATAAAATTAAAACTCTAAGGTTTGATAATGGAGGGGAATATACTTCAGATTTGTTTAAAGATTTTTGTAAAGAAGTAGGAATTAAGAGGGAGTATACCGTTCCTTATAATCCTCAGCAAATTGGGGTAGTAGAAAGGAAGAATAACACAATTATAGAAGCAATAAGAGCTATGATACTTGATCTAAACTTAGAATTTAATCTTTGGGCAGAAGCCTCATGTATTGTTGTATATATTCAAAACAGAAGTCCTCACTCCCACCTTAGAGATAAAACTCCTAAATAAGCCTTTTCTAAGGTTAAACCAAATATAAGTCATCATAAGATATTTGGGTGCCTTGCATACATGTTCCAAAAGAAAAGAGAACTAAGTTAAAACCTTCCAAAAGGAAAGGCATTTTTGTCGGGTATAGTGACACCCCCAAAGCATATAGAGTTTACATACCTAGTCAGAAAAACATTGAACTTAGTAGGGGTTTAATATTTGAAGAAGATTTAGCATTCAAAAGAGCCTTAAGTTCTGAAGATCCTTCACATATACATAGTTCTGAAGAAAATCATGAACTTGAGTTTCAGAGGGAGAACATTGAAGAAATTGAAGGTGAAATCCAAAATCTTAATCTTGGGGAAACTCAAAATCCTAAGAAGAGACCACTTTGGGCCTCTAAGACTATAGAAGAAGCACAAGACTTCTCTGCACTAGAAGGAACCTTCAGAGAAAGCAAAAGACCCAAAAGATTCTCTAGCTATGTTGCAAACATGAGTGATCTATCTAAATCAAAACCAACCAATGTTTCAAATGCTATTGAACAATACAGATTGGAAGGATGCTATGACAGAAGAATACCAATCCATTATTAAGAATGATGTTTGGGACATTGTTTCAAGGCCTGAGGGAAAATCTATTATTTCTTCTAAGTGGATATTTAAAATCAAGCATGCTGCTAATGGTAGCATTGAAAAATATAAAGCTAAATTCATAGCCAACGGATTCTCTCAGAAGTAGGGAATTTATTATGAAGAAACCTTTGCTCTAGTTGCCAGATACACCTCTGTAAGAGTAGTCCTAGCTATTGTAGCATCAAAGAGATGGAAAGTACTTTGGATGGATGTGAAAATAGCATTTATGAGTGGAAAGGTTACAAAAGAGGTATATTTGGAACAACCTGAAGGATGTGAAATTCATAATCCTAAAATCTTTGTTTAGAGACTCAGGAAAGCTCTCTATGGGCTTAAACAGGTTCCCAAGGCATGGTATGAAAGAATTGATACATTTCTTACCAATTTAAGATTCTCTAAGAATGAAGCTAATCCAAATCTCTATTATAAAAGGGATAAATATGATATGATAATTTTTATACTATATGTTGATGATTTACTAATAATAGGTGATGATCATCTTATAGAGCAATGCAAGAAAGATCTAATCAAAGAAATTGATATAAAAGATTTAGGACTCCATTACTTCCTAGGATTAAAAGTATGGCGGAACTTTGACAGCATCATACTTAATCAAGGAAAGCATACATTAGACATCTTGAAGAGATTTGGAATGTGAAATTGTAGACCTATGTTTCCTCCAATGGAGACTAATCTAAACAAACTTAAGGAAGTAGTAGCAGAACCACCCTCCATAGATTCTACTATTTACAAACATATGAATGGGTCTCTTATGTACTTGGTAAATACAAGACCTAATATTTGCTATGTTGTTAATGCTTTAAGTTAGTTTATGTGTGAGCCAAAGGAGATTCACCTGGTTACAATCACACACACTATTAGATACTTACAAGGCACCCTTAACCTTAGCCTTAAGTATAAGAAAGTTGACTTAAACTTACATGGATTCACAAACTCAGATTGGGGTGGAAGCGCTAATGATACGAAAAGCACTTTAGGGTGTTTTAGTTTAGGCTCAACAATGATATCATGGATATGTAGAAAGCAGTCATTAATAGCACAAAGTTCCACGAAGGCTGAATACATTGCATTGCAATGGGTTCTCGGGAAGTAGTTTGACTTAGAAAGGTACTTGTGGGATTATTTGATCAACCCTTGAATCCCACTATCATTCACTGTGATAATCAAAATTCCATCAAGCTTTCTATGAATCCATTTTTTCATGATAGATGCAAGCATATTGAAATTCGTTACCATTACCTAAGAGATATGGTAGACAAGAAAACTGTCAAGTTAGAATACATTTGCACTGCAAATCAAACATCAGATATTCTTACCAAACCTCTCTCTCTCTTGAATGTAGATCACTTCAAAAAAGGAGTTTGTATGGTTGAATTATAATACATTTGTATTCTTTAATTTTTAATGAAATAATTTTGTGTTAAAATTGTTATTGTCAAGCTATTGACTGTTATGGGCTTCACTATTTGTTTTCATTATCTAAGAGGTGACTATCTCTGAGATAATGAACTCTTGTTAAAAAGACATTATGAGAGATGACGATCACTGACATAATGTACTAAATAGTAGAGAACTATTGTCAGATTTGGATGAGTTCAAGATCACATTAGACATTTCTATGCCTATGAGTCACAACTTGGATAAACAAAAAATTTAATCATTCTCCGGATTTTATCCTGTGTATTGGAAAATCTCAACTTAGGATCAGATTGTGATGTAAGCTTGAGTCACAACTTGGATAAAGGAAGAATTTAATAACTCTTTGGATTTTATCCTGTGTATTGCATTACATGCAATACTGTTATCACAAGACTAGATGATAATTCATATTACAGTTTAGTAATATGACAAAGTATCATGTGTACCATGATACTACATGCTTGGAAGAATCAGATAGATATAGAGTACAAATCTATGCTTAATCATCGTAACGATGTTGCTAGATATGTTTCTTTCATTTATATTATCAAGTTAAGAGGGAGTGTTAAATTGTGATAACTTGATCATATTAATTTTCTGATCTTTCAGACTAGATAGATCTAAAATGCATGTAAGTTCCTTTGGATATGGCCTTATGATCTTTGGATATGGCCTTATGATAAATACATCTCCCTAGAACAGATTGGCGATTTGCTAGGCATATTTATATGCCTTGTATTTGACTATTGTAGTTAATTATTAATTAACTATTAGTTAATGGACAAAGGTCGCCAATTTGTAGAGGAGTAGGTTGTTTCATGGAGGGCTGACCTAGAAGGGGTTGTGTCTTATGAAAAGACAAGACCCTTGGTTAATGTATAAAGTAGGAGCAAGTTTGTGGATAGAAAACATACAATATACTCTTTAAGTATGCTCTTCTAGCAATCTGCTCCTTGGCGATTTAGTACAGAATAATATATAATTTCCATAATTTATTGCAGACTTCCTGAACAATAACATTCAGCCCAGAATTGAAGCAGATCAATTTGCAGCAAGGTATTAATACTCCATCAGTATTATCTCTTCAGAATTTGCAGAAAACTTACAGATCCTTGCACTAGACATGTAACACCTTTGTTCCTTTTTTTATAATCTTCTATTTTAATCTGCACCAACTCAATACTTCATGAAGATGCCCTTCCATTACGAAACTCTATAATTGAATCATTTCTTATTGTTCAGAGTTAAAGAATTAAGTTTTACTCCATCTGTTTTTGTTTAAGGTAGTTGTGTTAGTTACTTTTTACACCTGGGGGTGGCTTAATATCTCTCTTGGTACTTCTTCCCAGCTTTCCTGTCATCCTTAGTCATTTTGGAACACAAATGCAATTGCTTTCCTTGTTTGTTTCTACAATGAATGACAAACATTATTTTGGAGACATAATGTAATGATATGCCTCATTTCTAATAAATGTCTTGATATCATAGAACATTTCTTTAGTATATTTTAGAATTAAAGATTCCACTTATTCTTAGAGATTTTGCAAAATGTGCAATTTTTCTTCAGTTGATTTAGAGTTCTGCAAAATCATTTTTAATTTTCTCTCTATTGAATATATGACTATTATTTCTGTAATTTTTAATTTTCAATATTTACAGGAAGGCAACCACTAGATTGTTCAGAGCTCGAATTTGAAGCCAAATCTTCGAAGGATGGAGCATGGTCAGTTGGCTGAATAGTTTATTTCTGATGTGTTTCTTTTAAATATTTGTAAATTATACTTTTTTGTATTTTTATTTCATTCACATTTACATCTTTTGATGTTCATTGAAAATTGCCATTTTTTACGTTTTCAAGATCTGTAAAATATATATAAGCAGTCAATGCTAGCCTTTCTGTATATATTTGATTTGAGTTATTTATTTTATGGCCATTGTACAATCTCTTACTTTTAAATTTTCAATATTCGAAAAATACATTTAGCACTATATAGTAAATATTATCATATATATACTTATTAAATTTGATTTTCCTTTATTGTTTTTTCCTGCAATTCTACAAATATCATTTTTTAAATTCCCAAGATCTAACATACATATATATATATATATATATATATATATATATATATATATATATATATATATATATATATATATATATATATATATATATATATATATAGTGCTAGATGTAATTCTTTTCTTATATTGAACATGAAATTCTTTTTACTTCCTTATAAAGATGATTGTCATATGATACTACATAATCATTTTAATGGTACTTAAATAATGGCCATGCAAGTTAGAACATTCCCATCAGTTCCACTATTGTCAATTTTCCAGCATGGAAGACTTGTGAATGCCAATTGTATGTCATGCAGGAAGTTTCATAGCACTATGAAGATTGATGGTCTTTTGAAGCATGTAACTGTGCTGAAAACCAGCTTCCGTGATTCAAAAGATCTGAATCGACATTGATAGTGTACAACATTCAACATATCCAGTAGCCTGCACAGCCTTTCTGCTTGTACATGGCCATTTGTATGCATATGATTTTCAATATGCCCTGTATTATATGTGAATGAGCCATATATTTAGTTTCTTTTACATGCAATGTTGCATGGCAGCGCTTGTATGCCATATAGAACTCATTCTTTATGCTCAGACCTCATTTATTCATCCTATGTAAATATTATTGTACCCTACGCCTCCAGCTTAAGCTTATTGTTAACTTAATATTGATAAAAATTGTCTAGAATTGTTTTGAAAATTGATTCCTTCACCTGAATACTGCAGAGATAGGACTCTCAGAAGCTGTGTTTGATTATCATGAATCTTAGATTACATTAAGAAATCAAAATGATATGAACTTTTAAACACCACAGGAGATAGTTAAGGTAACATTTGAGCCTGTGTCTTGAGACATAAAATATTAATTTCTTATTGAAACAAACAAGTTTGACTTTAGCAAGCATGGCCTAATGTTTTTCCTGAAGGGTTTGAACACTTTCAGGAATGTTAGAGGCTATCCTAATGACGTTATCTTGCATCTTACTCTCTAAAGCAAACCTATGTTGAAACAATCATATTGTATTTTGTTTCTCTATTTGCAGTCATCAAATTGTGTACTTAATGTGAACCTCACCAGGAGAGGGAGAGAATGCAAATGCATATGAATTTAGCCTTTGATAGTGCCCAGAAATATTGGTAGCACTCAAAAATTTAGATGCTTAAGAAATTTGACATATTGAGCATATTGAGCTTTTATTTGACTTCCAAGCCTTGGTGAATTAATAGCAACTCAAATGATGTGTTTGAAAGATGAACTCAATTTCCCAACATATTTGCTTTTACCATCGTGCTTTGAAATCTCTTGTCACTGCATGTTCAACAGAGATGCAACAGAAGTGTGACAAACTTGATCTGTAAGGACCTGATCCAGGAAATTACAATTTAAAAAGATAGCCTAGTATAATTTTACAACATTCATGCTCACGTTTTGGGTTCAGTGAAATCATGCCATGTGTTATATTGCAAACTCATGTTTCCAAACATCTCCCCAATGAAAATAAGTAATAACCGTTTTCTTGTAAGCAAACAAAGATAAAAAGCCAAGTTCAGGTTTTAATTTTACATCCCATGCATATTTGAAATCTTAATAGTCACAGGTAGATCTCTAGTTCTCTGTCTTATTGTATACATGATGAAGTAGAGAAGTGTTTGATTGTTTATATGGTTTTTTCTCTTAACATTTTTTGGCACCTTATTGACACAGGTACGATGTTGCTACGTTTCTTACACATAGGATACTGGATTCAGGTGAACCTGTAAGTGATTTCCAACACTAATTTCTTATGAGTTAATATTTTATCTAAATGTTTGTTTTCAGTTCTCCAGATTTACTGACTGTTGGTAAAAATTCAAGTTTTGGGAGTTATAATAGCTATAATTGGTGCTTTTGTTGTTAGAAATAGGGAATACTGAGACAGGGGGGCTGCTGGGGGAGGGGGGGGTGTGAATCACTATTCTACAAACTTTTGTCGCCAATTGGATATTATTAATTAGTCTGAACCATGCATAAGAAAGTAAACAAGTAATGCTGAACAAAAATAATAACCATGCATAAAGAGAACTCATAACACCATATTTTGTTAACCAGGGAAATTTTGGCCAAGGGAAAACCCCGGTGGGAATGATACCCACCAGATGATATACTGATATATATGTTCCTTATTAGAGGATGGACCCTGTTAGGAGTCAATGAGCAAATTTAGTATAGAGAGTCCTTGTTAGGAGACTTTGAATCCCTGTTAGGAGTTGTAGTACAATAGATGCAAGGAGAGCTCATTGCCCAAACATGCACTTCCAATTACAAGAAGAGCTCACTACCCAAACAAGTAATTAATCTTCAGGTATATAGGTGTTGTATCTTCTTTCTTGACTGAACTCTAACCTCAGCTCGATCTCAGATCACAAAATCAGGTTCTCAAATTTTTTGCATATATTGCTTTCGCATATCACTTATTACAATACAATTACACACTCTTTTCACAAGATGTCTTCCACATAAATACCATGCCTTTTCACAAATTGTTGCTAGGTCGGAAGACCATAATATACTTTTCCAACTTAGAGTAAACATCTAGGATGTCGGCCCTAATTGGTCAAGTAATTATTTTGTAAACAAAATAATTCCTTTATCTTTAATTTCGTTGTTCTGTTTCACTGGGTAAATCATGAATATCTCTTTTCCATATTGTCCGTACTGATTTCCAAGGATATACACATCATCATCATGTATACTATCTCCATCTATCTAACTTCACTAGTCATGATATGACGTCAGAATCACTTTATAAAACAAACAATTTTCTAAGTAACAAAAGATAAGTATCTTTATTTCTGAGGTTTACTACAAGTATGTACATCATGTTTTGCTATTAATGACAACAATTACATCACTGCATATAGCCAATTGTCAATAATTTCCCCCTTGGCATTGATGGCAAAAAAGTAAGGAAACTTGGCTAAGTGACAAAACCTTAACAAAAACTTACAATACTTATCATCTATTACATTACATATTACAAATGTTCAATTGCTAAATTGCTCCCCCTTAAGATATGATTTCTACATCCATAACTTACTACGCAATTTTCTTCTGCAACTTCTCCCCCTTTGACATCAATGACAAAGGTCGAAAAATCCAAAAACTATCAAAAAGTTGTCTGACTATTGTCAATACACTGTCTCGCTGCCTTAAGCTGTTAAAATCTTCATACAATCATCAAAATTTACCTTTAAATTGTTCATACCTTTCTTCCAAGTGTCCTTTGCTGCTTTGGCTGTAGTGAGAATTACACATAAGGCATATGATGCCATCTTAACTGCATTAAGGTCGGAGTAGGTGAAGTTTGCATAAGTGTGTTTAGCTTTGACACATTCTTCCAATTGTCTTTCAATGGCTGATATCTTTAGAGCAATAGACTCTCTGAATTATGATACTCTTCTCACAATTAGATCTTTTTCAAGTTTTAGTTTTTTGATGTCTAAGTGAACACCGACAACTTGTCCTTCCAACTCATCAACTCAATAAGAGGGTTGTTGTATCTGATTGGTTAGAGCTTTCAGCTCACTTAGCTTCCCTTGAATTTTTTATCCACATCTTTGGTCAACATATGAGATAAAGTGCATTTGATGTATAGTACCTTGCCAACTTGTTGACATCTTCGGAGTTCCTTGCTACAAGTATCAAGACTCAGCAAATAATTTTGAATATTTTGACAAATGGTGCTAAAAAGATTAACATCATGTGAAATTTGAGCCTTAGACTCAACAACGTTCAACAAATTTGTAAATTCATCATCAAATGATTTCACAATTGCTTGTGCTCTCTATTCGAGATCTACTTCATTGTGTTTGGCTATGAGGGTGCTATGCAATCTATCAGTCACCTCCATTAGTGCTCTCTATATACTTTTCACCTTTTTATTCTTATCAAACAATTTTTTCAAAGATGAGATCAAGTTAGATTGATTGTCATCATCACCTCTAAGGTTAGCAAGAGATATAGGAGAGGATGAGCTGGATGCGTTCACCTCATCTTCCTTTTGTTTCTTCTCTGCTGCCTTCTTAGATCTTCTCTCTTCTTCTTCCTTCTTTTCTCTTACTTTCTTTTCTATTTCTTCCTTTTCTCTTTCTTCTTTTTCTTCTTCCAACTTTTTCTCTTTTTCTTCTTCTCTCCTCCTTTCATCTTCTTTCTGCTTCTTTTCTTCTTCAAGCAATTTCAGCTTGGCTTCTTCAATCTTCTTCTTTTCTTCTTCTATCTATCATTTCTCTTCTTCAATCAATTTCAACTGATCCTGAATATGTTAACAGTAACATTTGTCTGATCAATCTGCATAGTATCATCACTTATTGATACTTCTGAGGTTTTCTCTGTAGCAAGGGATTCTGCATTTGACTCACTCATCATTTGATTGATAGCTGCTACAGTTTCAATTCTAATAACATTCTTTTCTCCTCCCATGAATAGAAATGGCCTCATCTTACTTCGCAAGTAAGTTGCTAGTTTCTTCATCAATTTCTTGATTTCATCTTCATCATCTGTCTTACACATAGTTCTCAGCATTGACTTCCAAAGTTCCATGTCTTCTTCATGAACTAGTGCCTTCTTAGCTACAAGTCTATCATAGACTTTTTGATTTATCATGCCTTCAATACTCCCAAGTTTCAAGTTATTAAGGATCATGTATCTCACAGTAGAGATATCTATTTGTCCCATCTCAATGTCATTGTATAACTCATAGAACTTGTTCATCTGTACAAAGTTTCCATCATTGATAATGGCTTTGTTAATCTTCTCTATCTTAGGTTTCCATGGTTGCCTTGTTTTACCTGCTGGCTGCTTAGAAACAGTAACTTTCTCTGGCTGTTTGTCTTCTGGTTCGCCTTCTTCTTCTTCATCACTGGAGTCCTCAAGTGTCAACAATGTTTTCTTTCTTTTCTTGGGTCCAGTAGCTTGCTACTTAACTCTTTTAGACTTGTGAGTCTCAACTAGCCTTTCAGACTTCCTCTTAGGTTCACTTGGCTGCTCAACTGATACAACAACACATGGAATGGTTTGTTCTATAGGAGTTTCTACGATGGATACACCGAATGCTTGGCCAATTGACAGAGGTGCCAGTTTGTTTCAATCTGGAGATAGTTTGTCTTACTACTTGTGATTCTTCTTCTGACATACCAGCCTCAAATAGTGCTTTCTTCATTACAGATGCAATCTTCTTATGAGATGCCTTTTCTAATGATGCCTGGTAGGCTGATTGGGTTATCTCCTCATACGTTCCAAATCTGTATGATGCTTGATCAATATCAGATTTCAATAATAAATCAATATAACTAATAGCTATTTCATTGCTCAATTCATAACCTATGGGATCAAGAAATGTTTCCCAAGGTTCTACTGCTTCAATATAGATTAGATCAGTGTCCAACATAAAACATATATCATTCTTAATTTTGTCAACGATTGTAGGGGCAATTCTATATCTCTGTTTCATCTCATTCTGAAATGTTCTCATGATCAAATTTCTGCTGTCCAAGATTTTCTTTGTTGGATGTTTTCTGCATACCTCTGTCATCTTGTCCGTAGTACATCTTTCACTACTCATAATATCAGTAACTTATAAAAATGGAAATCTCTTAAGTACATGAAAGAAAATATGATTAGTCAAAGCCTGGAATGTGAATACACCCTTCTTAGTTCTTTTAATCTTCTCTAAGTTTTCAATAAGTTGTACTCTCAAACTTTCACTCAAATTCACTTAATCTTTCTCAACACATATCTTTTGAGCTACATAAATAAATCCTGCTGATAACTCATCACTCTTAGAACTTGCACATAGAGAATATGCAATGATTCTGCTCAAGAATCTTACATCATGTTGTTTGATGGTGCTGATCACCATTGGTTTACCATTGTAAACTGCCTTAGCATAATTTTCAACCTTCGTCTTAACTAGTTTCTCACTAATAGGTACATTGCCTTGTTTGCTAAGACTAGTGACCTCATGAATAAGGTCGGAAGAGATGTCAACTACATTGTCTCCCATCCAAATCTTTCTGTTACGAATTCTGCTTAATATGATATGTGTCCATTCCTCAGTATCAAGTTTGCGGTAGAAATGATATCTGACTAAGTCTAAGTCTTTTAGATGCTCATATCCAAGCTTAATAGTCATATCATGATTGAAAACAATTTCCATATCTCTATTCATAAACTCACTTCCAATGGTTTCCAACTTACTACATAGGTAGCTTCCTACATCTTCCAAGAAAACTACATTGTCCAAAGTAATTGCTAAAGCTGAATTAGGGTTTTCCTCTAGGGGTTTCATAAGAACAACCTTTAATTTGGGTCTCTCAATATTCTCAACATTATGAACAACTGACATATCCATGATTACACCGAAAATAAAATTATCGAAGAATTTCTGTGCGAAAAACAATAAAATACCTTTTTTGAAGTAGGGTTTAGCTTGAAATCAATTTTCCAAACTGCTTTTGAGTGCTCTTAGCTTTTGAGATGATTGTAATGTAGAAATAATCAAGTTTGTACTCCTTTTATTCATCTAGAACTTGCATTAATTGCGTACTTCGCCAAATCAAAAAAGTTGATTATTTCGCTCCTAAATTGAATATCTGCTCAAGATCAACTGCGATCTTCGAATGTTGTCTGAGGTTCACCATAGCCTCCTTTCATCATGACAATGCTCCACAAAACTTCGCTTCATGAAATTTGTTGCAGAAACATAGATTTCATCTTCTATCGTAGAGTAAACTATCTCTGTTATAACAATAGCTCTTATTTCCTTCCTAACTTGTTCCAATAAGCTCCAAATTGTAAGCGAGCTTAACTACAGTCCAAACTCATCAAGATACATCTTCTCGCAAACTCACTATGAGTAGCTCGATCTCTAAATGAAGTTTCCAATTCTAGTGTTGTGAACCAGCTTAATTCAACTTGGTTGAATCAAACTCGATTGTTGACTTTGATTTCCCTAGCTCAGAATCAACAAATTTACAAATGCCTCATTGAGTTCTTCTCGAAGTTTATTGACTACATTTGTTTGTTCTTCATTGCCATTCTTAGTTTCAGAGTTACTCTCATGATTCCTTTTGTCATTTCCGAAGTTCCTCCCATTGTTGCTTCTATTTCCGAAGTTTCTTCCATGATTCCTTCTGTCATTTCCGAAGTTTCTTCCATTATTACTTCTGTCCATTCTACAGTGTTTTACTGTATGTTCGAAGTTGTTGCATAACTGACATACTGGGGTTTTGCTTCTAGGATCTTGCTGATCAGTAGGTGCTTGACAATTCTGGGTGATGTGTCCAAAGTTGTTACACTTATAACACACGATTTGCTTTCTTTCTTCATAAGGTCTACTTTCTTTTGATGTCCTTTCATTAGATCTTCCTCTATCTATAGGGTTCGTGTTTCCAGACATTCTACTATTTCTTCTATCATTATCATATTTAGGTTTCCTACAATCAATTGCATTATGACCAATACCATGACAATTATGACAATAAAATTTCGTGACATGATTAAATGATTTATTTGTACAATCTCTTTTCATATGACCTATTTCATTACATGAAAAACATTTACCTTGAAATTCATACCTATTTTCCTTAGGAGATTCCACTTGCTTAGGTTCATCCAATTTCACAGTTTCCTTCTCTTGTCCAACTTCTTTGGATTTATTAGAAGATTGATTGGATTCAATCTTATCATTAGACTTATCTTTCTCTTTCGGATCTAATTTACTTTCAAGTTTCTTTGTAGACATGTTAAATAAATAGCCAAGACTAGTCTTATTATAAGTAGGTCTTTGTATTGACATAGATTCATCAAGCTTTTCTCTGCTAGTGTAAATTTTTTGAAGTTGTTTCTTTCACTGAGTTAGTTCACCCTGCACAATAGTGTTGCATTTATGAAGTTCTTCATGATCTTTCAATGTTTCAAATTCGGATGTCTTCTTTGCTAGAATTGCTCTAAGATTTGAGTTTTCAGTCTTCAAATCAGATTCAATTTTGCTAGAATCATTCTTCAAACTCAACTTTAGATTGGTAATCTTCAGTTTATGCTTCAAGATCTTGCACTCTATTTTCAATTTTGAATAATCATCATCACTAGTTTTAGATTCAGTAGATTCAGGCTTGGATTAGATGTTCAATCTTGTCCTTCAATTGTCCAATGTATACTTTGGAGTCTTCATATCTATCTTTCAGCTTATCTCTTTCTTCAGTAAGGAGATTAATTTGTTCAAGTGCCTCTTCAAGGTTCTTCATCAACTGTTCCATATCCATAGGGATTTTACTCAAGCTGTTAAGCCTCTTCTGAGTAACTGCGCTCTGATCCAATTGTTAGAAATAAGGAATACTAAGAGGTGGTGGTGAATCTATATTCTAAAAACTTTTGTCGCCAACTGGATATTATTAATTACTTTGAACCGTGCATAAGAAAGTAAACAAGTAATGCTGAACAAAAATAATAACCATGCATAAAGAGAACTCATAAAACCATATTTTTTTAACTAGGGAAACCCTGACTAAGGGAAAACCCCGGTGGGGATGATACCCACTAGATGATATACTGATATATATGTTCCTTGTTAGAGGATGGACCTTGTTAAGAGTTAATGAGCAAATTCAGTATAGAGAGTCCCTGTTAGGAGATTCCGACCCTGTTAGGAGTTGTAGTACAGTAGATGCAAGAAGAGCTCATTGCCCAAACATGCACTTCCAATTACAAGAAGAGCTCATTTCCCAAACAAGTAATTATTCTTCAAGTATATAGTTGTTGTATCTTCTTTCTTGACTAATCTCTGATCTCAGCTCGATCTCGGATAACAAAATTAGGTTCTCAAAAACTTCGCATATATTGCTTCACAAAAGGTTCACATATCACTTATTACAATACAATCACACACTTCTTTTCGCAAGATGTTCTTCGCATAAATACCATGCCTTTTAACAAATTGTTGCTAGGTCGGCTAAGACCATAATATACTTTTCCAACTTAGAGTAAACATCTAGGATGTCGGCCCTAATTGGTCAAGTAATTGTTTTGTAAAAAAAATAATTCTTTTACCTTTAATTTTGTTGCCCTATTTCACTAGGTAAATCGTGAATATCTCATTTTCGTACTGCCCGTACTAATGTCTAAGGTTATACACATCATCATCAACGTGTGTATTATCTCCATCTAACTTCGTTAGTCATAATATAACATCAAAAACATTTAAATATAAAATAATGTGCTGCTGTAAACCAATTCATACTCAGACAATTTTCTAAGTACCAAAACCTAAGTATCTTTATTTCCGAGGTTTACTACAAGTATGTACATTATGTGTTGCCATTAATGACAACAATTAAATCACAGCATATAGCCAATTGACAACATGTGTATGGTTGTCTACAAGGAACAATGAGAGGAAACTATTAAGATAATATCTTTAATATCTTTATTAAGATATTATCTCCTTAGTTAAATACTTTCTATAATGGTCAACTCCTTGTCTTTAGTCTGTCTTTTAGTCTAGATAGAAATGTTTCCTAGCCTGTCTCTTTTGTCTTAAGTCCAGATAGGAATGTCCTATCCTGTCTTCAGTTTTGTTTCTAATTTTGTCTTCAGTATATGTTGTTTCGAAAAGAAACAACGTCCTTGTAATTCTTTATAAGGAACACATTTGTTCCTCTATAAATTAATCAATCATTTGGAAATCCGTTAATCTACCAATTCTTGAATCTTGTAACATGGTATCATAGCTTAGTATGTTATTATTTTGAAAATTTATAATTTCTTTTGGAATTATCAGTGCATAAAATTTTGAAATTATTCTGTGCATTTTTTGGTGCTCGTTTTGAGTAACCCGTCTAGGTCTTTCGAGTAGTCATACTCCTGTTTTTGCGTGCAAGGATCTGAGCTTTTATCCCAAACTTCTATTGCTGGTTATTTGCCCAAACACGACATCTTTATTTGCATTCACGTCTTCTATTGATGCTTGGAATCCACGTCTCTATCTCTTATAAAAAACACGCGTCATTCCTCTCTGTAAATCACGCACGTTTTTGGCGGTGTTCTTCACCATTTTCGGTGTCCCTCTTATCAATAATCAGTGACGTTTTCTTCTCCAAAGTGCAAAAACGACCTCATCTATGACGTTTCTCATTCCGGAAGTTGTCGGTTCTACAGTTTTCGCCATTTTTTCTGCAACTTTTTTCCATCAATGGCTGCCGACTAGGGTTTTGTTTCAAAACCCTAAGTTTTTGGCTTGGAAAATTTTTCTAATCACATATTCTTGGTGGGTTTTTCGAGATCTCAAATAGGTTTTCATCAGATTTTTGTGGGTGCCTTGTTTTTCATGCATTGATTTTCAAGCCTATGGACTTGAAATCTAACTTCAAATTCTTTATGGGTTTTGTATCAGTTCCTTTAGTCACCTGTCGATTTTTTCTAGGTCAACTAGGAATTTGCCTTGGAATTCGTGCCTCTTGAATTTCAGTCTTAAAGTTTGTACCTGAATTATTTGAAATGGCATCTTTGACTAATCTGATGTTGGAGGGACGTCTACGATTCAATAGCCGCAATTATAACCACTAGAAGCAGAGCATGTTAACCATCTTCGAGTATCATCATCTGGATGAGCTTGTTATAGGCACAAAGACTCGTCCGACCTCCAACCAAGCAGAACAACATAAGTTGTCAAGCTTTCTGATCAAGGCGAAGCTGCATTTTTCGCCTTCTGAATTTGTTTCTTTTTTTATAGGTTTGTTGATTTTCTCTTTAAAAATCATTTCATGTTGTCTATAATACACAAGGTTGCGTGAGATTTTGGGTTTTACCTTTTTTTCACAAAAACAAAGTTTTGTAATTGCAATCTGTTTTGAGTCATAGCACTCTTTTGGAAAAGCTTCTTGGTTTCATCATTCTGTAGATCCAAGGAGGGTCTCAGTTATCCCAGAATGTTCCGACATCCGTACGTTGACCATTAAGGGAGGGTATTAAGATAATATCTTTAATATCTTTATTAAGATATTATTGTCCTTAGTTAAATACTTTCTATAATGGTCAACTACTTGTCTGTAATCTGTCTTTCAGTCTAGATAAGAATGTTTCCTATCCTGTCTCTTTTGTCTTCAGTCCAGATAGGAATGTTTCCTATCCTATCTTCAATTTTTTTTCTAATTCGTCTTTAATCTACATTGTTTCTTTTAGGAATAACGTCCATGTAATTCTTTATAAGGAACACATTTGTTCCTCTGTTAATTAATCAATCATCCAGAAATCCGTTAATTTGCCAATTCTTGAATCTTGTAACAGAAACACAGACATTCTTTGCAATTTTTAGAGTTGTGAAATGATTTATGTAACCCAATTTTTAATATAGACAATCCACAATCTATTAGATTGCACTGGCATTTGCAGTAGCTATGTCAAAGTCAAAAATTGGTTTAGTTTCATTTGAACGAAAATCCACAATCCATTAGATTGCACTTGCACTAGCTATGTCATTGTAATATGCAAGAGCTGCCCAGTGTTCATTTATAGAAACCTGGGCAAGCTGTGCTACATCTAAATCAGCACACTCAAGGGCTAGATCCCAATTCCTTGTCACACCCTCGATGCATTGCAATTGCTTATGTGACAATAGATGAAGGTTAGAATTATGCAAGGAAAATCCTTTGCTCTTTTGCACCCAAACGATTGCCCTTGATGAAATGGATGGAGTATGTACTCCAATTCTACTCCGCTAATGAAGAAATTTGCAACTTGTTGAGTTTGCATACAACATTTAGTATTTAATTTATAATTTTAGGATTATAACTTAATAAGTTAAAATGTACATAAAAAATAAAAAGATACATAATTGGGAGACAATTCTAATTGCAAGAGGCTGCAAGAAATTTTAGCCACGTGCATAATATACATACCAGCACTCAGCAACATTAACCCACTATTTGGCATGAAAAGTGATAGTATTACGATATTTGGAAGATACCTATGTTACAAGGGGATGGGCCCTCTATTTTTGGCCCTCTAGGAGACCTCCCGGAAATGTGTTACCTTTCGTCCCCCAATCCCTGTCTCTAAAACATTGTGGAACTTTTGAAAACCAACGCAAGTCAATTCCTATGACAGCAATGTAGAATCCAAGGGGCTTTGACATAAACTAATGGCTCGAAGCAAGCACTAACTTGGGTCTATGTTTCATGCTTGCATCAAAGTGTTGGAGTTGTAGGAACAGTTTATTCTTAGACAAGACATTTTCTATTTTCACCATAAATGTTGTCATTAAAAGTTATAAACATCGAAAAATATAATATATTTAAAAAAATAATATTGTCAAGCCCCCATCCCTATCCTCAAATGCCACGAAACATAGCAAGATACAAATTGGCCAAATTTGGTGAAGACAATATTTCGAGTTTCATCATATATATCTTTTTTAAATGCAGCCAAGTAGCCAGTAGCAACCTCAACATCCCTATATAGTGCCACCCTCCTTGGTAATGCAAGCATCTCCTCACTATTAAACCTTCACGAGAAAGAAAATGCTAATGGATGTGAGGGGGTGGTCATCTTTTTCCACAAGTCAATGATAATTAGTTCTACAACTTAGAAATGTGCATTCGTATGTTCCTTGGTGTCATGTCCTCTCATTCGGGCTAGTTCTTTTGGCACTTGGTTAATCTATCTCTACATCTGAATAGACTAATGACATTATAGGTAAGGATACCTGCCAGTCAGAAGGGAAGATTTGTCTTAAGTTCGTCATTTAATGTGCTTTAATAAAGTTACTTTATGTTTTAAAAGTCATTCACTTTATAAAGTGACTTGAGTGACTAGAAGACAAAATTGATGTTTTATCCCACATCTCTTATTCCAACACTTTTCCCTCACTTTGAAGTTATAAATATGAGACTTCGTCTTGGGAAAGAACACAACAAATATATGTTATTTATAAATCCAAATGGTTGCTTAATTGTGACTAGAAATTTCCCTAAGGACGAAAACCCTTGAGGAAAGGAGTGAGACTAGATGCCAACCTAGTACTCATATTGCACTATCATTTTGAAGTTTGATTTGGAACTCAAGGATTAGGCAAGAAGTGGAGTTAATAAGCAATAGGAAGAGGAAATGGTCAATTCATTGTATTACCCCTCACAGGATATCTGTCATAGCTGAACAGTAGTCAAGGAGATAGTCATTTCAGGACTAAAGTCATTAGTGTGATATTGGATAAGTATAACCTTGCCATCTCAAGTTTATATTGCGACGGATTCTTTCCACCATGGAGTTCATGGAATGAAACATGGACGAGTCAGCATAATGTTCTCCTCATAGTGAATATCTGGCACGCAGACACCATCATTTCTGAGTTGTTTGACAAGTGAAGTTAATGTTAACAGTGATAGTTTTGGTGATAACCACAGAGCAAAAGATGTGTTGGTAGAGGAATAATGTGAGAACGTGGCATTTTGACTGGGTATGACCACAGGAGATTCTCAGGGTGTTTCGCAACATTCTTACGTAGCAATAGCAATTGTGTTAACCGCCTCTAAAGCAAGAGTTCAACTCCCTTCAGCATATGACTAGCAAAGCAGATTTATGATGGTCTACGGGTAGATTGATTAAGAGATTGGAAATGGTCGGGTTGAACACATACTGCCGCACTCAGAATTCATTCACTGCATTCACCATCAATATAGGTTCCTCCTTATTGCAGTGAGAGAAAACCAAGACCTAGTCCTAACTTGAAGATGGAGATGTAGGATAACAGCAGGTCATGAGCTTGTTTAGACCATAACACCTGGGAATTGGGTTTATCTCTTATTAATGCCGATAGGCATTCTACAATGGCAGAATGGGTGGAGTGGGATGGTGTGAACATGTTAATGTTAACTTTTATCTTTTTAGATTAAATTTGACAATCATCTACATGTCAAAATTTTAAATTTAATTATAAACATAATATACCTTTAAAATAATTTAATAAACACCACATAAAATTTTTGTTAAAATTATAATGTTTGGAGATTTTAAAATCATTAATTTTCTTTACAAATTATAATAAAATACTTAATGAAAAAAATTAGAGATAAAAAAATATAAATAGTTTTGGGTGTTTTAAATTAAATTTTAATCATTTTATAATGGATATTTATCGGCATTCCTTTAGATAGATTTATTAAGATATATATGCTAGTCTCTAAACCATTTGTATAGTAGTATGTGTTAATATAATCATTTATAGACTGACCTTCTGTAATTGATATTTTGTATACAAAACTTTTACTGATGTTACCTTCATAAATCAATGTTGCTCTTTTGGCTGTTAGACCAAAATTGATGTTTATGCTGAAGATTCCGTTCTAATGATTATGTGAGCATTCTCAGTTATTCAAGTTAGAGGCTCAGCTAAGTGATAGCGAGTTAATGTTTGATAAAAGTTTACTGGTTTTATGACAACTGTTTGATGGAAGTCATTAGTGCAGTTTAAAACTAAATTGAGAAAATCTAGCAGAGGACATTATAGTGGTACCAGAGCTAAGAGGTCCTGCAAGCTTGTGGGTTAAACAGGAAGTAAAATGACAGCGGGGTATGAAGAAAAAATGTTATAATTTCAGTCACCTTCCAACTAGAACAAGCAGGGTCTTCTGAACAAATTTTTATTGAGGATAGTTATTCGGTGGATGAGTAATTGGTTTTTGGAACAGTTGAACAAGTTGAACAAACTAAACAGGTTGATCATTTTGAACAGCTAGAATAGGTAAACAACATTCAAATTGCACATAATGAAACTGAACCAGACAAGGAAGGGAAACATTGTAGGCTATTAGAGATGGGCAGAATAACATAGCTGATGCTCTTCAGCAACTTGCAGTTAATATATAGCAATTAGCCAATGTTAACAGGAGAGCTCCGAGCCATCACAGTGGTGGTAGTAGTGTAGCGGGATCACCCCAAGCTATTAGAGCCCCCACATGAAACACTGACAGACCTCTAATGCCCGTTTTTAATGCAAAAGAAGAGGCAACACCACCAGCTGCACCAAATTTACTACCGAACAATGTTATGGCAATGTATGATGAATGGAATATGTTTCCTGATCCTATTAAACAAAATATGTCATTTGTCCAATATCTAAATCAGAAAAGGGAGTCAGATAGATAGCACCATGATAGGAGGCCTAGAGCACCAAGCAGAGACTTAAAACATGCTATGAACAAATTATCTCTCCCTACTTTTGCTGACTTGAATTCACAAGCTAGACACATACCTAACACTTAAACCTATGTCAAAGACAGAAGCCATCAGATTTGCTATGATGCACTTAAAGGGAGTGGCTTATGATTGGTGGCACCACGGGTTGGTTACCTAGGATCATGGACTCATTACATCATATGAGACTTTCAACTCTAAGCTGATTACTTGCTTTGACAGGAAGGGTATAGAGGTCTATTATAGGGATTTGGCATAGCTACGATAGGGCGGATCTCTAGATGTTTTATTTGACGATTTTAAGCGGATCTCGGTGATGGTTCCTGACATGACAAAACAGCGTAAGGTAATGTTGTTATCGGGGGTTTGTAGGATAGATATAGAGGTTTGGTTAAGGCACTTAAAACCAAACACTCTAAATGATGCTATTAAGATTGCACACAATCTAGGGTCACCCTCTTCAATATTACAGCCTCCTAAGAAGACATGTATGGGGACCAATTCTTTCCAAAAGAACAAAAACCAGCATAAGGCTACATCTCCTAGGATGGACTAAAAGATACAGAATGAACTCAAGATGAAGAAACTGTGCTTCACTTGCAGAGAGCCATGGACATTGGATCATAGATGTCTTGGCAAAGGCAAGATACATTATGTAGAGGTGCTTTTAGAAGAGGAGGATGAGCATCAAGAGGGCAGTGATGTGGATGGCAGTGATAAAGAGGAGAATGAGGATTGACCACCTAGAAGGGGAAGAAGGAAGGTACCCAGGGACAGCCTCCTATCATAACATCACTTTCTAGTGACCCCATAGGACACCCCTTTCATTTGAAAGGAATTGTTAGAGGACAACATATTATATGTCTCTTGGATACAGGGGCCTCACATAACTTCATAAGCTCACAATGGGTTACCAGGAGGAGGTTACAAATTGACGACATAACTGAGTTTGAGGTTAGGGTGGCAAGAGGTGAGAGATTAAGATGCACAAGGAAGGTGTCAAGACTTCTGATTCACTTTGAAGATTTCCTTCTTGAGACAGATTTTTAGTTGGTGGATTTAGATGGACTGGATGTCGTGTTGGGGAGATAGTGGTTATAGACCTAGGTAGATATACGGTTGATCATGAGAAGATGCAGTTGGAGTTCCTATAGGATGCTCGACAGGTGATCCTCAAGGCTATGCCAGAATGGAGCCCGAGTTAATAATAGTTCACAGGATGGAAGCCATTTCGAGGCACGATGATATCAAATGGGCGACACAGTGTTTCATCTCTTCTTAAGGAAACACAAGGTACATGACAATAGTATCATTGTGATATCCAGACGATGCTTGACAAACATAGGAGGGTATTTGAGGATTTACCCCTAGGTATTCCACCATATAGAGGGTTTGAACATATCATTGAGCTAGAGGAGGGCGCCAAACTTGTCATTATCACTCCTTATCACCACCCCAGACATTACAAGGAAGAGATAGAGAAGACGATTAAGGAACTACTAAATATGGGACATATCAGGCCAACTCCAGCCCTTTTGCCTCTTCAGTGGTGTTGGTTAAAAAGAAGGATGGCACTCTTCAGATGTGTATTGATTATCGCGCCCTTAATAAGAGGACCATTAAAAACAAGTATCTGATTCCCCCCATTGATGAGTTATTGGATGAGCTTCATGGAGCTATTTATTTCTTGAAGATAGATCTTCAATCGAGATTCCATCAGATACAAGTCCAAGAGGAGGATGTACATAAGACAGCTTTCAGATGCCACTACAGACACTATGAGTTTTTGGTGATGCCATTTGGGCTTAGTAACGCACTAGCTACTTTTCAGTCATGCCTGAACCCCATCTTTAAAATGCAACTATGAAAGAGTGTGTTGGTCTTCTTTGATAACATCTTGATCTTTAGCAGGACTTGGGAGGAACATTTGTAGCACCTAGATGAGATCCTTACCCTCATGGAAAAACACTCTTTATTTGTAAAGGAGTCTAAGTGTGAATTTGGGCCAGCTAAGATTCTTTATCTTGGTCATGTTGTCGGTGCAAAGGGAGTTAAGGTACATCAGGAAAAGACACAGGCAATCCTCAATTGGCCACCACTGAGAGCTGTATTTGAATTGCGGGACTTTCTTGGCCTTTGCTCTTATTACAGGCGATTCGCTAAAGGTTTCTCGGGTAGCAGTCCCCCTTACCAATTTGACATGGAAAGGGGCATTTAGATGGATAAAGGATTTAGAGGCAGTCTTTGATAGAATGAAACAAGTGATGTGCACATGTCTGGTTTTGGCACTTCCTAATTTTTCTAGACCCTTTGTTTTGGAGCGTGATGCTTCAGAGAGCGGAATCGAGGCGGTTTTGATGCAGGACCGACATCTCATAGCTTTTGAGAGCAGGAAACTTAGGACAACAAACTATTATATTCTACTTATGATAAGAAGATGCTGGCCATAATGCACGCTTTAGCCAAGTTTAGATAGTGCTTGGTAGGAAGTAAGTTCACAGTAAAGACTCATCATAACAGCCCATGTTACTTTTTGGAACAAAAGAAGCTAAATGAAAGACAACAAAAATGGGTCAGCAAGGTTCAAGCATATGATATTGACGTTGAATATGTCAAGGGTAAAATTAATATAGTTGCTGATGCACTTTCGAGGAGAACCCCAGTGATGGAGTGCTGCGCCATTTCTAAGATTTTAGCAAATTGGAGGTCTCAATTGTTAGTTGAGTATTCTAAAAATACTCATGCCCATCAGATTATGGATGGTCTACTTCAGGATGGTCGGTACAAGGTAATGAATGATATCACATGTTATAAGGATAGAATCTACCTAGTACCAGAAAATCTAAACTTAGAATGAATATTATGTACACTATACATGATGCACCTTAAGAGGGTCACCCAGGTTTTTTCAAAACCTATAGGCAGATTAGAGAGAGATTCTCATGGAAGGGGCTTAAAGATGATGTATTGCAACATGTTAGAGAGTGCCAGACTTGTTAGCAGAACAAGTCAGAACAAGGCTTTCCAGCAGGTTTACTTCAGCTTCTTCCTATTCTAGCTCAAAGGTGGGAGAGTATCTCCATGGATTTTATTACAGGATTGTCGAGGGTCCAGGGTAGGGACTACATTTTTGTGGTGGTAGACAGATTGACTAAGTTCACACACTTCTTTGCTATTGCAATGAATTGGTTGGCCTCTTAGATGGCAGAGTTGTTCTTTCGAGGGGTTTTTCGTCTTCAAGATTGCCTAGGACTATTGTGAGTGATAGAGACAGAAGGTTTCTTAGCACATTTTGGTAGGAGGTTTTAGATTGGCAGGTACCGAGTTGACACCCAGAACTAGCTATCACCCGTAGACGGATGGTCAGATTGAAATAGTGAATAAATGGGTGGAAGGGTATTTGAGAAACTATATTGCAGGTCAGCAAAGAGCTTGGGTTAAATGGTTGTATTTGGGGGAGTATTTCTATAACTCCACATATCATATGTCCATTCGGACGACTCCTTTCTGTGCTCTTTATGGCTACAAACTTGTCTCTTTCATTGATCTGGCCTTACAGGACAGCAGGATTCCCTTAGCCAAAGATTGGATTCTGGATCAACAGGATATTCTCAGATCTCTTAGGGATAATATTCAGTAGGTGCAAAACCAACAAAAGTTATATGCTGATCGACATCATCTTGAGCGGAGCTTCGAGATAGTTGACATTGTTTATCTTTGTCTCTAGCCATATAGACAAAGCTCTCTAAAGAAAAGTGGGTCAAAAACGCTTAAACCCAGATTCTACGGACCTTATTGCATCACTGTCAGCCGACTGGATGGTCCCGACGGTGTTTCTGTAGCCGACGAAATGACTGTCGTCTGTGTTTTGTATTTTGTAGCCAATGGGTTTATAGTTTGTAGCAGACATAATGTTTGTGGCCGACGGACTCCTTCGGGAAGGTTCGGCGGATAGTATTTATATTCCGTCTGGGATCATTGTAAAGCATCATCTATGATTCATCTTATCAAGCATAATGTAATGTCTGGCATATGCGAATATAATCTAAAGAGTTCTGCTATTCGTGTCCATTATTTGTATGCGTTGATTTCTTTACCAGTACGGTAAATAGGTAAACATTTGACTACCTTTCCGACAGTCATTCCGCCGTTTGGCCAGTGCCATGCCCCGGTCCTTATGACTCCTCCAGCGGAGGCAGATGTCCCACGGATAATGATGGATGGCCCCACGGTCAGCGACAAAAGTTCTCCCATAGATAGCAACAGATGTTGTCCTACGAACAGTCGTCGAGATATTGCCGACGGTTGTAGCGGAGGTAATTCTAGTTGTACCAGCGGAGCAAGTTTCACAACCAGATGTCGTTACCGTCGTAGTCTCACAGAGAGCACAGTTGCCACCGCCGGAGCCTGAGCCTCAGGTTCGGTTGGATGTCATTGATTGTGATGTAGTTGTCACTATTTCGACATCTTTTTTAGCAGAGGCTGAGTCAGCCTAGCTAGTACCAGAGAACATGGAGTTCGCGCAGTCAGACCAACCGGAGGTGATGGATAGAGCTAGTGTGTTTTTGAGGCAGCAGTTCCGACTCACTCCTGCCAAGTGGGGTCCGTCCATTCAGTCTCCTAGGCGTTCAAGAACATCACCAACAGCACCAAAGCCTCAGCTTCAGGAGGAGGGAATGCCACATGCCATGGTTGCGCCAATAGTAGAGGAGGCAGCACCGGATGTGGGCATGGCTCCCGCTGATGAGGAGGAGAAGAGTGATGCGGAATGGTCATTGGAGGACTTCGCCAAGGAGGATTACGGGTCAGATGAGGACAGGTGTCGGGATTACCTCAGGACTATGAAGTCTGCGTTGAAGAAGGGACACGATGTGGCACTTCAGGCTCTGACTCGGCGGAAGGAGTGCCATTTGATTAGAGCATATATCCGTGGGATCTGTCCTCGATGATTTCAGACTTTTTTTGTAGACAGGGGTTGGCCGGCGATGGAGACAGTTGAGATGTTGGCAGATTGGGCTACTGAGCCGGATTTGGGACCCACTGACACCCCTCTGATGAAGCTGGCACATGAGATTGTGGGATTGTACAAGGATGTTTACTATGCTCGTCAACGTGTGGAGGCAGACAGGGTTGCAGCAGAGACATCATTGGCAGCTAAGAGAGAGGCTAGAGAGAAGCTAGCCACCGACTTGGCCGACCAACAAGCAGCATGGGCCGCAGATCGGGTGGCACTACTGGCAGATATGGCAGCAGTGGTGCAGGAGAGAGACGTGGCTAGGCAAGGCATAGAAGCGGCTATCCGAGATAAGGATGCGGCTGAGCACGAGATGCAGTTAGCTAGGAGGTAGGCTATGGATGCTGCGCTTCTTCTAAAGGAGGCCGTCGAGGTTAATTCTCAGATTCGGACAGATCTCCGCATCAGGACAAAGCAGGTGTATGAGTTACGTCGCCAGCAACACTCTTCTGGGACGCCCCCTTCTTTCTAGTATTTATTTTGTTTGTCTATAACTTGTCTCCTAATTTTGTTAGTTGTCAGGAGATGACTGTTCTTTTTGGGGGGGATGGTGTCAGCCGACTTGATGGTCTCGGCGGTGTTTCTTTAGCCGATGGAATGACTGTCGTCGGTGTTTTGCATTTTGTAGCCGATGGGTATATAGTTTGTAGTGGACATAATGTTTGTGGCCAATGGACTCCTTCGGGAAGGTTCGGCGGATAGTATTTATATCCCGTCTGGGATCATTGTAAAGCATCATCTATGATTCATCTTATCAAGCATAATGTAATGTCTGGCATATGCGAATATAATCTAAAGAGTTCTGCTATTCGTGTCCATTATCTGTATGCGTTGATTTCTTTACCGGTATGGTAAACAATCACCAGAGGGTTGGTGAGGTTGCTTACGAGTTGGATTTACCTGGTGAAAGTTGAATCTACAACATGTTTCACGTCTCATGCCTCAAGAAGGCAATTGGTCAGCAGGTTGTACTGTCATAAGGCTTGCCTCCACTTGACGAGGAGGGTAGACTTGTTTTGGAGCCAACAGAGGTGATTGAGACCAAGGAAAGGAAGTTGTGAAACAGATTTGTCAGAGAATATCTAGTCCGCTGGAAGGATTTTACCGTATGAAGATGCCACTTGGGAAGGTGAATCTATTTTACAACATCTAGCATTGAGATTGCAATCCCGAAAAGGGAGGACTGTCATGTCCCATGATTTGCACTAGTTCTTTTGGTGTTTGGTTAATCTATCTCTACATCCGGATAGATTAATAGCATTACCAGTAAGGATGCCTGCCAGTTACAAAGGAAGATTTCTCTTAAGTTCGTCATTTAATGTATTAAAGTACTTTAATAAACTTACTTTATGTTTTAAAAGTCATTCACTTTATAAAGTGACTTAAGTGACTAGAAGATGAAAATTGGTGTTTTATCCCACATCTCTTGTTCCAACACTTTTCCCTCACTTCGAGGTTATAAATATGAGACTCCGTCTTGGGAAAGAATATAACATATATATGTTATTTATAAATCCAAATGGTTGCTTAATTGTGACTGGAAATTTCCCTAAGGACGAAAACCCTTGAGGAAAGGAGTGACACTAGACGCCAACCTAGTACTGATATTGCACTATCAGTTTGAAGTTCGATTTGGAACTCAGGGATTAGGCAAGAAGTGGACTTAATAAGCAGTAGGAAGAGGAACTGGTCAATGCACTGTATTACCCTTCACAGGATATCCGTCGTAGCTGAACAGCAGTCAAGGAGATAGTCATTTCAGGACTGAAGTCATCAGTGTGATATTGAGTAAGTATAACCTTGCCATCTCAAGTTTATACTGTGACAGATTCTTTCCGCCATGTAGTTCACGAGATGAAACATGGACGAGCCGGCATAATGTTCTCCTCACAGTGAATATCTAGCACGCAGACACCATCGTGAGTTGTTTGATAGGTGAAGTTAATGTTAACAGTGATAGTATTGGTGATAACCATAGAGCAGAAGATGTGTTGGTAGAGGAATAACGTGAGAATGTGGCATTCTGACTGGGTATGACCACGGGAGATCTTGGGGTGTTTCACGGCATTCTTATGTAGCAATAGCAGTTGTGTTAACCATCTCTAAAGCACAAGTTCATCTCCCTTCAGCTCACGACTAGCAGAGCAGATTTATGGTGGTCTATGGTAGATTGATTAAGAGACAGGAAATGGTGTCAGGTTGAACACGTACTGCCACATTTAGAATTCATTCACTGCATTCATCATCAATACAGGTTCCTACTTATCGCAGTGAGAGCAAACCAAGAACTGGTCCTAACCTAAAGATGGAGACATAGGATAACCGCTTGCTGGCTTGGTCACGAGCTTGGTCAGACCATAACACCTGGGAATCGGGTCTGTCTCTTATCTCTAAACCATTTGTGCAGTAGTATGTGTTAATGTAATCATTTACAGACTGGCCTTCTGTCATTGATATTTTGTATACAGAACTTTTGCTGCTGTTACTTTCATAAATCAATGTCGCCCTTTTGGCTGTTAGACCAAAATTAATGTTTATGCTGAAACTTTCATTCTAATGATTATGTGGGCATTCTCAGTTATTCAAGTTAGAGGTTCAGCTAAGTGATAGTGAGTTAACGTATGATAAAGGTTTACTGGTTTTATGACAACTGTTTGACGGAAGTCATTAGTCCAGTTTAAAACTAAATTGAGAAAATCCATCAGAGGACATTACACTTGGCCTCTATTATTTTTCTTATGCTCTCTACCATGGTGTCCATCCTTTCATAAATTTCACCCAAACATTGGCAATTAGTATCAACATATTTGATCATATGCATGATAGGCTCAGTGAAACCCAAAAGATATTCTGCACGATCCTACCACAGATCGTCAAGGATCTGTGCTTTTACTTTCTGCACTCTTTCTGTGTTTGGTTCAAGGCCTCTTGCACCTTCTCAAGTCATCTCAAGAAAATTGTTTGAGATGCAAATTATGTTTCAGCAACCTAACATGACATAAAAAGTACACGCCATATATCAACTACAAAAAAAAATTTATATTACCTTTGAGTTTCAACAGCTCCAGCCTAGAGAAAGTCCTAAATATGCCTTGTGATATTTGATGATTATGATTAGTCAAAGATTTCTCTCTCCTCTACATAACCTTATTTACCCTGTTCAATATGTGTGCCAATCTTTTGCATGATTAAATTGAGTGAGTAGACTACAAATAGCTTCCAAACAATGGGATCAATGTGGCCCACTATGGACCCAACTTCCGTACAATTTGTAGCAACCTACATTATGACTTGGACAACATTTGTAGGCCTTACCATCTTAATGGATTCTATGAGGATATTGGCAATGAAACTTGCATCTCTCACTTGTCCCTCACAATCCATTGCCTTAAAGAACATTGCCCCTTTAGGGGACATTACTATAACATAAATCAATGACCTATTTTTGCAATCTTTCCACGCATCACAAATGTTGGACACATCTGTTTCCAGCCATTTACTTTTTACCACTCTTAATGTTGTCTCTAATGAAGCTTTCTCCTCCACCAGTAAGGTGGTTCATACGTTTTCATACTCATGAATAACATAATCAGAAAGCATATTGCAAAGGGTACTCACCATCTCTCGCCAATAAGGTGATTGGATAATGCTGAAAACAAGCCCATTGGCATAAATGCAGCAACCAACACTGTGATCTGCTACTTCTCTAATTCCAATTTTTAGCGCCCTATCCAGTGGGTCTCTATTTCTTGACACTGGGACAGATGATTTTCAGAAATATAGGTATAATAAATTGCACAATCATTTCTTGAAAGTAGGTCTCTATTTCTTGAAATGATCATAATATTTAGGTCTCAAAATGTCATTACATAATGAAAATTCAAATTGCAAGCCATATTCATCTTCAGAAGAAGCATCAAGATCAATACCTGGTCCAATTTCATTCAAACCACAATCCACAATCCACAAGACTGCACTCAAACTGCGATGTTTATGTCATGTGCAACAGCTGCCTCATGTTCATTTATGGAAACTTGGATAAATTGTGCAACTATGGCATCTAAATCAGCACACTCAGGGGCTATATCCTAGTTACTTGTCACACCCTCAATTGTATTCCGGTTTAATATGCAATAAATTAAATAATATATGAAAATGGGAGTGTATGTAGAGAATATCCTCTGCGTTGTTACACCTAATCAATTGCTCTTGATAGAGTGGATTGAGTATTGACTCTAATTCTGCTCAGCAGAACAAACACTTGCAACTTGTTGAGTTTGCATACAACATTTATTGTTTAATTTATAATTCTTGAATTAAAACTCATACACTCAAAACATAAATTATAAAATATAAAATAAAAAGATACATAATTTGGAAACTATTCTTATTAAAAGAAGCTGAAAGAAAATATCACTTTGACCATTTACATATTGCACAAACAACATTCATCAGCATTAATCCCATATTTGGCATGAAGAGTGGTAGTATCATGATATTTGGAAAATAAAAATAGGCGAAACTCGGTGAAGACAATATTTTGACAAAATCATATTGATAACCCATATTTCAAATGTTAGATTAAACATGAGCTATATGAACAATGAATGTTTTTTGTACCTATATTTAAATTGTTTCAGAGCTGTTTACCCTTCTATATGCATTTGGAGAGTGCTGGGCAACATTAGAAGTGTATAAGTTGTATTTGACCAATGGAGGGTGTCCCTTGTTGAGGCTAGAAATTGTTATCAGCAGTTTTCCCTATCATTCAGGCTTATGACAGTCAAAACTTCAGACCTGTCATTGCTTAGACTTTCCTATCTGTCCCTATTCAGTGTTTTTAACTGGGAAATTAGACTTATACTTTCCAATGTTGACTGTAAATTCTGAGATGAATGAATGCATGATGTATTCTTGATGAATTGGAGAACATTGAAGGTGGTTGACACTTTGATAACCTGCAACCCATACCAGAAGACCTCCATTTATCTTCTCAGATCTGTTCAATGGTATGGACTTGGAGTGAGATAGGCTGAAGAACAACCTTCAGATAGTGTATTTCTACCTGTTAGGCATTTTGGTGTTTGGGATGGCTGTGATACATGTAACATCTTTGCATCAGACTTGTAATTGAAACACTCAGATCTGTGATAGTGTGTTCATGAACTTTATGTCATGTTTTCAGAACTTCAATGGCATAATTTGAATTTGGAGGGTGTGTTCTATGTAATTTATTGTGATTGGAGTTGTTGATGTTGTTAGCCGACTGGACGGTCCGGCGGTTTTTTGTAGCCGACGGTCCGGCGGTGTTTTTGTAGCTGACGGTCCGGCGGTGTTTTTGTAGCCGACGGTCCGGCGGTGTTTCGGTATTCTGTAGCCGATGGTCCGGCGGTAAATAGTTTGTAACGGATAAAATAATTGTGGCCGACGGACTCCTTCGGGAAGGTTCGGCGGTAGTATTTATATCCCGTCCGGCGGTGTTTTTGTAGCCTACGGTCCGGCGGTGTTTTTGTAGCCTACGGTCCGGCGATGTTTCTGTAGCCGACGGTCCGGCGGTGTTTCTGTAGCCGACGGTCCGGCGGTGTATAGTTTGTAACGGATAAAATAATTGTGGCTGACGGACTCCTTCGGGAAGGTTCGGCGGTAGTATTTATATCCCGTCTGGGATCATTGTAAATCAGCATTCATCTACTATTGCGAATATAATTCTGCTATTCTGCTATTATTGTCTGTATGTGTTGACTTCTTTACCTGTACGGTAAACAGATGTTAACCCTTACTGTTGCCAAGCCATCTTGGCATACTATGGAAGTGTGTATGCTGAGCATTTCCAAATTACCATGTCAGTTGGCTCTGCCCCTGAACTGTAGACAAAAGTACAGGCCAGACAACTTTGCAACCTATTTCATCTCTTTGTTCAAGGTTCAATGGCATAATTTGAATTTGGAGGGTGTGTTCTATGTAATTTATTGTGATTGGAGTTGTTGATGTTAACCCTTACTGTTGCCAAGCCATCTTGGCATACTATGGAAGTGTGTATGCTGAGCATTTCCAAATTACCATGTCAGTTGGCTCTGCCCCTGAACTGTAGACAAAAGTACAGGCCAGACAACTTTGCAACCTATTTCATCTCTTTGTTCAAGGTACATTATTGTTGTCTCAGAAGGGTATCGATCTGATGTTACTTGGATTTTGTGAGAAAATCATATCAACTCTTAAAAGAGTATTTTATTTTGATGAGGCTTTTGTCCAAAGAGAGTAGTTTCCTATTACAATATGCAAATGGTCCACATTTTAAGGTTGTTTTAGCTCGATTTTCATTTATCGTGTGTACTTTGTCATGGTGTAAGCTTTCCTATATATTTAAATGCTAGGATCTTTGTCAATACTGTCAATTCCTTATTACACGTGGTTCAATTTTGTGTATTTATTATCTACACCAAAATTCCTCACCATTCATTTCAATTTTCCACAATTGAATAATAATTGTGAAGATTGGTTTGTCTACTTAATATCTACACCAAATTTTCTCACATGGTTCAATTTTGTGTCCACTTAATATCCCCTACAAATTTCCTCACTATTCTTCATTTTTTTCACAATTTAATTATAATTGTGAAGATTGGCTGGATAATTGGTCCAAACAACATTTAACAGTCTATCATTTTTGACAGTGGTAGCCTTATAAATCAGCTCTCTGGAAAGAAATACTCTATTCCTCACTAAATGTCTTGAATTGAATGCTAATTTAGGTTCTTTGTCATATCATTTCTTTGCTTGATGAATATGACGAGGCCGTAGTTTGACCTTTTTACCTAGTCTCATCACTAATGTGAGGAAGTTATGTGTAGGTCATCTCTGTCTTCTAATATTTTATTCTTCTCTCTAAGTTGTAGAAATTTCTTTGGCTGTATAAACACATCAATCTGATGTATAAACTGGTATTCCATCAAGAGTTTTAATCTCTGTGACACCAAATCTTGGTCATTGTGATTTTGTAGACTTCGATATATCCTCAGATTGCATCCCTTCAACTTACACAAACCGACTTCTTCAACTTAATCACACTCTTCGTTAATTACTGATTATGGTGATCGTTGGCTATTTAACTATCCTTACTCATATTCTTTTGAGAATAACCTTTAGTCAAACACTGTTATGTCGCACCTTTTGATAGATTATTATCGAACAGATTGTAAATGACTTATTGGTTTATGTCAATTGTCTACTTGTCATGCTCTGCTAATAAGCTGCTCAATTTGGTGACATTTTGTAGACTTATCAATTTGGTCTTTGAACTACTTTGTAGTTATACCAGGGAGATGTAATACATTATCCAAGCATTATAACTTGATACGCCCAATATGTCTACGGAAGTAAGGCAGGGGTCACATGGGAGGGACTTGGGCTCTATTTTTGTGGAGCAGGTGACCCCATGATAACTTTTTAAGGTGGGGGGGGGGGGGGGGTAAAGGTTTATTTGGTATCTTTTCCTATAAAATAGGAGCCCTGACTTTTTTGCCGTCTCAATTTAAGGGGGTGAAAATGGGTTGGGGATGGAAATAGCCCCACCAGCTTAGGGAAGGATTTTGCCATTTGTCAAAAAGCTCTTCAACTTCCCACCAAAATGAAATAATCTCTTTATTTTAAAAATTTACGAGACAACTAGATTCCTTTACTTTAGGAGCTGATCCTTTTAAAGAGGATTCAATATAAAATTCATGGGACTGCTTCCTTTTAAATATTCCTAACAAATCTCAGCAGCACCTGCTCTATTTTTAAAGAAGTGGGTGCCCATGGGACCCCAGCATAAGTGAGAAATAATAATACAGACTCCTGAAGACTTCTTCTGCCAACCTATGTCATTGGTTCCAATCATTTCATTAACAACTCTGCCAATTATTTTACATATTAGATACAATATAGATAATAATTTATAATTTTTATTGATTGCTGTTATTAAATACTATTGCACGTTAGTCATTGCTTGACTAATAGTCATTATTAGTCATTACTTTAAATAGCTAATATTAACCTTAATCAGTTTATCTTTACTATTGTGCTTGATTACAGTAATCTTAATTTATATTTATTCATTTTTTATTTGTATTTTTATTATTATTATTGAATTCTATGTTTGAAAGAGGGTATTACAGTCCTAAAGCAATGATATTGCTTTCTTGTTGTCGTCACATTTCATGTTTCTCACTTATGGGAATATAGGTGGAGTGTAAACATTGCATTTTTTTCATTTCAGGAAGTCCGTGTGAGATTTGCTGGTTTTGGGGCAGAGGAAGATGAGTGGGTCAATGTGAGAAAGGCTGTTCGTCAACGATCTATTCCATGTGAAGCATCTGACTGTGTCTCTATTAGGCCAGGAGACACTGTTCTTTGTTTTCGGGTATCTGTTTATTCCATTTCATTCATTGTTATGCTTCACTATTCTGACAAAAACATGTGTACTTTTACGATATAGCATTGTTAATAATTGTTTTTTACCAAACTCTTAGGAAGGAATAGAGCAAGCAATCTACTTTGATGCTTGTGTCATTGATGTCCAGAGAAAGCGGCATGATGTGAGGGGATGCCGTTGCAGATTTTTGATTCGTTATGACCATGATAAAATAGAGGTATACTGCAAACCTGTACTGGAAGATGCAAGACTTGAAGCATGATTATTTTAATTTTTTCACCAAAATTTTTCTAATATCTCAAATATCTATTATGATATGCAGGAAAGGGTACCCTTGCGAAGAGTTTATCGGCGGCCAGAAAATTGTGCTTAACTTGTAATACAAAAGTCGAAGACGATTATTGTATACTTTTGAGAAAACCCATTTGGAGCAAGTTGGTGAAATGTATTGTCTATCATATAACTGTGAAAAGCGGGGTTTTTTCTAGAAACTCACTAAATGTTATTCATGGTTTGTCAATATCCATGCACATTATTAATGGACAGTTTCACATTTTAAAATGTTTAACACCCCCTTTTTAATGCATTCTCAAGAAGCCATTAATTAATATCATCTTTGCAAAGAGTGAGAAGCTATCTGTTCTTCTCTTCTGCCTTCTGTTACGGAATGGGTATTTTCATAATAATAATTACACTGACACCCCTATTTCTGTCAAGTTCTGATGCAACCACAAAGCAATTGTCATCCCCTGAAATGTGCCTCGTGAATCTGATAGTGGGGTAGTATAACGCAGTATAACTCCTTCAGATTGAAGAAATTAGACTATGTTTTGTAAAATAATTTGAAAATAAGTTTATATTAACTTGTCTTAAAAATCTCATCCATTTATGATGATGATGATGCCTATTTGTTGATAGAATTCTTAAACATAGCCCTCTTCTCAAACCAGTTGATGTCCCCAAAGTAGTCAGTCATTTTATGTAAGGTTATGTTCTTCCCACTCGACTTTGGTATTCTGAATTCTTACCAGATTCTCCTCCACTTAGGCCTGGGTGATTATAAATTCTCTCTCCCCCATCATCTCTGGTGATTAATTTGTCCCGGTGATACCTTGAGATTGTGGTCATGTCTCAGAAAGTGGGAATCTTGGTTGGATACATTTATAGTTTATGTTAGAAGAATAAGGATGAGGCCAGCAGTAGCAGTCAGAACCAAAGGAAAAACAATTCCAATTGTTTCCATGACCTAAACAATAGAGATCAGAGAGGAAGAGGAAGAGGGCAAGGATCTGCAGTTACAAAAGAAAAATGTGTCGGGAGCCTTCTTAGCAGTATCATATGATTGATCTCTGATACAGCTGCAATATGAATGGCTATTTTTCCAATTATTGATGACATTATATTGGAGTCTCATTCTCATTCTCATTCTCAATTTGATGTTTTTCTATAATGCCAATTTGTAACTTCTTCCCGTTTATTTGTCGCTTGCATACACTTTTTGTTTTGGGAGACTTTCCCAGTCTTGCACTGCAGTTTTATGAACATATGTACATGCATACAAATACTTTCGCCAATAAAGTTGAATAAATAATAATTTTTTTTTAGTCATCTCACTAAAGCAAATGTCTGTCATATGGACATTTTTTATGAATAGTCCCTTCTCTATTAATTAAATATTTAAGTTACATATTCACAAAAAAGGGGGTGGGGATACGAAGGGCACCCTACGAAAGTTCATACGACAAAGTTGGAAACCCAAAACCTATTCATTATATGTATGTATGTATGTATGTATGTATATAAACTGCCCTTCGACTGCTAAGGTAGTGCCAGCTGAGGGAGGTGGATCTTATTGATCATTAAAACCCCATACATTAGCGTAGTTGTTGGGTGGCTCAAGAGGAGCTCAGCCATCTGCAACAACTGTCTCTTTATCTTCTTCTCCCTCTGCCTTGGGAAGCAAAATCACTAGGTCCAAGTGGAGGAATGACCACTTGGGATCTGTACTAGAGGTAGGCCAACTAGAGGCAGTAGGAGGAGCATCTGGGGACCAACTAGAACCTCATTTTGGAGGCAGAGAGGCGATGACGAACATCCCAACCACCGTTGGGAGAGCAGCGGGTAGCCTGGGAATGCGACTTCTATGAGTGGCGGGTTGAAGAGCTATGACGCCGCCGACGACCACAAGGTGGAGTTTGATCTATAGAAGCGAATTTCGACGGTACTCGGGCAATTGTACAAGGTGTGTTACCCTAGTGATAAAGCAACTCTTGCAAGTGGGCCACCGTGTTGGCTAGTACTTGAATCTACATCATTACATAGTTATATATGCAAGTTTTAGTGTATATAGATACATTTATATCTAGAAAGCTACGAGTAAAAAGAACAGCATTCCTATCTTTTCATAGAGTGAAAAGAATCTCCTTACTGAAAAAGGACACACCAAGCAAAGTGTGCATAGTATTAAACTTGTATCTCCAATTACGCTATGAAGATTGGAGTTGCCAACGCTAGTTGAGAGTATCAACCATAGACAAGTGAGGCACCAAGCAAAGGTATCCCATCTTGAGCTTGTGATTGACAAGAGGAGTACATAGATACCACTTCCAATCCTTCCACCATGATTTGATAGGCTAGACACCTAGCTTGTGGAGCATATGATGTGGAAAAGTAGAGACCAGTAGGTCAAAAATTTGTTGATTTGGGCAAGATAGACGAAATTGGAACTGCAAATCTTTCCACGATCTAAGGCTTAGGGTAACTCTAGAAAAATGATCTTTGGGGGTCCTAATGCCACGTTTAAAAAATTGCAGTGCACTAGCACCTTGAATTTTGGCAAGAGGCACACCTTGAATTGCAAACAAGGTTGATCACCAAAATTGTGTTAGTTTGTAGAAAGCCCATCCTTAAAGACATCACCAGCCCAACGAAGCCACAACTTGATGGCTTCCTAGGTTTTCCAGAGGTTTTTGAGAACAAAAGAGCCCTGGATTTGCACTAGCTCTAGCATGATGAGAAGGGTTTGAAACCCAATCCCCTTCCAAGTAGGTCTATTAATTGGGATTCTAGAGGAAATGCAATACCTTAGAAGAATTTTCCAAGCTTCATCTTCACTGAGGCATTGTATAACCCATCTAGCACATAAAACAATACCTTGTTTCTAAGTGGAAATGAGGCAAAGACCTCTAGATTCCTTGCGCAAACAATAGTATTCCCAAGCGACTTTGTGAAATCCATGATACTCAATTCTCAAAGCCAAGAGGAAATCTTTAAGAAGCTTTTCCAATTTTAAGTAAGAGGGTTAGGGAGCTAATAATCCAGCTTCTTAGAAATCTTGGCAAACATGAGATTCCAAAGAGCAACAACTGAAGCTTGAAAAACAAAAGGAATGCCTAGAAAGCGAAAAATATCTCTGTGTTGCATCCATTTCCACTAATAGTAGGCAAACCAAGGCAATGCTGGAAGAAATGATTGCCTATACCACAGAGTCTTGTGCCATTGGATGACAAACCCAAAAGCCAAGCAAAAGGTGTCAAGACACTAGAGGGCATCTGAGACATTTTCCTCATCCTCAATTAGAGTGAGGATGGAGTTATCAACAAAGTGCCCATTGACAAGCTTAGTTGGAGACTTGGGGCAATGCCTCTAAAAAGGCCAAAGGAAATGACATTGGAAAGTAGATACCCAAACCCTTCAATAGAAAGGACATACGAAGCTAGAGCTAGGGGGCATCCCTAGTGATGGACCTAAAGAGGACAAAGGCCTTAGATTGTCTATCATTGATGGTGATGCAAGTAGAAGAAGCACTAAAGAGCATCTCCATTGATTGGAGAAAAATTGGCCCAAATCCTAAGGATTGAAGCATAGCAAGAATGAAAGGCCATTCAACACGATCATAAGCTTTCACAAAATTAAATGAGAAAGAGAACTTGCTACTTATACCTACGGGCCCATTCCATATCTTCCTAGACAACAATGATGTTATCCAAGATGTATCTAGATTTGATGAAACCAAATTGCTTTGGGTGAACAATCAATGACAATAGATGGCGAATTTTGAGAGCCATAACTTTAGATATGATATTATAAGAGACATTAAACAGGGTGATAAGTCTTTGGTTGTAAATACCATCAAGATCATTGGCTTTAGATATCGATTTAATGTTTCCTTGGTTAATAATAGTGTTGAATGATTTAGAATGGAAGGCTTCAAGGTAAACTTTGTGCAAGTCCAGCCCAATGGAATCCCATAAAGCTTTGTAAAATTCACCAAGGAAGCCATCACACCCAAGGGCCTTGTCATCAACCATAGAGAAGAAGACTTTCTTGAGGTCATTGAGGGTGAGCATTTGCTCATAGAAAAAACGATACTTAATTGCAAGCCAGTTAGGAGTAATAGTAGTGCATTCCTTCAAACCTTGGTCCCTTTCCATAGAATTGCCCTGTGTAGTGAATCCCTTCTTATAGTGATGAACAAAAGCTTGAAGAATGTCAAGAAGGTCAACAAGCATTTTTTGAGAAGGTAAGAGAAGACTTGTTGACCTTGTTGACCTCAGCACCTCCGGTTACAGTTGTTAGCAACCTACTTTTGATGGAAGAGATTGGCTAGCTGAAGTTCCATATCTGAATCAAATGGATTCATGGCTAGGGCCTCAGAAGCTGCACATAGATCTTTGGTAGTTGCGTCGTAGGAATGTCGGCAGTACAAGGCAGGTTTCATGTCGTAGATGTGGAGAAATCTAACTGTACAAACGATGACATCATTACACCATTGAATCCATCGGGTGTGGGGCCAAGGTTCCAAATTCTAGACAAAAAATATGAGTCATAGTGGGATCATGACTTGAGTGACGTGTTACGAAAAAAATGTGTTTTAGAAGGACACCTTTGACCAATTTGTTAGATAATAGTAAATAGAATGGGATAGTAGTCTAACAAAGTCACATCTTCCAGAGGAATGATGGGTAACTGTCTTTCCTCAGAAAAAGAGAAAAAGGATTGTGCAAATATCATCACACAAGTCTTTTAAACATCTTGTCAAATCCAACTCTAAAATTAAACCCAATATGCCAAATCCCACCAAAATGGTGGTGATGGGCATTGGGACAAAAAAGGCCTAAATTGTTATGCATGTAGTACCAGGCTTACCTTTCCCCATTTGTCCATCAAAAAGGTAGAAAATTTTCTTTGTCAGAAGTCAACTTAGCCATATTGAAGTCCCCGCATACAACCCAAGTAGCAATGGCAGAAAGTCCACCATCTAACGCCATAGTTGTGATCTTTCAACATCATTGGGAGCATAAATGTTAACTATACCAAAGGAATGATAATTGAAAGACAACAAAATCCATACAATCTTGTGTAGGGGGTAAGAGCCATGAGAAACATTCGAAGAAATTAAACGAAGGGAGAGAAAAGTAACCACACCACCTTGACCAACCTCATGTTGGGAAGGAAAAATAACATTGTCTGGCCAAATAACATGACAAACAACATTGAGCAATTTTTATGAAATTTTAACTTCTTGGAGACAAAATATCCAAGATACCAAGCCAACGCCTAGTGTCTCACACATAATATTTGCAAGGAAGGTTTGTGAGACTTTGCACATTCCATGAGAGTAAATTCATGATAACAACTCTTGCATGTCATCCTTGTCCCCAAGAGGAGAAATTATTGTGCAAGAAGAAACTAGTGGTGAAGGTGGGAGAAGAATCTTCACCAAAGATGATTCTCCAATTCTCAGAACCACCATCTAGGTCTCCATGACCATCTAGATTGCGAGAACTTCGCAAGGGCTGAGAAACAATCATGGAGGTCGTCTATGGAGTGCAAACCCAAGCGGGTCAAGACACACCCACACACACCTCGGTCCCTCGAGAAGCAGATTTTGAAACTATAATGTACTCTTCATAAAACAAATAATTAATCGAACCTTTGTTAATGGGTCGATTGATTTAGTATATCTTGGACCTATTTTTTATTTAATTGTTTTAGTAGGTGTGATCATCAGCTATCTTTGTAAACTCTCGGGAAGTCCCTCTAAAGGGCATTTAAGCATGACATGTATGTAGTAGTTGGTATGTGTTTTGGATTATTTCTTTGTACTGTAGATTCTTGTTGAAGTTCAGTATTGTTTGATATTTCGAAAGTGAAAGATTTTTCCTACTTGGCTTTCTCCAGTTTCAATGGGCTTCAACTCTCACCCTATTCCGTCTGTGTATTTCTTGGTTCGGATCTAGCAAATCTGATCAATATTCTTATTAGCAAATATTCATACTCTCTATTGAAGTGCAATTGCTTGTGTTGGATTTTGTTTGTGTGCATATTTAACTTCCATTAGTATTTGTTCTAACAATCTTTCCTCGTACCTGTCACCGTTCAGATCTCTCAGCTCCGTACACCCTTCCATCCTCATCGTATGGGCATTCCTCCATCATCCACTCTAAGTCTTGCTATCATATGACCTTCCCTACTCATCGTACGACTCCCTCCACAACCACCATATGGCCTCCTCCTCTAGTGCATACAACCTTGCTGCACTACTGCATGGCCTTGATGCACTACCATATGACCCTACTCCATCACTACTGTACAATCTTTCTTGTGTGTTTAACCTACTCCCACTCCCACATTACAGTACAACCTTCCCATAGGGAACAAAACACAATCGTACAACCAATTTATCTTTCTGGAAGTGACATTTGGAACAGACCATTAGAGTGGTATCAGAGCCAATTATCTTGCCAACCTATGGATAGTGAATGGGAGTTTATAGCTGGAAGAGAAGAAGATCACATTTGGTTGATAGAATGGTAGAACAAAAACCCACTACTGCTAAACTCATGGCACTACTAAGAGATCTTTCAAGAATCAGGCACATATCGATGTTACTCAGCAACTTATGGAAGAAACTCTTAGAAAATTGACAAATAATAAAATATCTAGTGAATAAAATGGTCATAGCATGGACTCGGTGTTGGGTAAGGCAAACCTCATCTAGCACACTCTCGACCTTCCATGTCATTTTTTCCTCGACGAACGGAGGTATCACATGGAGGAAAGAAGACAACCTTTGAGGAAGTTCAAGGATAGTTGAGAGAAGACTGGAAGAATGCAAATTTGGAGGAAGATATATCCTACAAAGATTACGTAGAATTGAGAATGAGATATTATGGAGGCAAAAATCGAGGATATTTTAACAATGATCTGAGAAGAAAGTTGAGTAAGGTAAATCTGTCACCATTTGATGAAACTAGGACCATATCTTTTCAAGCAAGGGTAATGAAGGCCGACACTTACTTCCAACTTAATCCAATGCCAAAAGAAGAAGCAATCAAATTTGCAACACTGCACTTGGAGGGAGTGATGCATGAATGGTGGTATCATGACACCATCACACTGTATCATGACCAAATAAATACTTATGCATAATTCACTGAAAGATTGATAGATCAATTTGATGGTAAAGATCCAGAACTTAATTTCAAGGAATTAGCACAACTAAGGTGAACTAGATCGGTTGACCAGTACATCACAAAATTTTAAAAACTCTTTGTTTTGGTCACTGGACATTTGCAAAAGGAGACAGTTAGTGCTCTTCATAGATGGACTGACAAAACCACTGAGGGGTTGGGTAAAAGTTTTGAATTTTGCCACCCTTTCAAATGTTATAAAAAATGTGTGAAGCGTGGCATCTTCATCGACATCATCCTCTTGACGTTAATCACAGTCCAAACTATCATTATTTTCGAAGGACAAAGATAATAAACCTCTATCGAGGAAGCCTTCGTTGGATGAAGCCACCAGACAAGAGCTACGAAAAGAAGAAATTATGCTTCAATTGCAAGGGACCATGGGAGCCTAGGCACAGATGCCTTGGTAAAGGAAAAATACACTACATTGAATTAATATCCGATGATGAGGACGATCAGGAGGATCTACCTACAGAAAATGACCATCCCCACAAGGATACCAAAATGGTTAGTTTGAGTTGTACGAAGAAAATTACAACATTGGTGTGACATGGAGGAACCATCGCTTTAGCTAGGCGTCTGAGGTGTACGGTCTTTCGTGTATAGGGAATCCTTCAAGGACAAAGCATCATGGTGATGCTCGATAGCGGAGCCACTCTAAAGCTCATAAACTTATCATTGGTGAAACAAAGAGGTCTACCTACTAAGACGAATGTAGGATTCTAGGTCAAGGTCACCGAAGGGACACACCTTGTTCCCCAACTAAGTATCACCATGACTAACCACATTGTGACAAAGGATTTCTTTATAATGGACTTGGATGAGATGGAGGTTGTTTTGGGCATATAGTAGATGGAGACACTTGATTAATACACTCAAAGCTTCAAATAGATGGACTTCATTTTTGTTGTCAATGGGAAGAAGGTTGTTCTCTGTGGAATGGCCAATGAAGGACCTAAAAAAGGACAAAAAACCCCTTAGTGGGATGTTAACCGTCAAAATATTTTGAAGACCCATGATAAAGTTTTTATGGACATTCCTCCCAGCATTATCTCCCCATCGCAAGGTTGAACATACCATCGAGTTGGAAGTCGACGCCAAACTAGTTATCACCACGCCTTACCATCATCCCAAGAAATTCAAAGATGAGATCGAGAAGATGATTCAGGAACTACTAGAGAAAGGATGGATCTATCCTATCTCTAGCTCTTTTGCATCATTAGTGGTTTTGGTAAGAAAGAAGGATGAGACGATGTGCATATGTGTGGACTACCATGCACTGAATAAGAAGACAATAAAAAACAAATACCCTATTCCCAAGATTGATGAATTGTTGGATGAGGTGCATGGGGCGATTTATTTTTCTAAAATAGATATTTGTTCTAGGTACCATTAGATCATCATTAGTGGTTTTGGTAAGAAAGAAGGATGAGATGATGCACATATGTGTGGACTACCATGCACTGAATAAGAAGATAATAAAAAACAAATACCTTATTCCCAAGATTGATGAATTGTTGGATGAGGTGCATGGGGCGATTTATTTTTCTAAAATAGATATTTGTTCTAGGTACCATTAGATCTGTATGCGGGAAGAACACATGGAGAAGATGACTTTCCTCTATCATTATAGATATTATGAGTTCCTAGTCATGTTGTTCGAATTAATGAATGCAATAGCTACTTTTCAGTCTTGCATGAATCACATCTTCAACAAACAAATACATAAGTACTTGTTGGTATTCTTTTATGATATCCTTATTTACAACAAAACTTGGGAAGAACACCCAAAACACTTGAATGAAGTCCTAGGGATCATGAAGGCTCATTCCTTATTCACCAAGCAATCCAAGTGTGAATTTGGAATGACAAAACTAGTATACTTAGGGCACGCTATTAGCAAATATAGAGTGCAGGTCCACCAAGAGAAAACTCGAGCTACCCTGGATTAGCCCCCACCAAAAACGCTCTCTGAGTTGCAAGGATTCTTAGGTCTATGTAGTTACTACCGAAGGTTTGTATGTGGTTTCTCTCAGCTCAACGCACCATTAATAGATCTAACAAATAAAGGCTTCTTCCAATGGAATGAAAGAGTGCAACACACTTTTGATAAGTTAAAGAAATAATAAGCACTTGTTCAATTCTCGCCTTACCCGATTTTACACAACCATTCATTCTAGAGTGATGCATTTGGAGAGGGAATTGGCATGATATTAATCTAAGATAGACACCCTATAGCTTATGAGATTCGAAAGATTACAAAAGTGGAGTGTGTCTATATTTTATTTATGACAAAGAGATGTTGGCCATCGTGCATGCACTAACCAAATTCTGACAATATTTGGTAGGTGCCAACTTTGTTATTCGTATTGATCATAATAGTTTCAGATATTTTCTTGAGCAACAGGATCTAAACGAGAGATGACAAAAATGGGTAAGTAAGATTCAAGCTTTTGATTTCAACATTGAATATGTGAAGGGGAAGAACAATGTGGTTGCAGATGCCCTGTCAAGAAAACATGCAATCTGTTTACTATCTCAAATATCAATTGATTGGAAAGCACACTTATTGGTGGAATATTCGAAAAACACATTTGCATGTAAGCTAATGGAAAAAGGCACTCAAGATGACTAATACAAGATGGTGGATGACATCATTTACTATAAGGATCAGATATATTTGATGCCTGATTCCAAACTAAAGTAGAAAATCCTAAAGGAAATACATGACTCACTCTTGGCCAAGCAACCAAGGTTTCTTAGAACCTATAGAGAGCTTAGGGAGAGGTTTTCATGGAAGGGACTTAAAGGAGATGTATTGTAGACATATGCACGAGAATGTGCAGCCTGCCAACAAAATAATCTGAACACACTTTACCTATTAGGTTAATGTAGCCCTTTCCTATATAAGAACAAAAGTGGGAAAGCATATCTATGGACTTCATCACTGAACTTACTAAAGTAAATGGGAAAGATTGTATGTTTGTTATGGTGGACAGGCTAACAAAGTATGCACACTTCTTCACCATCCCCTCATACTTTCAAGCCACGCATGTAGAAGACTTATTTTACAAAGAAGTTTTTCATGTGCATGAGTTACCCTGAAACTTTGTCAGAGATGGGCAGTTTATCAATATTTTCTAGACAAAATTGTTTTAGTTGGTAGGAATAGAATTGTTGCCAAGTACAAGCTACCACCCTCAAATAGACAGACATGCAAAGATTGTGAACAAGTGGCTAGGAGGCTACCTCTGGAACTATGTTTCAGTACAATAACATGCATGGGTCAAATGGATGCATCTAGGAAAATAGTGTTACAATACAACTTATCACATGTTCGTTGGGATGGCACCCTTCAAAGAACTATACGGGTATGAACCCCTTCATTTATCGACATGGTGTTGGGTGACACTCATGCACCAAGGGCAAGGGACTGACTTTAGGAAGGGAAAGACATCCTGAGATCTTTGAAAGAGAACCTACAAAGGGCGCATAATCAACAAAAGATGTATGTCGAGGGACACCAAATCAAGAGAATTTTCAAAGTGGGAGACTTGATCTATCTCAGACTCCAGCTATATAGGTAGTCCTCATCAAAGGCAAAGGGGAGAGAAAAATTGAAGTTGTAGTTTTATGACCCTTATCATGTAGCTCACCGCATCGGTGAAGTTACCTATGAGTTGGAACTTCCAGAAGGAAAATTAATAATGTTTTTCATGGCTCCTTCTTGAAGAAAGTTGTGGGAAAGAAGATCACGACAACTGATGACCTTCTACCACTTAATGATGAATGGAAGCTCATATTGGAACCAACTGAGATCATTGATGTATGTGAGAAGACCCCGTGGAAAAGTATTTTGAAAGAATAGTTGGTACGCTGGAAACACTTGCCATTGGACAATGTGTCTTGGGAAGGTGAACACATTTTGTAGCATCCGGCATTGCATTTACTCGAGGATAAAAAAAGTTTGGGACGAGAGAGCTATAATGCTCCTGTCATAAAATCAATAATAATCAAGCCTTTTTTAATGGGCTGATTGTTTTAGTGTATCTCAAACCCATTTTTTTTATTTAATTATTTTCATAGGTGTGGTCATAGGCTATCATTGTAATCCCTCGAGAAGTTCCTCTGAATGGTATTTAAGCATGACATGTAGGTAGTAGTTGGTATGCATTTTGGATTATTTCTTTGTACTATGGATTCTTTTGGAGTCCAGTATTGTTCGCCATTTTCGGAAGTGAAAGATCTTTCCTACTTAGCTTTCTCTTGTTTTAGTGGGCTTTGGATTTGGTAAATCTAATCAATATTCTTATTAGCAAATATTCACACTCTCCATTCAAGTGCAATTACTTATGTTGGATTTCACTTGTTTGCATATTTAACTTCCACTAGAATTTGTTCCGACACTCTTTCCCTGTACATGTTGTAGACACCTAAAAACCTTTAGAAAATAAAGTATTTTTATTTTCTGAAAAAGTCCTGATGACATCATCATTTATTAATTAATTATTTAATTAATTAATTAATTAATTTTTATGCCATTAAATCCCTTTATCTTAATTAAAAATATTTAATTAAGGAATCCCTCCCAAAAATGTTTAAATCTTATTTAAACATTATTTCCTTATTTATTAATTATTTAATTAATAAATTGACCAAAAAACCCAAAATAAACAAAAAATTTATTTTTTGCCCAAAACTTGGCCAATTTCCTTAAGATCACTAACCTCTTCCAAAATCTTCTAATCCTTATTTAATTTTAATTAAAGGCTAATCCCATCATTTCCTACCCCTAATCCCAACTCAAAATATTTAATTAAGATTAAATATTAATCCTCATGTTTATTAAAAAAGTTTTGATAAATATCTCCTCAACCAAACCCTTGAAATAAATAAAATTTTATTTATTTCCTAAAAATCTAATTTATCCTCATCCTAAGAAGTTCTAGACTCTTCTAGAAAGTCTTCATCCTCATCTTGGGAAATTCTAAACTATTCTAGAAAGTCTTTATCCTCATCCAAAGTCTAGACTCTTCTAGAAGATGTCTTTAAAACTAATCCTAATCCCCTCCTAACCTTGTTACATTTCCTAAACATGGGTTAAGACTTACTAACCCAAGCCAAAGTTAACAAATATCTCCTCTTTCACCCACCCTCATTAAATGCCATCCACTTGCCTATCCCTAAGCTAATCCTAAACCATCCTAATCCATCCTCTAATCATTTGCACAAGCCTAAACAAGCTTAAAACCTTCCTAATCAAGTCCAAGTCAAAATTTCTCTCATCACCCTCAAAATATCTCAACCATAAAACTTTATGAAGTCCACTAGGTCATAAATGACTCTTGCAAGCCCTTTTATTGCTCTTACAAGTCATTATGAAGGTCTTTATGAAGATTTTATCCCTTGAGCCTCCTTTGTTGACTCATCCTTCCCCTTTCCTCCATCCTCTCACCATGTGACATGTGTCACTCCTTGATTGGCTATAAAGAAGCACAATCCATGTGCTATCCTCTCATGCAATCTGAGCCCTCCATAAGCTTTTTCCCATCCTTGCATCTTAGCCCTCAAACCCTCAAGCCTCTTGCCTATAAATTGGATCCTTCCCCTTTGCAAAATAACACAATCCATGAAGTAAAGTTATAATGCTATTTTGAGAGTCAAATCCATACTAAAGCCATCTATCCACACCAAAAATTCACAATCATCCATTGAAGCCTTTGGAAGCATATTGAACATACATCCTATCCATTTAGATAAAGCTACTCAACAAGAGAGCTTCTTATTGAGAGAGTCCATTAATGGCTCATTTTCTCAATTGAGAGTTCATCTTAGTCTATCTTGAAGTTTATGAATTTTGTTTAGTTTGTAGAAGCTTTATTTAAATTTGGTTTCTATTAGCATACTAACATTGCTCATATACATTTTGGCACGCCCGGTGGGACCCCGCATGGGTCATCTTCATTAGCTTTTTTAGTCAAGTTTTGTATGTCATTTGCCGATTTTGGCTAATTTTGCTTGTTTTTGTGATTGGTAGGATTGTATAAATTGGTTTTGTAGGTCCACATGAGCATGAAGAAGACAAAGGAACTCATAGTCTATCTCATAGTATTTGCAAATTTTTCAAGCTTATAGGTGGACAAAGCACTTGGAATTCTTCTTCCTCTTCTTGTCTATATTCTTCTTATTCCATCTACTACTTCTTCTTCTTCTTGTGGGAGATCTTGGCCATTTTTTTTTAAGGAAGCAAAATCATACACACTTCTTTTTAGTGCTTAAAATGAACCCCCAAATCATACTTAAATTCATTAAAAAATTAAAAATTTGCAAAAAAGAAAAAATCTTTTAACAAGTGAAACTAAACCAATCTAATCATTTGCATCCTTGCAACATCAAGGTTTTAGATGCATTCATGCAAAATTAGGAACACTTCATTTTTGGGAATTTAAAAAGAACTTCAAGTTTCCATTTCAAAAGGTTCAAAATCAACACTAAGTGCACACTAAAGTTCTTTTAAAAAAATCTCATGAAAACTAAGAGTCCTAAATGGTTGCAAAAAATTGTCCTAAAAGCTTTGTTCCAAACAAATGTCTTGTTGCAAAATCTTGAATGTTTCTTAAGTTTTTCATGCATCAAAACAATCTAAGAATATCATTTTTGGGCTTAAAATATGCAAACTAGAACACAAAATCTTGAATGAAAACCAAATTCCAAAGAGTCATTTTCACTTTTGAGTCCAAAAAAATCTTGAATGATCTAAGGTTAGAACAAAGCACTTCAAAGTTCTTAAAACAACACACAAAATCTCAATCTTGAATGCTCAAAGGAAAAGAACTTGAATGTTTAATCACTTGTCTTTGAATGCATGTTGCTAAAATCACTCTTGAATGCCATGAATTAAAATCAAATTTTCCTTGAATGCATGATTAAAACAACAAATCTCAATCTTGAATGCCTAACAATCAATGAACATTGCATGGTTTGGATGCATTTTCAATGACGCTCGCATTTCTTATGTTGACGATCTCTCGACTTTCATTATGCTGACGACGCTGTCAAATTGGAATGGACATTGTATGCCATAATCACAATTGTCTTTAATCATAGCTTACAAAATCTAAATCATCAATTGGAATGAACGCGTGTCTTTTAAAGCCCAAGATCATGTATGTGGTCTTGTTTTACACTTTTTAGGAGGCCTGCTTGGGGATTTCATCACCCCTTGGGACGACCTCAACTCCAGCATTCCGGCGGAGTATAAAAATCAGGAGGTGAATCCAAAGACACCTCTCTTGGGATCAAAATTTTGTCACTCGGGCTAAGCCTCAAGGAACTTTATACCCTTGAGAAGTGAAAGAGGAGAAGTGGGTTACCGCTCCTCTCGGTTGTGTGACATCTTTTTGGTTTCATCTACGGATTTGGGCCTCACGTACCTTGTGTATATCGAGGACTCCCTAGCTAAACCAAATTTCATCCTTGTAGAAAGCTTCTTAGGATGTTGGTGTATTTGACGTGCTTGCTCAAAACTTTTGTATGCTTGTTTGTTCATAGCTTTTGAATGAATGTTTGCCAATTTTGGTCGAAATCCCAGAAAAGCAAAAATCTCCTAGCTCAAGGCATACTTAGCATAGTCACTGCCTCATCAGAAAATCATCCAAGCTCCCCCACTGCAACCGAATCTATCTAGTTCTTTGCCTTAGAACAATCCCAAATCCAAAGTCCATCCAAATCATCCCCCCAGCTAGCTAGCAACCCAATCCAAAATCACCCAAGCCTTTAAAGAGTTGTTGTTACTCTGCCAGAGTTTGCTATCCAATCAATCCTACCAATCAACCAATCTCACCAAGGTTATCCCTCTGACAGAGCATTATCTAGGGTAATCCAGCTTTGTCACTTGTATCCCTCATCACCTTGAGCTAAAGGTTGGGATCCACAAGTGGTCAATCTTGTGTCATGCCCATAGGATCATTAGTCTATCCTCAAGTTGACATAGCCACCACCAAATCCTGCACATAGGAAAGCAAAACTCTCACTTTTTGATAGCATACCCTTGAAGTCTTCCACCCACAAAAAAGCCAAAAATCTCCAGCCAATCCTCCTTAGGTTTGTCATACAGCTTTGACTCTCCCTAGGAAATCTTTCATCAACCAATCCAAAATCTGTGCTTAATCCAAATCCAACCATGAGCTTTCGTGTTCATCCATATGCAAGACCCCATCCCCATCAAACTCACCATCAAAGCATGAAGTACCAATCCTATCATGATGTGTTTGGTCGCATTGTCCTTGCTCCTGCCACCTCCTATTCCAATGATGATGAAAATCTTGTTGACTATGATGGGTATATTGAAAGCCTTAGAAACATTCCCCCAAGCATCCCCCAAAATCCAAGAGTTATTCCAAACTATCTAGTCATGCCATCTGATATTCCAGCTTCCCCTCCATCACCCCATCAACCAAGCTTCCAATCTTCCACCCCCATCACACTAGCTATTCTTGTCAATCCACCTCCACCTTCGACACACGAGTCTCCAAGGAATCTCCTAGAGGAAATACAAGAAAAGTTGCCTCCAACAGTCGATAAGCCATGTCATCTAATCCAACAATGTGAAGTAGTCAGTGATGAAGCTTCCCCATCTATAATATCACCTCCATCTCCCATAGCTATCATCCCCATACCATCCATCAAATTGCTTAAAATCCTTCCACTTCCCGCAAGCATCAAAATCCCACCACCTATCAAATCCCTCCAAATCCTATCCACATCGCCTCCAAACATTTCCCAAATCTCTCGTAATGACCCTTATGCATCCATCTTCTACTCACCCATCTCCACTACTGAATCTCCCATCTATCCATCTGCTGCCTTTGAAGAATCCATCCCTTCACCTCCTATCGCACCATCCACTCCAAACCTATCCTATCAAGATCCTGCCCAAAAGAATGTTGACATCCCCCAAAGCATAAATGAATATATCATCGTACCATGTCTTCCATCCATAGTGCAGTCACCATCTCCTCCATCTCCAAAACCTCGAGCCATATCTCCTCCAGTACAAGATATCTTGTCATCCCACCAGCTACATCAAGATCCTATCCTTCCATCTCCCCCACTCCATGCTTCCATCTTACCACCTATCCAAGCTATTCCACCATCTATAATCTACCCTCTTGGTTCACTTACATTCATCCACGGTGGCCCTCTCTCAGCAAAAGAATTAAGAACAGTATCTCCCCATTGCAATACACCTAATAAATCACTTCTACCATTTTCTGCAAGCAAAAAGTTTCCTCAACTTGTTCAAATGCTCAATCGATGGAATTATCAAGGTCAAGGTTTAGGACCACAAGAGCAAGGAATCAGAGAGCCTATTATTGCACAAAAAAATCTAGGATTTCATGGTCTTGGATATGTATCCAAAGGCTCACCATCTAAAGGTGTTGGTACACCACACCCCCAAACCAAGCCTATCTCCAAGCCCACCATGCCAACCTCCCATCACTCCTTCAAGAAATCTTATGTCATCCCCCCTCCACCATCTTTGCAACCCAAAACAACCTACCTTATCCCCCCTTCATCCGCTAAATCCATTTTGGGTCCCTATGTCCCAAAATCTACCATCCTCCATCCTCCTATCAGCCATCATCAAAATCCTATTCCATCCATTCCTATGCAAGATCAACAAAGGCACATATCAGGGCACATCATCCATCATCATCCCCCTACATGCTCTTTCATATCCTCTCCATCTCACAAAGCTTCTCCTAACCATCTTCCCAAAGCTTACCACAGCAATGTGAATGCCAACTTCAAAATGCATAAAGCTAAAAATCCACATCCTAGGCAATCATATGTCTATTCTAAAAGACATACTCCAAAAAGGCAAAATCCAATCAAAGAATGCAAAACAATGCAAAAGCCTATGAAAAGAAAATCTAAAACCATGTGGATCCCCAAGAAAAAAGTTGAAACCCAATGCATAATGGCATCCACCATTGCTAATCCCCCATCTAGTGACTCATGTCCCTCATCTCCTAACTCCATCTTGGGTGCCTATATCCCCAAGCACGCTTCCACAAATCCTCCATCACACCTGCATCTACCATCTATCCCCCATATGCTCTTTTCGCACCCATTCCAACATGTGCCAATGTTGCTCTTGCAAGCATCCCCATCTCATGCTCCTTTCCAGCATTTTCATCCCTCCATCTCCTACCATCAATCCCATCTAATCCGATCTATTGCATAAATCACACATTTGGTGTACCAACAACTAGCAACAAAATTGAACATTCCAACAACTAATGAAAAATCCCCAAAAAGCCAAAATAGCTGAAGAAAGCCAAAATCATTCCAGCTAAGTCCAAAGTCAAAAAGTCAAAAAAGAAAAAAAGAAAAAAAAGCGTCCACTGGTGAAAACTTGGCAATTCAAGCGCCTTGGACAAGTACCATGATGAAAACTTGGCAAACAAGCGTCATGCGTAATCCTTCCATCCCCAACTTAGCCTATCACCCTCATGCTTTTGGTCATCTCTTGACATCCAACTCCATCTTCCAATCTATCCACCTATCCTCCACCCTCCATCTTCCATCTCATACCATCCACTTATCTCCTGCAGCTTCAGCCAACCATCCCAGTTATCATCCATCTCCCTAGCCCCTTCATCTTTTTCCATCCTAGCTTCAATCCTATCACATCCATCATAAGACCTCCTTTCACATGTTATCTTCTGATTGGGGCACTACATTCCTTGGAGATCTTGTCTTGTCCATCCTCCCTTGTCATTGGTATCTAGCTCTAGGCTATCCTCATGCAAACCCAATGTCATCTCTTTATATCCATCATAATCCTAGCTATCTAGCATCCTATCTAGCCATCTCATCCTACTCCTCTAGCTATCCTTGGTCACAAAATCTCTCATCATCATTGGATGCATCTTGCCAAATCCATATCTTTCACTATCACCCCACCCTTAGCTTTTGCATCTTGCACAACATCGAACCATCCCGCTATCCTATCATCCTGAGCTTTTTCCTACTTGTAACTATCTTGGTTAGCTTTAGCTTGTAAATATCTTGGTCCATCAGCTTGTACATCCTCTTTAGCTTAGTACCATTGTATCTATCCATCTTTTGTGTCAGTTCCTCCTTGATCAGCATCTTGCACACATCGCACAACCCTTGGTTAGCTATTCTAATGCATCCTTTAGCTAGACTTCCTGTCACCAAAGTGTTATCTTTCTTAGTTCAGCTTGCTTGACACATCACTCATCCAAATCCACCAGCTTAGGTGCTCTCCGATAGGTCCTTGCAGGATATAGCTTTCCTCATGTCTGATCTTGGTCCGTTAGTACCTCGTCCTACCCATCTCGTTGGCAAACGGTTCTCTTTTGGATTTTCGCTTTCTTTTGATTTAGACTCTTCCCTATTGGGTCTTGAAATATCTTTTCCAAGCAATCTCCTTGTTCCCTCCTCAAAGTTGTCCACGATCTTCCATATCATGGTATATTGCGAATGGGGCAATTAGAGCGTAAGTTCTTGATCAAGTCTTTCATTTTTTTTTCTTCTCTGCTTGTGGGTTCTCCAGTGTCGTTTCCACGCTGCTTCCTCTAGGATTCATGTGTGATGCTGGGGCAATCCTTGTGTGTTTTTTTTGAGTTAGTTTGTTAGTCCTTTGGACGGTTGGTGAAAAGGCCTTGATGTTCTTGGTAACCTTGGCAATTAACCAATAGTCCTATAGCAAATCTAGTGCTCAACTTTATGGTGGTACTTCTCTTTGAAGTATCCCCCCGCTCAAAAAGCTTCAATGGTTTTCCTTCATCTCCATTATCCCCCATCCATATCCAACATCTGTCTCTCCTACCCCAACTTATGCATCAGTATCTCTTTGAATCACTCATCACTCTTAACTTTAGGGATCCACAATCCTAGTCTTAGGGATCCACCAATCCAAATCAATCCACCAAGCCTCATCTTTCGAGATCCACAATCCTAGTCCTAGGGATCTCCAAAACCCATCTTCCACCAATCTGACTCTTTGAAATCCTGTTGCATCAATTTTATAATCCCCTCATCCATCTCCCTATCCTAGATTCCTTTTTATAGCGCTCTGCTTCTTCATCCTCCACCTTCCTTGAAGTCTTAAGCTTGCTTCCTCTTCTGCATCTGATTCTCCTTTATCATTCTCCCATAGTGAGAGTTTGAGCTAATTTAGCCCCTTCTCTTTACCCATCTGATTCTTCTTTCTCATCTTGGATTCTTGTACTTTTCAAGAAGTCATCGAGCCTCGCTTTCTCTCCCCGCCGCCTTCTTGAGGGGGCATCTTACAGTCCATTCTCTCATCTTCTGCTCTAGCCTTGGGCATCTTATTTTCTTATCTTTGATGACATGCCACTTGTGGCATCACATCAAAGAGGGGCAAAATGTAGACACCTAAAAACCTTTAGAAAATAAAGTATTTTTATTTTCTGAAAAAGTCCCGATGACATCATCATTTATTAATTAATTACTTAATTAATTAATTAATTAATTTTTATGCCATTAAATCCCTTTATCTTAATTAAAAATATTTAATTAAGGAATCCCTCCCAAAAATGTTTAAATCTTATTTAAACATTATTTCCTTATTTATTAATTATTTAATTAATAAATTGACCAAAAAACCCAAAATAAACAAAAAATTTATTTTTTGCCCAAAACTTGGCGAATTTCCTTAAGATCACTAACCTCTTCCAAAATCTTCTAATCCTTATTTAATTTTAATTAAAGGCTAATCCCATCATTTCCTACCCCTAATCCCAACTCAAAATATTTAATTAAGATTAAATATTAATCCTCATGTTTATTAAAAAAGTTTTAATAAATATCTCCTCAACCCAAACCCTTGAAATAAATAAAACTTTATTTATTTCCTAAAAATCTAATTTATCCTCATCCTAAGAAGTTCTAGACTCTTCTAGAAAGTCTCCATCCTCATCCTAGGAAATTCTAGACTATTCTAGAAAGTCTTTATCCTCATCCAAAGTCTAGACTCTTCTAGAAGATGTCTTTAAAACTAATCCTAATCCCCTCCTAACCTTGTCACATTTCCTAAACATGGGTTAAGACTTACTAACCCAAGCCAAAGTTAACAAATATCTCCTCCTTCACCCACCCTCATTAAATGCCATCCACTTGCCTATCCCTAAGCTAATCCTAAACCATCCTAATCCATCCTCTAATCATTTGCACAAGCCTAAACAAGCTTAAAACCTTCCTAATCAAGTCCAAGTCGAAATTTCTCTCATCACCCTCAAAATATCTCAACCATAAAACTTTATGAAGTCCACTAGGTCATAAATGACTCTTACAAGCCCTTTTATTGCTCTTACAAGTCATTATGAGGGTCTTTATGAAGATTTTATCCCTTGAGCCTCCTTTGTTGACTCATCCTTCCCCTTTCCTCCATCCTCTCACCATGTGACACGTGTCACTCCTTGATTGGCTATAAGGAAGCACAATCCATGTGCTCTCCTCTCATGCAATCTGAGCCCTCTATAAGCTTTTTCCCATCCTTGCATCTTAGCCCTCAAACCCTCAAGCCTCTTGCCTATAAATTGGATCCTTCCCCTTTGCAAAATAACACAATCCATGAAGTAAAGTTATAATGCTATTTTGAGAGTCAAATCCATACTAAAGCCATCTATCCACACCAAAAATCCACAATCATCCATTGAAGCCTTTGGAAGCATATTGAGCATACATCCTATCCATTTAGATAAAGCTACTCAACAAGAGAGCTTCTTATTGAGAGAGTCCATTAATGGCTCATTTTCTCAATTGAGAGTTCATCTTAGTCTATCTTGAAGTTTATGAATTTTGTTTAGTTTGTAGAAGCTTTATTTAAATTTGGTTTCTATTAGCATACTAACATTGCTCATATACACATGTCACCCTTCAGATCTCTCAGCTCCGTACAACCTTCCATCCTTAGCATACAGGCATTCCTCCATCATCCGCTCTAAGTCTTGATACTATAATACCTTCCCTAATCATCATATGGCTCCCTCCACAACCACCATACAACCTCCTCCTCTAGGCCATATGGCCTTGCTACACTACTTTATGACCTTGATAAACTACTATATGACCTCACTTTACTATCATATGACCTTTCTTGTGTGTTTAACCTACTCCCACATTATGGTATGACCTTCCCATAGGGTACAAAACATACCATATGAACAATTTATCTTTCTAGAAGTGATGTTTGGAACAAACCAATACAAAAGTGGGTTGTGGCATCATCATCATAAATGGCACAGTAGTGGAAGTGATTGGAACAATCTCTAGCGAAGGTCGAGGGAGACATTGTTTGTTTTGGTGGCAAGGAAGTTTTTCCATTGCAAATAATAGTTTCCCACTCATCCTTTTTGCCATTCTCGTCAAGTTTGGCCAAGCCTATGAATCTTTGCTAAGAGTCGGCTTGTGAGGCACAACCAATTGGCAATCCTTGATCAACAAGCTAAAGTAAAGAACCTTCTCGATGAAGGTGTGGGCCCCAAACTGGATATCAATAGTTTCTTTAAGGTCTTGGGAAAGGTCAACTTTGATGCAAGCCCTTCTTTGAGGGCAAGCATTGAGAAAATTTTCAGGTTCAATGCAAACCACCTTGCCAAGGGTCTACACAATGAAATGGCCGATAGATGACCAACATGCCACAGGGAAACCTAGGAGCTTAACCCATATAGGGACCTTTAGCTTCTTTTCATCTGAGCCAAAGAAGTCATGGGACCATCGCTAGAAAAATAGTTGTGAATAGCTAATTGTCTAGGGTTTGTGGTTTAAAAACGTGTTGACCTTGGAAGAGTTAGCAATCGAAATAAGAAAAAACCCTTGGCGAGGCTTTTAACACCTTCAAGCCAGACTCCATGAGGAGTCTAGGACTTGGTAACACATTCTTTAAGCATGCTTTCAAGAGGAGTTCTACTCACAAAATACTCTATCAAAGTATGTTTCTCTAACAATTCAGAGGCGTTATCAAAATTTTGAATGTTGAGAACAAATATCAGGGAAGGTTTTACCTCATGAAACACTTTTAGAACAAAGTTGTGAGGTTATTTTTCTTGTGGAGGTACCATGAGCATCCGCAGTATGAAATCCACCACCATTTATTTATTGGGCTAAAGTTGGATAGAGCCATAATAAAACCCCTAATGCTCTTGTAATAAATGTGGTATAACAGGTGCAAAACCACAGATGAATTCAGAGAAAAAGTCGTACTGCATGCAAAACCTAGCAGAGCACATTTGCCAAGCCACAATTCTTCTTCCTATCATATGATAGCTCATAATACAAGATTCATAAAAATATCAGATGGTCTTTTATAATAAAAGTAAAAAAAAAAGTATCCTGAAGTTTCAAACAATTTTTCTTTCTTATAGAATGTTACTATAGTGCATCTAGACTATAACTAATCATAATATAAAGCATCATTTGACATACATTAAAAACTTTATTATAAGTGTATATTATAGTTTGCAAATTAAACGTTCACTATGAAAAAATGTTTATTTTTTCAATGTAATTTTTAATTATAAAATTATCTATTAGTTAATATGAGCTCAATTTTTAAATAAAAAGTCAGCAATTAGATCAATTGTACCAATTTATTGGTATCAATAATGTACCTTTCTTGAGTCATTTTTGAAAAGTTGCACAATTAACTTTTTCTATTAAATGTAAGGGGATCTTTTATAAAAAAGGGAAATATATAGAGTCAGTAAACATTTTTTAAGGCTACCATAGTACACCTAGAAGAAAACTAATCATAATATAGAGCATCATTTGACATATGACAAACTTCATATGCCTAGAAGAAAACTAATGGTAAGATAGAGCATCATTTGACATATGACAAACTTGAGTTAGTCAGGAGAAGAACACTAGTTCTTGAGCACATCCAAATAGGTATACATTAGATTTTGCAAATCAAAAGTTCACTAAGAAAAATTATCTATTTTCTCAATACAATTTTTTTTAAAATATTTATCTATTGGTCAAAAGCAACCCACTTTATTTATAAAAAAAAATCAAGTGTACAAATTTACAAGGACCAATAGTACATCGCCATTGAGGCATTTTGACAAAGTTGCACAATTTGTTTTTCTATTAAGTGTCAAGCCTTTTACAAAAAGGGGAATCTATAGATTCAGTCCAAATTCATTATTTAGTATCTGAGTTATTTCCCATACATATTGAACTTAGTTAGCAACTATATACTTTCTTTGCAAACCAAAATAGTATTATGTCTCGATTATGGGAGTTGTTATATCCCATAGTCTTTATCCTTGTCATCCAACCCATGGAGTCTTCTTCCATACCAATTCCTTCCCTACCTACATGTGTTCTAAGTATGGGTGTGTGAAAACTTGTGCAATTAGGAGAGCAATCTCTTGCTACTATACATATCTACCTTTCTTAAGTTCTAATTTAGTCATAAAGTTGTGCAATGCAATCTCAAATGGTGCAAGCTATCTTGTCGACAAAATGAATTCCAAAAACCAAAATAATGATTTTTTTATTAGATCTAAAAAAGCACAATGATTTCACAATTTTTGTGTAAATCATTTAGATTATAAATAACTCATCTTGAAAGTCTAGGCAAAATTCTATTGTGTTTTCCAAATTTTTAAAAATTCAATGGTACATCTTGTTGGGAGGATAGTTACATCCATCTTGAAGGGGGTCTTATCATCTTCTTTAGTTTCCTAGGTAAAGCTTTGAAATACTTTTCATTTTAACATCATAGTTGTGTCATCTTGTATAAAATTATCAAACTTTTTTCTAGAGAACTTCATTACCATGATAACTTGCCACAAAACTTTAAACATAAAGAATCTCCACAAAGACTCCATAAGTGCCTTGTTATTAGTGTTAAAAACACTATCATTCCAACATCTCCATTTAGTCCAAAAAATACTTCAAGAAGCAATAGAACAGAACAAATTATAATATTTCTTGAGGTGCTTAAAAAATCCAAACATGATATCATATGCATGAATCTTGCAATGTACAATTAGACCACATGGTTTTCATAGTTCCCTAGCATAGAGGCAATAAAAGGATAGATGGCTAATAGTCTTTGGAATCCAATAGAAGCTATGAATTTAGTTTCCATGATTTACCAAAGACATGATAGGATAAGTCCACTATCAACTAAAAACCTTTTAGAAAACTTTTGTAGGTGCAAACAATACTTTGTGCTCAAATGCAATCCCCAATAACATCTAGTATACTAGCTCAAACACTTGCCATATGGCATATTACAAATGCAACTATCACATACCACTTGTCAAAATTCACAAACTTTAGTCATAGAATATTTTAATATCATTGCTAGTGTTAAGTGGTAGGCAAAGGTAGAGGACATAAAATGCTAGTGGAAATGATGATATTTTTAGTGAAGATTCAACATTCATAGGTTAGGATAGAAATTGAATTTGTCACTACGCTACCACATGACATATATGAAGGTTTAATTCAAGGAAAGAAGAACCCTCTTCTTGTTAATTTCAAACTCTAGTATCCATATGTTATTAAATATTGTATTAGAACAAAGATAAATGTTGTACCTAATAGGGTTTTGAAAAGGAAAATAACCAAGGCTACATATGTAATCTGAATGTGGAGTTACAAGTCGTATAGAAAATGCCCAAAGAATCACACAAATAATAAGTGAAGAAAGATAATCACAGTACACTGCATATTTAATTATCTTTGGAACCAACTTCTAATGGACATCCTTAATACATCTATGAGGGCATTCACTAACAAAAATGTGAGATTCTAAACCATTTCTTACTATATGGTAATGGATTGACTAACCATTTTGCAGATCTAAGAGGTTCCCTCATGCCTTTCATACAAGCAAAAATGTGAAAATGATTTGAAAATGATCTAATCGACTATGGTTCTAGAGTGGTGCTTCCTTCTCTAGTTCTATTTTATTAATACATTCCACAAAGAAAGGGGTGGATCATACATTTAGTCATGCATTAGAACATGTATGTAGGTGTGCACATGATATAATTAAAAAAACCCATACATCAAAATATTGTATCTTCAAATAAGAAAGGATCTGGTAGAGTTTGACAATATAATCTACAATGATAGGAGAAAAGGGTGGGGTATCAAAGTACAACAAGGGTAATTGCTTGAAATGGTCACTACAAATAAGGGGTATTGCTAGCAAGTCTCACTACTTGATTTACTCCTTGGAAATATGATAGGGATCACTATCAATAGGCTTACATCTAGTATATGAAGCTTGAACATAGAACAAACACACAATATTGTTGTTGAGCCTTTGCAATCATGGTCTACCATTGCTTGCACCTCCTTGAACTAGCTAGTTAATTTTTCACTTGCATCACATTTACCAATTCATATACGTATTTCACATTGTACATATATGTTTCCACACTCACAACTATACACTTCAATTTCCACTTCCACTTTAACTTTGATGATTGGATACAGAAAGCTCTCTATTTATATTGGGTAAGTGCATAAACATGGAGGACCAAAAAGATGCCTCTTTATTTTTTTCACTAATTTAAGCCATGGTGTGACTTCACTATTGTGTGTGTGTGTGTGTGTGTGCGCGCGCGCATGTGTGCGTGTGTGCACACACGTGCAAATAAGGCACACATGCTATGCAGTGAGTTTCCTGAGTCTCAAGCTCATGCAACTAAAACATAACACATGCACTCATACTCTTCATTTCGTATACTTAAGTTATATTTTATGTGTATTCCTTTAGGTTTTTGAGAGTGGTTTCATATTCATATGAGATAAGATAAAGATTCTAGATTTTGAGGGTTTTTAAGAAATTCTAGACTTGTGCATGATTATTTAAGGATCATTACTTATCATATTTGATAATATTTTATTGTTACTTTGGTAATTGATATCTTATTTTAACTATGTTAAGAGGGAGGGAGGGAGGGAGGGAGAGAGGGAGAGAGAGAGAGAGGGAGATAAGGGGAGATAGGGGAAGATATATATATATATATATATATATATATATATATATATATATATATATATAGAGAGAGAGAGAGAGAGAGAGAGAGAGAGAGAGAGAGAGAGAGCATTAATTACTGTAGGGTATACTTTAGGGTTATAAGTGCTCATAATGTATCATAAGGGCTCATAATGGAGGTGATCCTCAAACCCCTTGCAACACATTAATCATTATAGGAAACTGATGTTTTCTAATGTGTCCTAATATATTTTGATGTTCCCTAAGGGGTTTTAATGGATCCTAAGTAGTCATAAGAACCCTTAGAACCCATTGTGATCCCTTAGAGCCCATTCATACCCATTAACATAGATTATGACCCCATACAAAAAATTTATCATCATAGGATACACTTTAAAGTTCTAATGTCTCCTAGTCATTCCTAATTTGTCCTAACGAGTTTTTGTGTGTCCTAAGTGGTTTTAGGAACCCTTAGGGCTCATTGCAACCTCATATAACCTATTATGACCCATTACAACACATTAGGAACCCTCAGAGCATATTAATCATTGTAGGACACACTTTAGGGGTCTCATGTGTTATAACGAGTCCTAATGTTTCCTAAGGGGTCATTAGAGAGCATTGGAAACCCATTAGGATACATTCAAACCCATTATGACCCCTCCTAACACATTAACCATCATAGGACACACTAATGTATCCTACAAGATTCTAATGTCTCAAAAGTTTTCATAATTGGTTTTCAGTGGTTTGCTGATCCATTAGGACCTATTACGACTCCTTAGGATACACTAGAAGCAATAAGAAAATTAGAACCTATTAATACCCCTTAGACCACGTTGAGGGGAATATGATACACTAATGGGTTCTAATGTCTCCTAATGTGCCTGAAAGGGTTTTAGTGTGATCTGAGTGATCATATAACCCCTTAGGACTCGTTAGGATGCATTAGAGGGCCATTAGAACACACAAAAATCAATTATGACCCATTGGAGCACATTAGTCATCATAGGACACATTAATTTGTCCTAAGGGGTCATCATGAGTCCTAAGTAGTTAGCTGATAGGCTATTATAGGTGGGCATTTCACCAAAACCTATCTGATCGAGGAAACTGCTTACCATTCAGTGCTACAAACTGCTTACCATTCAACGATTTGTCTAATTTGTAATAATGAGATCTAATATTCAAATCAGTACATTTGTTAGGTACCATACAAAAATATATATTCTATTATTTAAAAACACTTTTTATTTGCAGGCTAAATTGGAATGTTTCATATTACAGTGCTGCTCTTCTATCTCATTACTTTCCCCACACATTTGACAATTGGTTAGTCTCTCTGAGATAACTTATTTATTGCCTCTACTTTATTGTTATTCTTCAATGTGCTAACATTTGATTGGATTTCTCAAATGCCCACAATCTCTTTTTCATGTGCATGTTCTTGCAGATTCACTCAAATTTAAATGTGCATTTAAGCTCAAAAATCTCATAGTCTAAAAATCTATTTGTGTAAGATCAAAGTTGTGGGGTTAAAAATAGGATCTTGGAGTCTTCAGCTGGTCAATAATGCCCATATTTTGACTTGAATCTATCTCGAAAAGATTCATTCCCCATTGCAATCCATTACCTCAAAATCCCTCACCCTATCTATTTATAATGTGAATCTCTCTATGAATATATGTTGTGAATCTCTCTGTTTATACCATGAATCCCTTTGTTTATGTTGTGCATCTCTCACCAATCACCCCCCTCACTTTTCACACTGCTCCATTCAAATGATGATGAGTTGGATGTGAGCCTAAGAAGACTTAATCAATTAGACTTGTTTTCCGACGAACAATATTCCAAATTTTTCAAGTGGAGTTGCATTAAGAAGATCACTTATAATCTACAAAAACATTCTTAATTCTCTACAAATACATTCTTCATTTCAATCGACTCAATTATGCCACATTTTTATTGCATAAATATTAGGTGTTGCTTTAGAAAGAAGTAAATCAACCAAGATACAACTTCACATTGTTCACAATAGGGCCACAAAGAGAATTGAAATCATCACTCCTCATGTGATAATATGTGCTGAAGAATGCCACTATTGTCCTGGCAAAAGCAGCCTTGAATGAAAGTTGGGCAGTTTTGAATCCCTCTGTGCATTTTGATTCGTAAGGCACTTTCACAGTATCTTTCCCTGCGAATGCCTCCAATCATGGAGCCATTGCAAGCATTGCTTCCATCTCCAATTGTGAAGCTCAGTAGATATGTCTTCCCTACCTCTGTTCTCACTATCTGTGAAATAGAGCTCTCTTTTCCTGCCACAAGCTCCACTGCTCTTCTGCCTTGTGGTATAGCATAGTGCATTGCATCAATAGATTTGATAGATTTGAGAGAGTCTATCATCCACTCGGGTAAGGAAAAGTTTCGATCATCTACATTGGGAGGTAGAAGAACTCCATAGGAAGAGTTGTGGAAATCTAGAGACCCCTCTTCAAAATCCCCATTCTTTACCAAATCACCTCAAAAAAAAGAATTTTTTTTACTCTTCTATACATTTTTTAGGAACCCATGAGTTGTACCTGATATGGAAAACTCTCAAATTTGACAATACATGTTACATGTCTTGAATTTATTTTTATCCCTCTCAAATATGAAGAGATTGAGCATAAGGAAAATTATAAAGAAAATACATATGAGTCCAAAAAATCTTTTCATAAGCCTTAGAATGTACATGAAATAAATTTTAGAAGATACGAACAAAGAGAAGCTCTCCTTGATACCATAACTTGAGACTCTGCAATTGGTTTGTAGAAATTGAATTTCAATCTTTCAAATTGCATTTGTTTCAAAAATTTGGAAGCTTTTTGTATTTTAATACATCTGTTGTTCCAATTACATAACTTTAAAAATACATGCCTTTCTTAACAAAGTCATTTTGGGCATTTTTCTATTCATTGCATTGTACGATATATATATCTTGTTTGAGTTGCATACATTAAAAAATGTATGCCCTTCTTAAAAAATCTATTTTGTGCATTTTTCCAATCATTGCATTCCATTAGAATGCGTTTCTTTCATATATTTTGTAAGCTTTTTGCATTGCAAGATATCTCTTATTTCAGGCGCATACCTTATAAAATGCATGTTCTCCTTAACAAAGCCATTTTGTGCATTTTTCCAATGATTGCATTCCATTGGAGGGCATTTCTTTCAGACACTTTGTAAACAATTCATATGCATTGTCTATACATTTACATTTAGCACATATTATTTTCTGCATATGCTACAATCATGGCAGCTATCAAATTCTTTTGTAAGTAGGAGATATTTTTCGCAAGTTACATTGTAAAATTACTATATGAATTTGAACTCATTGTCCCTTATTTCATGAGAAGGGATTCATAGGAACCAATCTCTCATGAGAATGAATGGAACACTCAACACTCGTTGCATCTAAGTGATGCTTACAAAGGTGATATAGTGGAGCTTCCTAAGAGGACACCCATTCTGGTACTACTCATGATACTCAATTGCACTTAAGTATGGTGTTTAATCCAAGGTGCCCACTCCACTTGCAACTTCATGTGCAAAACCTTTAGAAAGTACTACATGCCCTAAGAACCATTTGTTATTAAACCCCTTGAGGTCATCAATACTCTACACTAAATTTAAGCACACAAAAAATTGTATTGTAGGATAGAACATTTACAATCAACCAAGATGAATTAAGGGCTTTGGAGACTGAGAAACATAAAAAATGTCCAAATATATGATTTTTGAAAGTCTTGTCCTACTATATCAGCCCATTGCTTTGAAATACATACATTATATTAAACTTACAAACAAAAAATATGTGTAAATGCTTCTAATATTTTTCTTTGAACATATAAGTTTACTTGTAGGAATAAACATATACCAATTTACCTTTTTTATTGTTTATTTTTCTCTTCTACATTTTAATTTTTTTTTTATAATAAATGCATATGAATTTAGTTTAAAATTATGTACGTGAACCAATCATTTTCTCAATTAAATTGACCAATCACATTAAAGAATTAAACAATCTTCAAATATTTATATTTTATATGATTATACAAATCTCAATTTTGTAGAATCCTATTGGATCATACTAATTTTGGTAGGGAGTAAAAGTAATTTTCGTCAACAAAAAATACATATTTTCAACAAGTCTAATCAAAATTTATGAACCTCATTTTTTGTACCTTATAATTAGTTGAAGTGAAAGTTAAAAGTTTCCATATTTTTATATACTCTATTTAGAGATTATTCTATTTGATAAAATTTGATCATTTGTCATTACATTCTATTTTTATATTTCATAATATTTTGATGAAAATTATTTAAAATCTTCATGCAACAAATATAATCCATTCAAATTTAAAAAATAACGTAATTATATTTTTACTCTTCCTCATTTTTTATTTCAATTTCTATTAGTTCCTTCCTCTAACTATTTGGTAAAAAATTTGATGCAATCTTTTTACTTAACTATTTAATTTAAGTATGTTTGTTTTGTTTTCCTTTTTTTACATGTCCTTTCATATTATTTTAAATTTTTGAGAAAAAAAAATGTGGACAACTATCTTACATAGACTTGCACCATTTGTCACTATTAGCATACCCCTTCCTCCTTTGGGTGCAAGTGCTAGTTGTAAGTAGTCTTAGTATGTCATTTTAGGTTTTAAGTAGTCCTCATGTATCATAAGGAGTCATAAGGGGTTCTAAGTGGTCCTAGGATCCCTTAGGGTATATTAGGACCCTTTAGAACATGCTAATCATTGTAGGACACACAAATGAGATGTGAATAATTTTAATGTATCACAATGGTTTATAATGGATCCTAAGTGGGCCTAGGACTTGTTGTAGCCTATTCCAACCCCTTATGACACATTATAACCCATTAATACCCCTTAAAACATATTAAGGAGTGCATGACACACTAATGGGTTTGCAAGGAGTCATAAGGGGCCTTAGGATGCATTAATGTATATTAGTATATGGTAACAAGTCTAAAGGGGTCATAAGGGGTCCTAGAATTAGTAATTTATAGTAATTGTCCTAAGACCCCTACTAACCTCTTGGGACTCCTTACCATACATTTTATGATTCCCAAAGGGTCGAAAGGGGCAGTAAGGGGTCCTAGAATCTCTTTCTATATGCTAATTTATCAACTAAGGGATCATAATGGGTCTTAGAGCACATTAATATTTCCTATGACCCCTTAAAACCCATTATAGCCACCCAAGAACTCTTACCATATATTAGTGGATGGTATGGGGTGCTACGAGATTGACATGGCACTTAAGTGGTCCTAAGATACATTAATGTGTCCAAAGATCCCTTATTATCCTTTAAGACCACACATCATACACTAGTATGATAAGGGGCCTTAAGGGGTTATAAGGGGTATTAAGGAGTCATATGACACACAAGTGTACTCTATGACCCCTTAAGGACCCGTAAAACCCCTTACCATGTATGAAAAGGCATCTTAAGGGAACTTAGGACATATTAATGTGTCTTAGGACCCCTTACCTTGTACTAATGTATGGTAAGGAGTCCTATAGTGCCTTAAGGGGATCTAGGATAAATTAATTTGTCCCAAGATCCTTAAGATCTTTTATCATCACACTCTCTAAATCTTAGGATCCTTGTGGGGTGTTAAGGAGTTCTAGGACCCCTTACAACCCTTAGGTTCTCTTAGCATACACTAATGGATGAAAATGGCTCCTAAGGGGTTGTAAGGGATTCTAGGACACATTATTTTGTTGTAGTATCCCTTAATAACTACTTAATACCTCTTAGCATACACTAATGCAAGGTAAGGGGTTGTAGGGGTTCTAGAACACATTAATGTGTCCTAGTACAACTCAAGACCCCTTATCACACTTTGGTCATAAGGGATCCTAAGAGGTCTTAGGTAGCTATAAGACACATTAATGTGTTCTGGGAACACTTAAGATCCCTTACCATACCTTAGTATATGGTATGTGGTTTTAGGATCACTTTTTACCCTTAAGGAACCTTAAGATTAATGGTAAGGTGTCCACACACAGAGAGAGAGAGAGAGAGAGAGAGAGAGAGAGAGAGAGAGAGAGAGAGAGAGAGAGAGAGAGAGAGAGAGAGAGAGAGAGAGAGAGATGTTGAACTAATAAATAATACAATGAGAAGGAATCCTACAATAATTGTGCACAAGTCAAGGGCTTAATATTATAATCAATAGTTAATTAGGAATCATGTTGAAGCAAATTCACTAATTCTTGGAATTCGGCCAAGTTTGAAATTTTTGAAATGTTCTCAAAATCCAAAACCTTTAACTCCTATGAAGCTAAAAATAGTCTCAAACATACTAAAAGTATATACATAAAATGTAATGTAAGTATAAGAAACTTATACTTGAATGTTACATTTAATGTATGATTCCAGTGTTGAAATTGGCATGAGTATTTTTTATTTAAAAGGGTTTTTTGATCTTTTTTATTGTCCCATAGAGTGTACACACTATAGCCTTGGTCAAACCACACTTTAGGAATTGACCTTGAAATAGAAATAATTTCAATGATGGAAATGCCAACTAAATGAATAAATTCTCCTTATGATAGTAGGATTTCTCAATCAAATGCAATAAGATCATTTTACCAAGTTGATTTGGATCAAGAACATGAGAATATAAAAGAAGGTTGAATGTTGGAACCTTATCTTAATGAAAATCTCTGCTATCACCAATCGAGGAAGATAGATCTTGAAAGGTTATGGCATGTGTTAGGATTAACCATGGATAGAAATAACAATTACATGTAAACATAATCAATATCTAAAAATATTAAATCATGCAGAAGAGAACACAAGACATAAAGATTTAACATGGTTCACCCAATCCCTAGGCTACATCCACCAACAACAAGTTCAATATAATTATTATCTAGTGATTATAATCTGCAATCCCTTATGGCTAAATAATACTACAAGAAGCTACATTCTCTTCATACATTATGAAATCCCTAACCCTAAGTCATTTTGTGTATGTTTTTGGTCTCTTACAAAATTAGGCCTAATATAAGTCATCCAGTAGGAAAAAAATTGATGCCTTTTACAATAGTAATTTCATTTTTTTCTTTGAGGGCATTGTCCCCAAATCCTAATACCTTGCAAGGGGTGTTTCCCCTTGACCCCGTGTTAGGGTAACTACCCCCAAACCCCAGTAGTAATAATCTAGGGGGAAACCACATTGAATAAAGTGAGAGGAATTAACCTCCGAGTCTGATAAGGCTCGACATCACAATAATCTCCCACATGGAGATTGGTCAGACTCCACACCAATAACCTCTCACTTGGAGATTGATCATAATACTGTTGAAACTATAGCTCCTACTAGAATATCAAACTACACTATACTCTGTTGTTCTTTTATTCTATTTAGTCTAGAAGACCAACCAAATCTGAAGAGGATTTCAGCTTCTCCCTTGTTACTACTACCTTGGTAAATATATATGTTGGATTATTATTCTATGTGTATCTTCTTCAAATTTAACTCTCTATTATACAAAATTGACGGAATGAAATGGTGCTGTAATCATATGTGCTTTGTCTTTGAATGTAGAGAGAAATTGTTTGCAAGATGAATAGAACTCTGGCTATATGGAAATAAATAATAGTCCATCTATGGGTTTCCCAACTCTTCCATGAAGAATTGAAGCCATATTATCTCCTTTATTGCCTCTGTAGTAGCAACATACTTTGTCTCTATAGTGGATAAAACATTAAACTTCTATAATTGATAAATCCAACCCCTTGTAAATCAGTAGTAGAGCCCCCAAAATGTAAACACTTTTTGGATGTTCCTCTCAAATATCTGAGAATCCATTTGACTGCATTGCAATGCTTGATCCTTGGATGACTTATATGCCTTCTAAAAACTCCCATTGCATGTGAAGGATTTGGCCTAGTATATAACATAACATACATTAAGATCCCTAAAGTTGAAGCATAAGATACATTGGACATCTTAGACTCTTCTTCTGGTGTCTTTGGACACATCTCCTTAGTCAATTTTGAATGACTAGGTAAAGGTGTGCTCACATCTTTAGCATTCTCTATAGAGAAACATTGCAACACCTCAATATAATCAACTTGAGATAATGTCAATTTTTCGTTCATCCTATCCTTGCAAATTTTCATACCAAGGATTTGTTTTTTTTCTCCAAATCCTTCATATCAAATGAATGTCCTGACTATTCTTTTAACCCCTTAATGTGATCCATGTTAGACCCAATTGCAAGCATATCATCAACATCTAAACATAAAATATTGTATCTTTCATCATCTAACCTCTTAAAATAAACAAAATGGTCTCAATGACATCGAGTATATCCATGCTTATTGATAAAACTATGAAATTTAAGATACCATAGCCAACATGCTTTCTTTAAGCCATGTAAACTTTTCTTCAATATGCACACTAAATCCTCCTTATCTTTGACCTCAAATCCCTGTGGTTGTACTAGATATATTTCTTCATCCAAATTACCATGAAGAAAAGTTGTTTTAACATCAAGCTTCTCCAAATGAAAATCTTCAGTAGCCAAAATACTTAAAACAATGCAAACAAAAGATATTTTAACAACAAGAGAAAATATCTCATCAAAATCAATGTCCCTTTTTTGTAGAAATCCTTTTATGACTAACTTGGCTTTAAATTGCTTGTTACCTTCATCTTCTTCTTTCAACCTGTAAACCCATTTATTCTATAAAAACCTTTTACCTACAAGGAACTTACATAAATACCAAGTCTAATTTTTCAGTAAGCATTCCATTTCTTCTATCATTCAAGACTCCCACTTAATATTTGTATCCACCTACACAACTTCATCATAACATTCGGGTTCACTAGAATTTGTTAACAAAATAGAATACAAAGAGTGGGGAAATTTTTTTGGAGGTATACTTAACCTTGTTGATTGTTTAATGTTTACTAGAGTGTGTGGAATTTTTTGTTGCATAGCATGAGGGACTGTTAGAACCTCATTCTTTTGACTATCACCCAACTCTACATAATCATTTTATTTCTTCTCATGTTGTCGCAATGAATCTTTGTACAACACTCACTAGTACATTTGGGTTGCATTTTTTACCTAAATTTTTTATGACAGGCCAATTTATCTTGTCAAATTCACCTTTTAAAAAAATATAATCCTGATCACATCAAAATTTTGATGATCCTTGAGTTTTTAATCCAAATTTTGATGACACTTAAGTTTATTGTCAAAATTTTGACATTGTTGGAATATAAAGAAAAAATAAAAGTGAAATTTCATTTTATATTCACATGGAAAAGTGCAGGTGGGAGGGTTCAGTGTTGTTCTTTGGCATGATGGCTACCTTCTCAGCATTGTTCAAGGTAAGTTCATCATTTTTCTTAATTGGGAGAATGCTAGGGAAACTAAAAGTCATTAAATTTTTATTCATTGTGTTATAAGGTGACACCAGACATATGCTACTATAACTACTCTCTAACAACACCATAGACAAGAGTAGCAAGGGATGACCAAGGAAAGGATGAGAGAGAGCCTCTAGAAATGAACAACACCACCCAAACATTGACATTTGAGCACCCCATGGCCACACACTGCAGAAAAGCAGAAAGCGACAAAAAGAACTTTTGAAAAACCAAGGAACCAAACACGAGCATATCCTAGTTATGAAACTCATCTCCATCCTCTTTATCTTATTTGAAATCACGATTGATTGCCTCAAATGCCTCCCTTGAAGCTCCCATAAAATAGAAACTAACCCTAAAGTTCAAAATGACACATCGACTCCTACTACTACGTATTGTTACTTTCATGAAGAAGATTTTTAGCTACATGGAATACTATAATATAACTAGGGAAATTGTTCCTTCCACAAAGCTATCATTACTGAACTATAAATCTAATCCTAATATCACCTGGCTATTTTTTATGTTTCTAGCACTTGAGCCTTGCTTGCCATTTAAAACTACACTAGATGTTTTATAGAATCACAATCATGATCATATTGATTCTAATATTCCCTGCACAAATATGTATTTCCATATCTTTAAAAATACTTTCCATATATTGGTTTCAACATCCAAAGGGATATATCAACAAACTTTAATGTCTTGTAATTGCTTCCAACTCTAAAAGGAAACTTCCTTTATCCCAACCTGGGTGCAATAGAAACATAGAATCTTAGCTGATGATGTTGAAACTCTGCATCCATTAGTCCATAATCACACACATGCTTAGTGAAAGCTACATATATATCTTCCTTTATATATGGATCATGAATAAGGCATAAAATTCAGGGAGGAAGCAATCCAAACTATTTTTACTAGTCTACTGCTATCTATATCTAGAAGATATCTCCTCAAGTGCCTAATTTATAATGTTGTCTACTCTTGTCACTTCACTGTGTAATTTCTAAATGTCACTTAAGGAAAATATTGATTTATACCCATTAAATGTCTTATTTCTTGGGCTTATTTTATGTCCTCCAACAAATGTATTCCAATGGCAAGGGACTAATAATATATTTCTTTTACATTTTCAAATACATGCTTAAAATTCCTTACAAAATACAAATCTATAATAACTAGGGAATTTTTTTTTAAACTTATGACCTTAATCTTTTTTTCAAGTTACACAAAATTTGAATATTCAAGTCCCTCACTTTCTTTTGATTCCTAGACAGGAGCATGGTACCACTATAAGAAAAAACATCAAGAGGAGCTTTTAAGGTGCCAGTCAGGATGATAGCATTAGTCCTTAACAATACATGGGCTTCCTTTGTCATATTGAACCAAATGTACATATTGTAGTTATTCCCAAAGGGGTCTCATCCTTAGTTACTCCCTTGAGGACCACATAAGAAAGTCTAAAGATGTATTTACATGGTTCTCCAATAATAAGGGATAAATCAATGAGAAAGAAACCACATGAACATAAGTCAGAATTTGCATATCTAGAGCCCTATGGGTTAGTGCATATTCTTTTGACTTTATGGTTTTAGTTGTTGGGTAAGTGCATACAACTGCATCCTAGCCCTTTCTTTATTAGTTTATGGTGTTGAGATATTTTATGATTATTCTAAAGTGGGTGGTTCCATAAAGTTTGTAGTGCAAATAAGGTTTGAGCTCTGAAATTTGAGATTTTTTAAAGGATTATTCTAATGGTCGAATAAAATTATAGTGCATATTAGACTTAAAAGGTTAAGCTCAAAAAAATTGAGATGTTGGTAGTCTTAGGAATTTCATTATTTAACATTTCAATTTACCTTAGTTAATAAATATAAAAAGTAAAATAACAAGTTAACAAAAATTGAATAACTTGAGATGATTGACCAGAAGAAAAGCTTAAACTAGTGGAGTAATTTTTAACCCTTACATTTTCCACCCACTCAAGATTGCACCCCAAATACTAGGGTTCTCATGTTTAAGGAAGAGATTTCAATTATTCATGTAGTAATATTTTTGACATTAGGAGGAAACCAATCTTTAGACTCCAGCCTAATAGTTTATTTAAAATACAAAATCTAAGTTTAATGATCAATTGAAGTTTCAACATTTGTTGTAGGGACAATTTAAAGAATGTTGAGGAAAAAAGTGAATATATGATCTTAATGACATTATTTGAAGAGCATCAAATATATCAACAATGACACATCATTTGCAAATAATGTGTTTGTAATGGCACAACATTTGAAGATTATGAAAACATATATAAAGTGCTTGCATTCAGTTTTTAAGATTGAAATCTTAAAATAAATGTAATATATGGTCAAATATTTTGAATTAATATCATCTTGGTTAAAAAGTTATAATATTGATTTAACTACACAACCAAATAAGTTAAAGATATTGTATTAATTAATATTAATACTAATCTCACAAAGGTATTAGTGGGTTATTAATAAAGATTAATATTCTCACTATATTCGTGCCCTTATTTTTACATCCTTTAAATATCCTTTGTTTTTCCATCACATAAATGACACAACCTTTTCCGTCATATAAAACATTGTCTTCACTCTTCCATAGTTCTTCCTTCCATGGTGTTGTTAAGGTTGGTTGTAAGATGAGAAGTGGTAGCAACATATTTCGAGTGGCAACATACATAACTGAATAATTTTTGTTCAAAATCAATGCCAATATACAATATTGTTGATGATAAGGAATTCTCACAATTGTGAATGTTAAAGGCTTTAATTGTATCCTTAACACAATGTACCCGTGATTAAGAATTCTTCACTACTTATGGACTCTATTGAATGTTTAGTGATTGACACTTTTTTAGATGTCTATTTCATTCTCATCTGTGTGTACACAAAATTCACATGTTACTATGGTATATTACTAAAGAGATAGTAATATTTAATTATTTATTTATTATTGATTATATACAAGTTACAACTATGCTTGTATGTTTATATTTGATATAATTTTATAGCCTGAATATTTACTTGTTAAGAAAGTCCATGCCTAACAATATGAACCCATAACAATATAAGGTGACAATTGCTAGATTTTGGTCTCAATTCAAAAGAAAAGGTGATGGAAAATGCTATCGTCCTTGCAAAAAATGCAAGGGCTTAAAGAATCAAAGAATTCTAATTACAACAACTGAGAGACATTATAAGAAACATGATCACATTGAAGGGGGGAAGGATTTTCTTCCTTTTGTGAATGTGGATTTCAAATTGGTGGAACATGGAGGTGTGAATATCCAAGTAGAAGGTAATTCTCCCATGGAAGAAGATGATCCTAAAGTAGAGAACACAATTGAAGATGTTGGCATTGGTGCAGCTAATAATGTACCAGAGAACAAGATTGAAGGAGATGTTACTAGTACAATTGATGAAGATGATGAAAATGATGATAGTCATGCATCTAATGATGATGATAAAGAGATCCTTGATATGGCTATAATTGAAGAGGATAGTGAGACATGTAGTAGGTATACAAAAGAGAGACAAACTAGAGGTCAAAAGATTAGAAGAAAAATCAATAAACGCATGCAATTTTTCCTTGCTCAAGGGGGGTCATGTTCTTATGATGATAAGGCAAAGGGTGAAAATGTTCCCTTGAGGTGCAAAAATCTTGAGAAAGATTGGGTACCCAAGGAATTATGTCCAATTAGCACTAATTTTTGTGTTAACAAGAGGATATATCACATAGCTCCATCATCATTACATGGTTTGGGCCTATTTTCCATGGATGACATAAAAATCAGTTATAACAAAGTGGTTAAATTGATGGAGTATGTAGGACTTTGTTACAATTACAATAACTGGATGCAAATAGTTCAATATAAAAAAAGTATGCATAGGTATGCACTATCACCAAATTATCTACAATGGAAAGAAAATGATGAAAGTAAAAGACTTGCTATGTACATTGATGGAAGGCCAAAAGCAACAAGGAACATTGTGGGTTTTATAAATAGTGTGTGTCCTACCCAATTACATTTTTGAGGCGTGTGATGGAAATCATGTTTTTGTATGTGTGATAAAATAAGTAAGTTCAAGGGAAGAGCTACTTATAGATTATAACTTGAATCACATAGATACAAAGAAAGTTACTATCATGTGACTTGTAAGTACTATATATGTAATATTTAAACTAATTACTTCCAATTAGAACTGTTACGATAAACCACAGATAGAAATAAAAACTACATGCAAATATAACCAATAATAGAAAATAATAAATCACACAGAAATGAACACAAGGCACCAAGATTTAACGTGGTTCACCCAATCCCTAGGCTATGTCCACAAATAGCAAGTCAGATCTTGTTACGATCCAATGATTACAACCTGATTACAATCTGTAATCCCTTACAGCTCAATACTGCCACAAGAACCAATTTCGCATCACAACATAATGAAAAATACCCAACCCTAAACCCTTTTATACAAGTATTAAACCACTTTATGGTTATAACATGTTGGCCATAATTAGCCATAACTTTAGTGGCAAATCTACGAATGGTGAATAGTACCAAAATGATTGGTGAATAGTACAATACTTTTCTGATCAGTCACCACAATCTAACAATCTCCCACTTGGAGGCTGATCCTGTAGCAATACCACTACCACATGGGGCTCCCACTGGATCAAACCACCCTAGACTTTGTTGTTCTTTTATTCATGTTCAGTCTAAAAGACCAACTGAAGTTGAAGAGGAGTTCAGCTTCTCCCTTGTTACAACCTTTGTCAACATATCTACTGGATTGTCATTGGTATGTATCTTCTCTAGCTTTAACTGTCCATCCTCCAAAACTGACCGAATGAAATGGTACCACAACTATATGTGTTTGGTCTTAGAATGCAGAGCTGAATTCTTAGCAACATGAATGGCACTTTAACTATCTGTGAACAAATAATTATCCTTTTGAGGATGTCCCAATTCTTCCAAGAAGAACTGAAGCCATATCATCTCCTTGGCTGCCTTTGTAGTAGCAACATACTCTGCCTCTATAGTGGATAGAGCATTAATCTTTTATAACCTAGAAACCTAGCTCACAGCTGCCCCACCAATAGTAAAGACATAACCTATAGTACTCCGCCTGGTATCAATATCTCCTACCAAATCTGAGTCAACATAGCCCTGTAAATCAGTAGTAGAGCCCCCAAAGTGTAAACACTTATTAGATGTTCCTCTCAAATATCGAAGAATCCACTTGACAACATTCGAATGCTCAAATCCTGGATGGCTCATATACCTGCTAACGACTCCCACTACATGTGCAATATCTAGCCTAGTACATACCATAGCATATATCAAGCTTCCTATAGTTGAAGCATAGGGTACATTGGACATCTTGTCCTCCTCTTCCTGTGTCTTGGGACACATCTCCTTAGTCAATTTCAAATGACCAGGTAAAGGTGTGTTGACAGCTTTAGCATTCTCCACAGAGAAACGTTGCAACACCTTCTCAACATAATCAACTTTTGGAGTATCATCCAACACTACATAATTATCTTCTTTCTTCTCATGTTGTTGCAACAGATCTTTGTACAACACTTTCTCATTGAATATGACATCCCGACTTCTAACAATTTTAAGATTTTGAAAATCCCAAAGCCTATAACCAAATTCATTAATGCCATATCCAAAAAAGACACATTTCTTTGATTTAGCTTCTAGCTTGGTTCCATTTTCAGAGTCTATATGAGCAAAAGCTTCACAACCGAAGGTCTTGAGAAAAGAATAACTCACCTTCTTACTAGTCCATGCTTCCTTTGGAATACCACATCCCAAAGGAGTAGAGGGACCTCTATTAATCAAATATACTACAGTATTGATAGCCTCTACCCACATGTGTAAGGGCAACCCAACATGCAACCTCATGCTCCTTGCGCACTCCATTATAGTCATGTTCATGCGTTCAGCCACTCCATTTTCCTATGAAGTCCTTGGAACAATTTTCTGTCTATGAATACCATTAGTGGAGCAATAAACTTCAAATTCATGACTACAATACTCACCACCATTATTAGATCTAAGACATTTTAATTTCTTACCAGTCTCATTTTCAACCAAGCATTTCCATTTCTTAAAAGTTTGAAATACATCAAATTTCTGTCTAAGGAAATAAACCCATACTTTTCTAGTTGCATCATCAATAAATTTAACATAATAATGAGAGCCACCAAGGGAAGATACCTGAGCTGGTCCCCATATATCTGTATGCACAAGCTCTAATTTCTCCTTTTTGTTTTCCTTCCTAGTCTTTACAAAACTCACTTTTTTTTTTTCCATACATACAACTTTCACAAAAATCCATATTAACACATTTCAGACCTGGTAAAACTTTCTTTGAATGAAGTACTTTCATACCTTTATCACTCATGTGCCCAAGTCTGTTGTGCCATAGCGTTGTATCAGAATCTACAACAACTATTTGTTCTCCCTGCTCAACTACAACAATTGTTCCTAAACATTCATTTTTCTCTGAAACAATCAAAGTAGCAGGAACAATATGACCTGTACAAAGATATAAGGTGCCTACTTTCACACCTTTTGCTACTACAAGGGAACCTTTTGAAACCTTCCAATTTTTATCATTAAAAGTAACTACACAACCCTCATCACCGAGTTGCCCGGTTGAAATTAAATTTCTACTCAGCCTTGGAACATGTCTTACCTCATGTAGTAGCCAATGATTCCCATTCTGCAACTTAATCTTAATTTTTCCCTTTCCAACAATCTGACAGAGTTCATTATCCCCCAAATAAACAAGTCCAAAATCCCCTTGGACATAATCAATGAAATAACCTCTATGAGGTGTAGCATGAAATGAAGCACTAGAATCTAAAACCCATTAATCATCAACACTCTCTAAAGATAGAAGCAAAGCATCCTCTTCGGATTTGTTACTTACCACATTTGCCTCCTTGTCTCCATTTGATTTATCTCCTGCATTTTTCTTTTGATTTCAACAATCTTTCTTTTTGTGCCTTGCTTTCGCACAGCACCAACAATCATTTGGTCCTCTCGATTGAGACGTCCTCCCCTTAGACTTTCCTCTTGATTTCCCATGATTTCTAGAGTTACTTCCTCTTTCAGTCATTCTGCCCCTGCTTTGTGCATTAAAAGCACTTCCTGATGTAGATCCACCTGAGAATTTCCTATGAGTTTCCTCACTCAAAACAACACCGATCACATCATCATATTTTAGGGTACTAGATATAGGAACAAAATTACTCATCACCATTACCAAGCCATTCCAGCTTTCAGGAAAAGAACACAAAATCAAGAGAGCCCTAATTTCTTCATCAAAATTGATACCCACAGAAGATAACTGACTAGTAATAATATTAAACTCATTTAAATGATTTGCAATAGATCCACCTTTTTCCATTTTCATATTAAATAAACACTTCATGAGAAATACCTTGTTTGAAGCAGAGGGCTTTCATACAGTGTCGCTAGGGTTTTCATCAAATCTTCTGTCATCTATACTTTTGTAATATTAAATGCCACCGATGGTGCCAAGCATAACCAAATAATTTTGAGTGCCTTTTTGTCCAAAAGATCCCATTCAACCTCTGACATAATTCCCTAAATCTTGGCTTTGCCTTCCAATGGCTTCCATAAATCCTTCTGATATAGATAGTCTTCCATTTGCATCTTCCATAACTGGAAGTTTTACCCATTAAACCTGTCAACCCTCAGCTTACCCTCATCTGCCATCGCTCCCACTCAACTATGAGACTTTTCTGTAGAGGATAACTGAAAGACACCCTTGCTCTGATACTACTTGTTAGGGTAAACCACAGACAGAAATAAAAACTACATTCAAATATAACCAATAACAAAAAATAATAGATCACACAGAAATGAACACAAGGCACCAAGATTTAACGTGGTTCACCCAATCCCTGGGCTACGTCCACCAAACAGCAAGTCCAATCTTATTACAATCTAGTGATTACAACTTGATTACAATCCGCAATCCCTTACAGCTCAATAGCACCGTAAGAACCGATTTTGCATCACAACATAATGAAAAATACCCAACCCTAAACCCTTTTATACAAGTATTAAACCACTTTAGGGTTATAACATGTCGGCCATAATTAGCCATAACTTTAGTGGAAAATCTACGAATGATAAATAGTACCAAAACGATTGGCGAATAGTACAATTTTTTTTTTTCTTCAGGGCGATGCCTCAAACCCCACTAATTATGAAGTATGTACAGTACTTTCCTGATCATTCACCACAATCTAAAAAGAACTCCAATATATAATATACCATTTTATTAATAATTTTTTTCTAAGTTGACTATTCCTTTCATTATGTTGATGTTTATATATATATTCTTTGTCACATGGCAACATAGCCAATCCATTAGATGAGAAAGGTAGTGATGTTGCTCCCACCCCTTCTCTAGCACAAATAAACCTTCTGTATAAAAAGCTATGCAATTGTAACTTTACAAAATGCCATATTATTATGTTATTTTAGTTAAGGTTTTGGCCTTGTTTTGATTGTTTTATTGATGTTTTTGTCACAATTTGATGCTTAGGGAAAGAGAAAAGAACATATTACACAACAAAATATACTTTCTGATATGGAGGTCATAGTATTATGTGATGATCATATCACATATAGTAGTGACCCTATAACCATGTGTAAAAAGACCCTCAAGAGAATCAATCTACAAATTCTTGGGCTTGTGATGGATCAAAATCCAATAGAAGAGAAAGAGGGCACAAGAAATGAATTGTGTCATAGAGCACAATGTCTGGAAGTAAGCAATAATGAATCTTTTTCTAGGACAATAATTCAATAAAGCTTTATGTTGTACACTAATTTATAGATCATGAACCATAATATGTATATTTTGTTACATTAATTTTTGAGACCTTACCAAGTTGTTCCACCTAATGAGGGTACTACTGTAGCTCCTACAGGTATATGATTTTAATTCTCAATCATCAGAAGGGAAATTATTTTCTTCATGATTATTATTGACAATTTTATATTACTATTGTCATATTTTTTCAATCTACATTTTAAAAAGACATTACATTTTGTGTGTGTGTGTGATGTAGGTACACACTCTACCACTGACAAAGGTATGCTCTAGTACCACTGATGAAGGGCCACACCACCCTTACAAACTCACAATTAAGATCACAACAATATGGAGATAAAGAGATGACAAAAATGCTTCATAAGGCTTGCATTAATATTTGAAATTCATTACAATATTTTCCAAATGGAAAAACTCCAAACTCTTATAATATAAGAGAGATTCCTCACTAAGAGCTTCTACTTCCCAAACTTCTACTTCTCAAGCTTTCTTACAAGAGATTACATTCAAAGAGCTTCTATTTCCAAACTTGATTACGAATGATAATAAGCCTTGCTTAAATAGGCACTTCTAACCCAAGACATTACAAACACAACCAATGTGGGATATAAGGTAAATACAACTACCTTTAAATAAATATTAAATTCCCACCCAAATACAACTAAGCACCCAACAAATATTAAATACATGATTTATCCAAAACCTTCTAGAATTCCACCTACACACCTTGATAAATGGAATGCCAACTATATATTTTTTTCTTTTTATTCACGCCACCTATGCACATTGAAAATAGGAATTTCTCTTTTTCTCATTTTTTCTACTTTTTATTTTTAATTATTTTTCTTCCTATTTTCGTCACTTTCTCTTTCCTCCACAATTTTTTTTTTGTTTCTAATAATTTAATTTTTTCATGCAAGATGCTCCTGCATCAGACTCCCTTGGTAGATAGAAAAGTGTGTCCCACACATTGACGCCAAAAGAAAGATATACAACCATCTTCATCTTCACCTCAAGCTTCCACCTCAACAGGGACAAGAAAAACAATATGCAAATCTTTCACATTTTTTTTCCATTAGTGTGTGTGTGTGTGTGTGTGTGTGTGTGTGTGTGTGTGTGTGTGTGTGTGTGTGTGTGTGTGTGTGTGTGTGTGTGATTATTTTTTAGGTGTTGATGATGTGCATACCTTTCCTTCTACGATGTTGGCCAACACTCTAAGATTGCCAACTACAGGATCGACAACAAGGAGCATGCAAACATCCACACCTGTTGCAACTAGAGTTGGTAAATCCTTGTATTGCTACATTTTGTTATGTGTTTAATATGATTTGATTTGTACTTTCTTGTTCATTTGAGTATAGTATGACATTGATTAACTTTGTGCAGGGACATGTACACCTTCTCATGATGATAGAATAGATACCAATACTGGTGATAATTTACCAACCTTTCCTAAAGCAAAGTGTGTTACTTCTACTAGATTGTTAGAGGCATCATTGTTGATGGCTGAGAAAGATATGATTCTGTTAAAATTTCCTAAGATTCTAGGTACTTTAAAATTGTAATTATTTAGAGTATAATTGTAGTTTACTTATTTATAACTCATTTTTGACTAATTATCCCATGATGATTTTTTAGAAAATGATCTTTTTTGTGAAACTTTTTATGATTTAACATTGAAGATATTTGGGCCTACATTACGTAAAAGATACGTAGCTTGATATAATTGGTTGCTACATTTTTCCATTCATCCATTTGTTGTAGTATATTCAAGGTACATAGCTTGAACTAATTTTTTTAATCTAGCAATTTTTTTTTTGTTAAAAGGTGGAATGAGCATGGTCCTAAATTAAAAGATAAGCTCATAAAAACTATGCAAGAGCTTTGTGGTCAAAATATTTTGAACAGAGTCCAAATTCTTAAAAAAGCTTGCAAATATCTAAAGATTGTGAGAGACCAATATGGAAGGGCTCTAATGCTCAACCCAAAGTATGAGCATCTTCCTATGGTTCTAGAGTTGGAGTGGAATGAAATCATTGAAGATGCAAAAGAGATAAGACTAAGAGATAAAGTAATTAACCCACCACCTAGAAAAAATAGGTATGTGGTAGTATTAATGTAATTATGCACATAATAATGATCTTTATATTTATATAATCTAACATATTTCTAACATATTTCAAAGTTTACATATATAGGTTTTAGGACACATAAAAGGCCACACAAGCTAGGAAAGAGAAGGTCAGTCAACACCATCTTGGCTCTGGTGGATATATGAGAATTCACTCACACCTTGTAAGTAGTAGTAAATAAAATTTTGTATCAATTTTTTAAATATAAAATTACAAATAAGAAATACATTCAATATTGACAATATTATGCAAAAAATGTAGAGCTTTAAATTTAATGTAGCACCCACAAAAGAGGACAAACAAATTGGCTTCAAGAAAGGCTATAAAGTAGTGGTTACCTGCCACCACATAGATTCTAGTGGCCAAAGAGATGTAGAAGATTCTGGTGCACTGTTTTACACACAGGTTAATAGGTCTAATGAATAATAATATAAATTGATAACTTCATGAGAAATAATCTATTTGATGTTAATTTCGAACAATGATAAGAATGCAAGCATGACATTTCACTACATCCCACTACTCTCAATATAGATCTTACTCATGATGGTGAAGGCATGGATCGTATACATGACGAAGTCCTTGATGTGCATCAAAATGATATAGACACATTTAATTTCTATTAAAAATTAATTATTTAATTATTAATAAAATTTAACATCTTAAATTGTAATTGGTGTAACCTTTATGTAATAATTTTTGAGTATGCAAAGCATGATGTTAGTGTTGAGCATGTTGAGGTTAGGGATGAACATAATGTGAGAGTGCTGATGTGACACTATGAGGTAAAGAAAGATCCCTATTATGTTCTTTAGATTAATGAAATACTTATATCATTAAAAAATAAAAAATAAAACCAATTTATTTCTTATTGTAGGGGCACATCAGCCTTGTCCTCGAAAAAAGAAGAGGAAACCTCATGTCATAAGATTAGAATCAAAAGAGCCACAAGAGAATACCAAAGATAGTCATGATGTTCATATTAGCCTTTATCTTCAACAAAAGAAAAAACAATACAAGAATTGAATGTTAAAAACCTTGTTTGAGGATGAATGTATCGATGAAACTTTATGAATATTGCTTATTAATGAATCTTATGTCATGTTATTGAGTATTGTTATGTGATTATAATGATTGACATGTTCATGAATTATTGATGAATGTTTATAGGTCTTAATGAATTATATGTTGTGTTAATTAATGTTATGTGAATATAATGGCTGATGTGTTCACAAATTATTGATGAATGTTTATACGTATTAATTAATTGTATGCTATATTAATGAATGCAGTTATGTGATTATAATGATTCAATGATATACTTCTAAAATAAATGAATGAAATATTTACTTATTTGTTAATGGATAATTTAGAGTGATTATAGGGGGTGGGGGGAGAGGCCAAATGAGCTTCCACCTTCATGTGGTTGGCGTTGTTAAGTAAATAATATGAAATGATTCTCGCAACCAATTGAAGCTCAAACCAAACCTATCAAAACTAAACATCAATATATGGTCCCATCAATTCTTCACAAATGCCTTACAAACTTGACACTCGAATAAACCTTCAATAAATCTCATCATAAGACCTTCTAAATAGGATCTAATGGATCAAACTCATTTGTTGATTACAAAGGCTTTATAAAAAAACTCCCAATGGAAGCTTTTCCATTTCCATCACAATCTTATTTGAATGTCATACTGTGTCTATGGCATAATAGTGACACATGAAAGGATCCAAACCTTCCCAACACACACTTCAAACCAAATAAATAACCTCAATGCACTTGAACCATACAGATCTTGAATCAACTCATTTTCAAGTTGTTTGTCCTTTTGCTACTTCAACCCCATCTTCCTCTCCATGGCATCAAGCCTCATATTGATCTCTTTCTCAGTAGTGTATTTGTACCTCCTTTCCTCACACACAAGTTTCCTCTTCTCATATTGCTCTCTTTTCTTCTTTACATTAATCAACAATCCCTTCAATGCATTGTTATATCAGTCAAAACATATAAATATTCTTTAAATGTTGATGATAGTGTAATTTCCTCTAGAATAGAATTCCTTAGCGACCTAAATAAAAAAATTTAGGAATGAAATATATGATTTATGGAGGGTCCTCTTGCATGAGACATTTTCTATTTGTAGGTTTTTCCCAAAGATGGTTCCATGCATATATTTTAGCTTACGATAATGAAAGTATTCTTCTAAGATTTGGATTAAATCTATATTTTTGATTAATTTGTTTCATCCGTCTTGGTTTCAGGAAATGAAGAAGGAGTCCCTAGTTCAATATGAAATCTCAATTGATATGAATAGGACATTAGGTGGAGTTGAAAAATGCAACATGCTTGCATTTTTTATACATGTCATTAATGTAAACGTGTTGGGTTTTTTTAGCTTCCACTATTGCTCATGCACATGGACCGTTGTTGCATGTACATTCTTGATTCAGAGTGGATGGATTTTTTTTAGATTAGAGAGAGAGTAAATAAAGACATATGGATGCTTAACTGGCTACAAACAATTATTCTTTACTATTTACATTCTATCACTGAGTTCCCTTTTTTGACTATTGCTACATTCTACATTTTAATGTTATTAAAAGTAATGTTTTGTTTCCTTTGTTGAAATGTGTCATGTCTTCATTCACTAAAATTGATCTCTTCTAATTGCAACCATATTGGTAACATATTGATCTTAGTCTTCTTAAAGTGTTGTTATAAATGCTAATTGATCATGATTTCACTATATTTGGTTGTAAGGTACCGAGAAGCAGGACTGAAAAACTTAAGTTGGAGTGCCCAAGTTTGACAATGATACTTGAAGTTTGTTACTGCACTAACAATCCCTTTTATTAATTTATGATCTGGTTAAGATATTAATGGTTTTAGTTTTCCCCTTAAAATAATTTTAGTTATAACTTATTTTTGTATCATGTCATTTTTGTCTCTCACAAGCATTATTGTTATTTATGTAGATGGGGATGCTATAACTTTGAAGTCTCCAACATGATTGGATCACTTTTGTAAAATGATAGGGATTGATCACTCTCCCCATACAAATGTTGAAAGCACCATCATTGCACATAATTCTATCTTTAATCAATATATCAAAGAATGTGTGGTGAGTCATGTGTTGCTTCTCAGAATGTTTGTTTCACTTACTCTTTCATAGAAATCTTAGTTTTCTTTGGTAAAAATAAATTAGCCTGCAATATGTGTAGGATTTTATGAATCCCTTTTATTAATTTATGTGCACTATGTTTTCAATAGCTTGCAATCTTAGCTTTCTTAGGTAAAAAAAAAAATCTTGCAATATGAGTGTAACATCCTAATTTCCTAGGTCTAAATTAACAACAAACATACTCAAGAGATACAATTATCACTTCATCTTCATAGGAAGTCAGTTAAATCAGTTTTGATCATATGAAAAAGGATTGATGGTTAAATCAATTAAACAAAATTTTCTCAACTAAAAACTTTAAACACCATCAAATGAAAATTACTATAGAAGTTAAAAATTCTATCCCATGAAATTTGAGATCAAAATCAAAGCTAGGGATGCTTCTGCAACAGCTTGGGTTAGTCCACAAATACCACTATAACAATATCACATGATGACTACCATCTAGAAACCACTATCTCAAAATTAAATGATGATTACGATGAAATACCACTATTTTTTTTAATTAGGGCATCACATATCACTGTATCAATTAGGGCATTGATTACCATTATTTCATTTAGGGCTTTTAGTTACCATGATATCACTTAGGGCTTCTGATACTACTGAATCAAAAAGGGCTTCCAATACCACTAATTCAATATGGGCTTCCAATACCACTGTACCATTTAGGGTTCTAGATACCATTGAATCAATTAGGGCTTCAAATTCCTTTCCTTCCAATTGCTAAATCATGGCAGTAACTCAAGATTAGAAAATATGCTCATATTCAATATTCATATAAAAGAAAAACAATCCATAAATCTATCTCTCGTATCTAGGTGTAAACTGATTGTAACGATGAAATAACTCAATTAATCTTACCTTCTTGCATACACATCATAAAAGTGATAACACCTATTTTATGATAACAATGGAATGCATAGCTTATGTTTATTGGTTGTGTTGGCATTAAGTTAGTATTGCTATTAGTGAAAACACTTATTCATATCAGTATAGTTACCAAGCTCAACACTTAGTTTCCTACACTCACCAAGCATTCTAGTGTTAATCAAGCTTTGAAGAGTTCGGCAATTTACACCAAGCAGAACAGTGGCTACTGAGTGAATTCAGACAATGTGTAGACTAGTAGTGTCTACTGAGCTTCATAGTGTCTACCGAGCTTCATAGTGTCTACTGAGCAATAAGTTTGTGCCATAGAAATTCAGTGTAAACTAATCATTGGAAGAAGTAGTATTTACCGAGTGAAGCAAGGTAAACTCAGTAAGCAGTATCTACTGAGTGACACTACATCTACCAAGTCACCAGTGGTTACCAAGTTCAGAATTACTTTGAGTAATTAGTATGGATCGACCCTTCACTTCTATTGAGTGCATGATGATGCTGTGTAATGTAGTGGATGCTGAGTATCAGAAGGTCATTGAGTTAGTTCAGTGAACCCTAGTTATTTACTATTGGGCCAAATTTGTAATGTGTTTTTCACTTGCATTTTGGCTGACCTTGTAATTTTGTAAATTTGAAAGGTATACATGTAAGGTGTATTGTAAGATATCATTTGTATCAAGCAATATAGAAGTAATGTGAAATATTTTTGAGAAGCACATTCGAAGAATTATCAGTAGCAGTTCAAGGAATACAACAAGGTCAATACAGAGGAAAAAAAGTTATATCCATCACATAAGGTGATCAGTGCATAAAGGATCTTATCAGCAATCAGTTCTAAGTAGATCCACTACTTCATCTTAACAGGTGAATCAATTTCTAAATCTTTTAACAAGGTAGACTTAACAGTCTTTGTATAAATCTCTTAACCAAGTGCATATTTCATTGTATGTTTGTAAATCCACTAATAAGGTGGACCTACTAGTCCTTTGTGCTCCTAATAGGGCAGATCACCAGAAGTGGTCAATGTAAGCCTTAACAAGCCAACTTTATGCTGTAGTAGTGAAGTTTTGTGGGTATCATCCCCACCTCAATTTTACTTTCTATTTGGAAGGTTTTTGGGTCACCAAAATATTGTGTTCTTTTGTGTGATGAATGTTTTATCTTTCAATATTAATGCATGCAGTAGCATAGATTGATTTGTGGTAAATTTAAGAGGAATAAATATAAAAGTTACTGATTCACCCCTCCCCTCTTAGTAACTTGTCATATCTTGAATATTTTTTAAAATTGGTATCAGATCTTTGTGTTTCTTAGGATAAAAGTTTGACAGCTTGAGCAAAGATCTAAGGACAAATGGAGATATTCAGACTTGACAAGGCAATTGAAAATGAAAAGCTAGATCTGGAAATGGCCATAGCTCAACTCAAAGAAGCAAAGGAGCATCTTTCCTAATCCCTAAAAAGAAGGAAGGAACTTGAAAGAAGAATGGATTACCATTAGTATGTTGAAGAAAATATTGAAGACTTTTTCCCATCAAGTAGCTCAGATGAAGCTAATGAGGCAATCAAGGAACTCCTAGCAAAGAATGACTCTCTGCAAGAAGAAGTAAAGAAACTCAAAAGAGAACAAGAAATTCAATCAATCAGGCTATGTGAAATTTTGGAACAAAGGAATAAGGAAAATGAAGACTTGGAGGCAAGAAATAATGAAGAACAGAATCAATCCAATTAGCATGAAGACCTCATTGATCAAATCACTAAAGCAAATGAAGAAATCATGATTCTCAAAGCAAAAAATGAAAGAATAAGAAGTGATCTAAATTATGAAAGGGAAATTAATGAAAGAATAATGAGAGAATTGAGATGTGAAAATAAAATCGTTGAAAAATTAAAAAATGACCTAAATGCTGAAAAAATAATCAATGAGAGAATGTTGAAATCACAAGAAGACATGAATCAATTGAATTAGCAAAATGAGCAGAATCTTCATAGGCAAAAAGGTAAAGTGGGACTTGGATACAATGAAGAACAAGGTGAATCTTGCAAGCAAGGTGCAAAAAGGAATAAAAAACTATCATGCAATCATTGTGGAAAAATTGGCCATACATCAAATAACTATTGGAGCAATGGAAAAGAAAAATTCAATGGAAAGTGCTACAATTGCAATCATCATGCTCACAAAGCCAATGAATGCAAGGAGAAACCAAAATTTGAAGGTAAATGTCACAAATGCAAAAGCATGGTCACAAGGCATCTCAATGCAGATCCAAATCATTCAATCTAGCTGAACAATTTGTAAAGGCATTATTTGGATGGGACTACAATACCTAGTGCAAATGTCATTATTGTGGAGAATATGGACACACTGGCATAAATTGTGCAAGGCATCACCTAAGAAAGAAGGATACTACTATAAGGTGTTACACATGCACTAAACTTGGTCATATAGCTAAAAACTACATGAATATAAGCAAAATTGAAGATGAAAGGAAAGCAAGGGATGACAACATAAGGAAACAAATGAGGCAGCAATGGATTCCTAAATCTACAGAGGATACAAGCTCAAATCATGGTAGTGAAGTTACTAAAGAAGTGGGTGACTCCATCCTCTCAAACTAAACTTCTGAGAATGTGTTGGAGCTGTACTCAGCAAGAAAATCATAAGAAGTTCCAACAAATATAAGGAATGCAATTGATCCAATTAGTATTTTAGATACAGAGGGATCACAGAAAGGTTATCTTTCATGGAGTTGCATTAGACTCTATCGAGGAAAGTTGGTTGAAGACCTTACTAAGCGAGGTCAGGGGTAAAGGAAATTTGGTTTGTTCACTGAGTTGATACTCTTGCTGAGTTAGGTTAGTGGATGATAGTTTTTCACACACTATGTCATAATGGCATTGAGCATTTATGAAATTTTCTCAACAAAAGGGGTAATTTTGACTTCATTTTTCATCACATTCTAAGTACTCAAAGAGCATTGTAGTGTTTTTGAGTGACTTAGCAGTAAGATCTTCATGAATTTTATCATATATTGAGAAACGATGGCATCTACCAATAGAAGCAACACTAAACCAAAGAACGGTTCCGAAATGCTGGTTAAGGGCATTGAATGGAAAGCACCAAACTTCAAAATCATTTTGGCTATTGCTGAATCACTTGATCCTTACGGTGCTCAGTCACAAATCTTGCCAAAGGTACTCCTAATTAACAACATAAGAACTCATTTTAAATGTATTTTTCAAGAATTAGGGACATTAGAAATGCATAATGCCTGAGCTGAAATGTGTTGATGGAGTTTTGAAATCTGAGCATAAACATTTGGAAGCTAAAGGATTAACTCATATCCCTCACATGCCTCAAAATTTCCAAGTAAAATGGATAAGATATATATTGAGCTAGTTTCACATTGGTCAATTATGGTTGGAGAAACCCATTCTAATTACAAAGAAGATGATACACAAGGTTACAAATCTGCTAATACTAAGAAAAGCTAAGTTGACCAAAACCCTAGGTCAGGAGGAACTGCAAAAGAAAACCCTAGCCGAGTGGGAGGGTAGAGGTTTGAAAATAAACAATGTCACTGACATAGAGCTTAGGTTTGGCATCCACATCATTGCACATAAGATCTATAGCTCGAGTCAGTCGAACAATGTTCCTTGTGAGGCAGTTGACCTAGCATACAAGGTTATAAAGAAGAATCTCGAATTTGATCTATCATATGTCTTATTGAAGTAATTGAACAAAAATATTGAAAGTATGAAGATTTCCAAGAAAAATTCCTTCAAGTTTGGTTAATTGCTTGTTTGCTTATTCTTTTATGTTCAAAAATTCTTTCCATCTAAGGGCATAGTCGTATGGAGGAAAGACACCCATGTTCTTTATCAGATAAATGAATTTATTGAAGAAATGGGTGAAAAATTTGAAAGGGTGTTCGATAACTATTTTGAGGCATTCAAGGAGAAAATGAACAACAGATTTCGTATCCCACCCAAGCTTGTAGAAGACTACAAGGATGATATATGTTTCATGGTGGACTATGACAGAGTATACATTCAAGCAGTCATACCAAGAGTGGCATGGGTAAAACCATTGCCTTATGAAATTAACATTGATGAAGCTAGAGACATCATTGAGGCATTAGTAAATGAGCCAGCCAATCCTAATCTTCCTACATTTGGAACATATGAGGAAGCCAAGAAGAGGATAGAGCTTAGTATCAAGATTCTTCAAGCTCTCAATAGAGGCAAGAAGAGAATTGCCAAATTGAAGATAGCTGAAGGTCCTCTAATGCTTACCGAGGGCAAGGGCGAGGATGAAGAAGAGGAATATGAAGAAGAAGAAGAAGAATCAGAGAAAGAGGAACCAAAAAGGAAGAAAGGTAGAGTGATTATCACCAAACCTTAGAAGAAACCAATTGTAGTGTTCTCTAGGAGAGGTAGGAAAGGTAAAAGTGAACCTATATTCATTCGCTCTCCACCTACATTTGAGGAGAGGATGAAACATCTAAGAGTTGGAGCAGGAATTTGTAACTTCAAAGTTCTCAAATATGAGACTCGGACTCCAACTGAGCAAAAAGAGATTGAGGACTTAGTCATGGAGAAGATGGGTATTTGGAAATATTCCCCTAAACAAATTCAACCTCAAATCCATGCAGATCTTTTTGCCAAAATCCAAGTCAGATGGGAGAACACAGGGCAAACTATAAAAGAAATCTTTAAACAAGAATTGAGACAGTTAGTATCAAATCTAACTAATGCAAAAGTGAAGAAGGAAATAAAAGAGCATGAAGATAGAATGATTCTAAAGCTTAACACATGTTTCATATTAATGAATAACATAGAATCAATGGTTAAGCATGCCTTAGACATTTGGAGAGATGTATATCATCTCAATAAACCATCAGATCAAACTATTGTTATTAAAACTGATGATAGTGATGACGATGATGATGAAAACACTCCTTCCATCTTAGCTACTACAAGAGAATTGCATGCACTAATGGAGGAGAAGGAAGAAGAAGGAAAGGAGGATGAAGCATAAGAGGAAGAAAAGGATGAAGATGATCTGGTCAGAATTGTAGTAGAATCAATTGCATCTCTTCCTCACACTCCACCATATACTATCACATCTGTGGTGATAGCTTCTACTAGTGAGATTGTGAGCACACCAGGAACATCAATTGCTCAATCTTCACCAGCCACCTCCCAGCTCGAAGTGTCTGCAATGGAAGTGTCAAGAACTTCATCTATTGAGCTGACTATTACTTCTTCAGCTACCAAGTTAGCTTCCTCTGCTTCTACATCTTCAGTAAGTGCATCAGTAAGTTCTACAATTTTATCTTCATCAATTCTAGTAAGCTCTACATTTTGGTTTTCATCAGCATTTTCTACATCCACTTTGATTCTAGTTAGTTTAGACACTTCTATGGGTATTCTACTAAGTGTGGCACCATTTTTGAGAAGTGTTTAAGTTTTTGATCCGGTTAGTATTCCTATTGGCATTCAATCCTTAAGCCCTATTCCATTTTTCATTGCTAGCCCTTCTATGTCTACTATTGTGTCTATTCCAAAGGTCAAACCAGTAATGACTGAAGTAAAATGAAGGCAACCATTAAAAATTCTGATCACTAGAAAAGAAATTGAAGAAGACATTGACTTAGACACCAAGATAATAATACCTAAGATTGATTATGAGACTACTACTATTGAAGAAACGAGGTTAGCCAATCAACTCATAGAGAAGAAAGCTATGCAGAAGCAGTTAAGGTCTAAAAGGGATAAGGAGTACAGAATAATTGAAAATGCCAAGAATATAATTACAAATTCTATAGGTGTTGAAGTGGATTCCACTCAACATATTTTGATTTAGTTAGAAGAGGTTGTACAAAAATATAATGAGGACTCCTCTAGACAAGAGAAACTAATTGAAAAGGCTGAAAGGAAGTTTGATAACAAGGTGCTATAGCATATTTCTTAGTAGATTGCAATCAAACAAGTGGAGTTGTCCACATTTGTGGGTAATTTTGAAAATTCTTTTAATAATGCTGCATCACTTTTTGCCAAACTTTGTGATGTCTCCAATTTTACCAATGGAATAAAGGAGAAGCTAACTAAGATTGACGTTGATATGCAATCAAGTGCATCAAAGTTGTAGATTGATCCCTCTTCTAGCTCCTCTCATCACACCAAGGTGAAATATTTGGTAGATATGCAGGAAAAACTTCTAAGTGAAGAAGCAAGAATAAGAGCAAACTTGATTGATATTCAGAACATGGTCTTGCCAATAATGGATATAATGTAGAAATATATTACTCATTGCAAGACATTGGTCCAGGATCAAAATTCCTCAGTGGTTGGTCACACGATCAAATTATTAGCAGAAGTTCAAATTTCTCTCTCCACTTTCCAAATTTTGTAAGAGAATTGGGATCACTCATTCACCCTCATTCTCAAGGTACATCAAGAATTTCTATCTCATTTTGGTGTAACTATATAGATATTATATGTAGCCCTTTGGCATTACTATCAAAAAGGGGGAGTGATATTATTATCAAAATTTCATTACCTATGAAATTTTGTTTTAACATTCATTACTGTTTATCAATTGCATTCATTTGTCAATGTTCACAGAAATAGAAAAAGTACATTGCATTGATAAAATGAGAAATTTTTTTATTTATGTTAAACAATGACAATTTTTATTTTGAAGTTTATACATTAAAGAATTAAAAAACATGTACTAAATGAAAAAGTGATCAAAATCTCTCACACAAGGCTATGAGAGTAACCTATTCACTATTCTTGTGCAAATAAGGAACATGTAGAAAATAGAATAAATGATACAAATGAACATGCAAACATAGAGAAAGGGAACCAACCATTGCCTGGGGGTATATGGCTGGTCTGAGCCCGCATTCTCGAGGTTGCCTTGATGAAACTGAGTTCTCCCTAGTTCCCTAAGCATACAAATCCTGCAAAAAAGTCAAAGAAAGGTATGGGTTAGATCCATATGGATCTAAGCAATGTCTGGTTCTGTAAAACATACATATACACTTGTACCATTTACCCTTGATCCTGATTTGAACAAGAACAATGAATTCAATTAATCATGGAGCAGCAATATCAGAAGTCTGAAAATCAATGCATACAAGTGATTTATTATTAACATGTTTGTGCCATGTGTAGAAAGAAGAGACATTAAAATGATCAACAACAAGTGCAAATGCTAATGAAGTTGTTTATAAGTGTCATGAGCCCATGCTTGAACCCTATAAGTCAACTCAATCAACATTTTTTTAAATCCAAAAATGTAGATTAATTGTTGCCTGGGAAGAAAGAAGGCAGTTTGTTGTAGTAAAGAGAACACATTTGAGCTTGAATCTTGTGATGGGACTCATGAGAAAAAATCCATCAGTTATACCAAAAAGGATTAATATTTGGGGAGTTTTTTTGTTTGAGTAAAGTATATAACCTTGGATCCTTTAGAGAACGAGCATGTTAAGTGCATTTGTAATATCCATGTGATTCAAGATTACATTTGCAAAGGAGCTGACAGACATCTATTCCAAAGGTGAATAATACTAATGTGGATAGAAGTGTGGGTTCTATACATGCCACAACATTGAGTTGTTTATGCAAACAAGCAAATTCAGCACCTCTATGATCAAGAAACAAATACAGTGAAATTTATAGGTGGAGAGTATTCTAATTGACACACTATAATTCCCTCAAGTCAAAGAGTATAAAAGCTTATTCAGAGCTCATATTATTTGAATGTTGAAATCCAGAAAGAGTAAGTCTACAATGGCTAGCTCTTGATTTCAGAAGAATAAGCCACATAAAACTCGGTTTGCATCAAAATCTTCACGGCATATACACAAACTAGTTGAGTTAGGTGCAAAGATATCCAAGGGTTCATAGCATGATATGAGTAAAGGAGCAAAAGCTACCAGGATCCAATGCTGTAAAATGCTTCGAGAACAAAAGTGGGCTGCACTTTTGGTAGAAAAACCTTCTTTAACTGGCTCAACAAGTCCCCCATGGATTATTGTACTATTTCCTCTTTCATCAAATGTTCAATTGACAAAACTAAAGCAAAAACTTTCGTCAGCAATTGCTTCGAATGAAACATGCATTTTGAATGGTGCAGATACAATGCAGATTGATATATCAGATAATGGAAAAATAGAAGCTATAACAGATGTTCTTTGTTCTTCTACTTGCAAATTAAGATCAACAATTTTGGAAGCACCACATGGCGATCTTCATACATGCTTAGACATGGCAAAGGTTGCAGATATAATTGCATTTATAGCTTCGACTGATGGCCATAGCAATGGAGTTGTGCACAATCGATATATTGATCTAATGGGAAGCCAATGCTTATCTATGCTTAGAGCTCTGGGTTTGCCCAACACTAATGGCTTGATTATTGACTTACCAATGGATCAAAGGAAGAAATAGGATGCTAAAAAAGAATGCATTTCAACTCTTACAAATGAATTTCCAAAAGACTGTAAAATCTTCCCTACAGATATGAAGGATGACTTTCAAAAGTTAGTAAGATATTTAGGTAAGCTGCGCTTGTCAGTACCTCAATGGAGGAATTAGTGGCCTTTTCTTATGGCTTAGCAGGTTGAAATTTCAACATTGGACCATGATTTAGGCAAGAGTACACTACTTTTTTCAGGCTATGTGCGAGCACAGAATCTATCTGTTAACCAGTTGGTTCATGTGCAAGGAGCTGGAGATTTTCAACTGGATCAAATTGACATTCTTGAAGATCCATTTCCTCTTAATTGACACAAGAAGAGTAAAGTGGATTCCATGCAATTAGATGATAACTCACAAAGTCAAAAGATTCTTTGATCATTGGTGCCAAACACATTAGAGTAGGAACACATTGTTGTTGAGAATGTTCTAGATCCTCTTGCAGGCGAACATACATGACCAACAAAAGAAGAGAACCCAGAATTTGAAGAACATTCTTCTTAATACAATAGCAAGGAATTCTTGTAACAATCCTATGGATGGTAGCCATAATACCAGTAAAAATAATGCAAATTCATACATGCTTACCTGTTATTGTACATGGCAGCTCGAGATGAATGAATGGACATAGTTTTTTACCTAAAAAACTATGAAAAGGGGAAAAATCAAATGGAGTGATGTCTTCAGTCAGCCCACAAATTACATTTCAAGCTCTCATGGCGGCAAGGGTTTCATAACTCTTCATTATTGCAAACAAGAAGCAAAATGGAAAAATGAAATATGCTTAATGATGTTAGGGTTCATATGCAAAAGACACCGTCTTCTATATTGTAATATCTTTTCAAGTCTGAGCCCTTATGCCTATCGGCATTTTTTTTCCCCTTAGTTTTGTTTAATAAAGCTCAATGTGTAAATATGTTAATAGTGTGTTAATATTATCTTGTAAAAGATATGTTAATATGCTATTAAGTTTTCTTATGAGCTTTATTTTATTTTGTATGTGCATAAGCATTTAATAATTGATTTTTATGATCAATTAATTACCTGTGAGGCATGCAGAATTAGTTGGGGGAACAAATAAAGGGAATATAGGACTTGCTTGAGCATATTAGGGATCAAATTAAGAATTCCAAGGGGTTGTTAAGGGGTATTTATTGACAATTTGAGCCTTTTGGGGGCAATTTTGATAAGTCACATGGGTGGTTGATAGCTTGGCTTGACTTTTCTAGTCATTGAATGCTTGTTGGAGGAGTGGGGAGGCTATTTTCAGGGCTATGTTTGTGCATACGACCCAAGAGGTTGGGTTTTGTACTTAATGAGTTTTAGAGCTCATTAGAAGTTAGTTCTAAGTTATGCAAAATAGTATGGAGTGATATTTTATCTCGAGTACTGTTATGTGCTTTTTCTGTAACTATTTTGAAGAAAAGTTGAATATATAAAAAACGTTTTACAGGTTCATTTTGGAAAGGATTTTCAAGCCTCAATCTTTTTCAGTGGTACTGTGTAGTTTTTTTTTTTGATTTGATAAGGTTAGTCTATGAATCCAAGGGTTCCTTGTTAATCTGTCTCAGTTCATACCTTGTCACCGAAGTGTATTTTGTCTGCAGGTCACCTTTTGTGTTTGTTTCATTTTCATCTTATTAAGTTAAAAATTTCTATTTTTCTTAATGAGTGAGAATCAAAACCTTAATGTGAAATATTGTTGTAGGCCAATATAAAGTTTGAGTGCTCATTAATTTTTTTCTTGTATTTTGATGGTGAAATGGTCGTTATTAGTTGAAAGCTTTCTTTGAACATTTTTGGTGCATCACCTTTTAGGAAGTAGTTTATTTTTTCCATTTTTTTTGTAATCTTCCTTAACCCTTTTATCAACAAGAAAGTAGTGTTAGAAGAATCAATCAGGTGATTTCCCATAAAGGAGCCGGCCTAGAATCTAGAGGTTCAGTCATTGATAGGTTACCCACAGCCTTTGGTTGTTCCAATGTTGGCCTAAATTATCAAATTTCTATTGTAATTTGATAGGGTGCAAATTTAGGTGACAACAATTTTTGGCATGCCCGGTGGGACTCAAGGAGTTTTTTTACTTCTTTTGTGTATTTCTGATATTGTTGTTGGTGTGTTCAACAATATATTCTTCTGCAAAAGGTAGAAATAAGCACACTTGGTGACTCCATTACTCTAGTATGAGTATTTTTAGTGCAGTAATTTATGAGTAAAGTCCAAGAAAGAAGCAGTGCTGCATCTCTTCAATACAGTGAGCTATCAGCACCTAGGAGAGGTAGGAGAACAACTGACAGAGTGCAAGAAAGCTTAGTCAAGACAAGAAGAGAAAAATCTATTCCTCCTCCTGCAAGTCCAGTATTAGTACAACCATTCCCAATAGTGTTTTTCAGAAGAAGAAGAGAAAAAATGGCAAGAGCTTTTGCTACATTTGACCAAGGGAATCCTTTAAATCTAGCACAACATGATCCCATACTAGTGGCTGCTTTGAAAAGTTTACCATACTTTTTCAGGAGAAGAACAAGCCACTCCTACAGAGCATATTCAAGATGTAGCTAATTTATGTGCATTACATCATGTGATGGAAGACAATATTGCAGTTAGGCTTTTGGTAACCTCATTTAAAGGAAAAGCTCTAGAATGGTATAGAAGGTTAGCTGCAACATCCATTATAGATTGGGACCAGTTGGGAATAACCTTGTGTGACTTTTTAAAGGATACCTCAAATCATTTATCTCTGATGGAGCAATTGTCAACTATCAAGCGAGCTCCTCATGAACAAGTATCTGATTTCAACTTCAGATTCCAAAAGACTTGAGAAAGAATTCATGCGACAGTAAGGCCATCTGCTGAGCATGCATTCTTATACTTCCTAAGGGCATTTAACAACAACATTGCTATAATGATTCAATCATTAGGAGGAAATACTTTCCCAAATGCATATCAAATAGTTATAAGAGCAAAAAACAATTTGATACAAGCTGGTCAAATAGCCCCAAGGCCTGCAATGCCTATTTTTCCAGTTGCACCAAGGCTACCACTAGTAGAGCCATTGCAAGTAGCTCCTTTAGCAACCATTCTAGCTGTACCAGCATTGCTAGCACCAGGAACATCTTAGAATGCATTACAAACAGATGTTTTAGCTCAGTCAAATGAACTTCAAGAAATCAAAGGCTTTCTATAGAAATTTGGTAATGAGATAGTTAATATTAAAAAGCAACAAAGTCAGAATTATAGGCCTTATCAATAGCCTATACAACCTCGGTTTCAGCAAAACCAAGGGAAGAGGCCCGTGTTCCAACAAAATCAAGGTCAAAGAGCATACAATAATAGACCTTTTCAACCCTATAATCCAAACTTTTCCAGTACTTCAAAGGAAATGGTTCCTATTCAGAATAACTTGGTACAAGATTTCGAATGGTGCTATCCTTTTAACCAAGCACACAATCAGAATACTTGTGTGAATGGAATGATCAATTAGGCACTAATGATTCAGAGTATGCTAGTCAACCAGCAAGCTATAGCCAATGAAGTTTCAACATCTAATCAAGTAGAGAAACAACCTGAAACAACATTGTTAAATTGGAAAAAAGAAGACTTTTGTGGAGTTAACCAGGATGGTTCCACAATAGCAGATAACACGAGAAGCAAAAAAAGATCTTTGGATGCCAACATACTAGAAAAAGTAGCTGCGGTACCAGATAAACCAACAGTGGCCGTGGTTACAAATCAAACCCAGTAGATTCCTTCCAACCAAAGGATTTCACCAAGGGGTCAATCTTTACCAACTGCTAACCAATCAGCAAATGTACCCAAACAAAGCGTGCCACCTGCTGCCCCGACAACTGATAATCTAGCAATTCCTTCTAAAGGTGCCAAAGTAAGTGTCCCTACCTTCAATATTTAAGATTAAATGAAGAAGGTTAATGTTTCCATGTCATTTTGGGATTCTTTAACTATTCTAGGGCAAAAGGATTTGTTGCAATCAGCTTTGTGTGATTTGAATTTGTCTAGTGAGCCTAATCCTGATAGTGCTAAAGTCATATTGACTAATGTTGAAGAAAGTCCAGTAGTTCAAACTTTGGTATAGCCTAAACCACCTCCTTTTTATGTATCCTTAATTATTGGAAATAGCCTAGTCCATAACTATATGATCAATTCGAGAGCTAGCAGCTCTGTTATGCCTAAACAAATTGTGGACAAGCTAGGAATTAAGTATGAGCCTCTGGAAAAGGGAGTTGTTCAGCTAGATGGAACATCAGTAGGCACGATTGGTGTTGTTAAGGGTTTGGATTTGTTTCTCCATGCCTATCCAAACTTTTCTATTCCTCAAGATATCTACATCATTGAGTTACCCCCTTATTTTGCCTTGTGTCTTTCGCATGATTTCATTGCTAAGATAGGAGGTTATTTATCTTCAGATTGGTCACATATGTTGTTTAGGACTAGGTATGGCACCAAAGTCACTATCCAGTCTAAACCTATTGCAAAAGCTCACATTGAGCCCTATAATCCTAGCCCTATCAATGCCAACTTGATAATAAATGAATTAGAGGATAATGGGGTAGAAAGTCAAACTCTGATTGAAGGTATTCCAAATATACTTCTTGATGAATGGGTTGTTCAAGACCAAATGCAAAATATGTCAGCCCTTGTTGAATAGTCAGACCTTGGAGTTTACATGATGATAGAACCAAATGCTGTAATCCCAAATCTAGTCAAAGAAACTGAACAACAAGATGAGGAATTAGTTGAGAAAGTTTGGGACATGTATTTTGATGGTGCTAGAAGCAAAGTTGGAGTTGGTGGTGGTTGTATGCTGATATCTCCTAGTGGAAAGAGGTATTCTTCTTCTTGTCATTTCCATTTTAGCTGTTCCAATAACTTAGCTAAGTATGAGGCAATGATACATGGACTAGAATGGGCTAGAAGGATGGGAATCTATTGTTTAAGGATCTATGGAGATAGTGAATTAGTGGTTAATCAAGTGAAGAGTTTGAATATAGCCAAGAACAATTTGTTGAAATCTTACATAAATAGAGTATGGGATTTGTTAGAAGATTTTGATGCCATAAATCTGATTTCAATTCCAAGAAATCAAAATAGACACGCTGACAGGTTGGCCACAATAGGGGCAAAATTTAACGTTCCCAAGGAAGTCAGTAGCAAAGGCTGGAACAAACATATTAAGGTGGTTGTTAGACTGGCTATACCTGATTATAGTGTACATTGGCAGGTCTTTGATAATGACCAACAAATCATAGATTTTATCAGAGAAGAGGCAGAATTCTCTCTGATGAATCAAGATAAAATTCAGCATCTCTTTGATGATCAGATTATCCATCTAAAAAAAAACAAAGTTCCAAAATGATTGGTTACCCTTGAATCAGTATTTAATACTAATGATGAAGCTAAAAAGCCAAAATCTAGCATTCAAGTACAACAAGATCATTACGAATAGGTGGAGGTTTCAGCGAGGAAGAAACTTAAGCTAGGAAAAGTGTGTACAATAGAGGAGAAAGTATCTTTTATGCAGCTTTTTAATGAGTTCAATGATGTTTTTTCCTAGGAGTATGGAGACTTGAAAGGCTTTGATCCGAAATTAGCTCAGCATACCATCGAATTGGAAGCTAGTGCTAAACCAGTTAGGTAGAAACAAAGGCCTGTGAATCCAAAATTAGAGCCTTTAATGTAGAGAGAACTTAACAAACTGATTGTGAGCAACATAATTTTTCCAATCAAACATACTTCCTAGGTTTCAAATCTAGTCCCAGTGAGAAAAAAGAATGGTGAGATTAGGCTTTGTGTAGATTTTAGAGACCTTAATAGGTCCTCATTGAAAGATCATCACCCTCTCCCCTCAATGGAACAAATTCTGTAGTTTGTTTCAGGAGCTGAATGCTTTTCATTACTAGATGGTTATAGCAGATACAATCAAGTTTTGGTTAAAGATGAGGATCAGTATAAAACAATGTTTACAACTAAGTGGGGAACTATGGCCTATAAAAAGATGCCTTTTGGGTTGTCTAATGCTGGAGCAACATTCCAGAAAGCTATGGATATGGCTTTCGACAAACTAATGTACAAGATAGTGCTGGTATATCTTGATGATATAATAGTATTTTCAAAAGAAGCGAAGGATCATCTTGGCCATTTGAAATAGATTTTTCAAAACTGTAGAGAGTTTGGGATATCCTTAAATCCTAAAAAAAGTGTATTTATTGTTCACCAAGGCAAATTGTTAGGTTATATTGTGTCAAAAGAAGGAACCACCATTGATCTTGAGTGGGTTTCTGCTATTTTGGAGCTACCTTTGCCTCATCATAAAAAGGGGCTGCAAAGTTTCTTAGGAAGGATCAATTTTTTTTGAAGGTTCATTCATAATATTGCAGATTTGCTCAAACCATTGATAGCCATGCTCAAGAAACATGCAGTTTTCAGTTGGACAAAAGAGGGAAAGAAAAGTTTTGAAGAGATCAAGAAAGCTCTAAGTGAAGCTCCAACATTAACAAATCCGAATTTTGATAAGGATTTTATCCTTTATGCTTATGGGAGCTATTATTATATTTCTACAATTTTGGTCCAAGAAAATGAAGATGGCTTTGAATAGCCAATAGCCTTTTTCAGTCAAGGGCTTCACGACTATGAGCAACTTTATTCCTTTGTGGAGAAGCATGTGCTAGCTGTTATCAGAAGTTTAAAAAAATTTAAACCTCTAGTGTCTAACAACAAGATTAATCTTATGGTTTCTCATCCTAGCGTGAAGGATTTCCTCTTAAACAAAGATTTAAATGAAAAGAGGGCAGGATGGATTACTGAAGTCATGGAATATGACGTGCATATCAAGATTACCAAGCTGGTTAGAGGTAAAGGTTTATGTGAGGAGCTAGCTGAAAGCCCTATTTTAACTAAGATCGATAATGTTTTAATGCTGCAAACTGGACATCAAGAGGAAGCTAAGGTTTTAGAAGGTGAATGGATGACTAAAATGATATTTTTTTTGTAGCATGGTACATATCCAACTAATATGAATAAAGCTAAAAGAAGGTATTTTAGGTTGCAGTCAATTCCATTTGTTTTTCTTGAAGGTGTGCTATTCAGAAAGGACCATAGTGGCGTGTTATTGCGATGTGTAGCTTCTCATAAGATTGAGAAGATTTTTCATGGGTTTCATGATGGAGTAGTAGGAGGACATTTTGCACCTAGGACTATAGCTTGGAAAATCCTAAGGGCTGGCTACTATTGGCCAAGTTTGTTTAAAGATGCACATGCTTGGGTCAAAAAATGTATCAAATGTGCTATCTTTTCTGGGAAAGACAAGTTACCAGCTTTACCTCTTCAGCCAATTCAAGTGGATCAGCCCTTCGTCAGGTGGGGGTTGGATTTTATAGGACCTATTAGCCCTCTATCCAGTTCAGGACATAAATGGATCCTTATTGCTACTGATTATTTCATAAGGTGGATAGAGGTAGTGGCATTAAAGGAGGCTAATGAAACATCGGTTCTAAATTTTTATGAAGATTTAGTAGCCAGGTTTGGAGTCTCAGAATCAATTATATCTGACAATGCATTGGCATTCTTGGGATTAAGAATCATTGATTGGGCTATCAAGCATGGTATTCATTTAAATACATCCTCAAACTATTTCCCTCAAGGTAATGGTTTGGCTGAATCCACAAATAAGAATGATAAGGGTTATTAAGAGAACATTGGAAGATAACCAGCAGAATCGGCATACTAAGCTAAAATCTGCATTGTAGGCAGATCGTATAACACAAAAAAGATCAATTGGAAATTCCCCTTTTATGCTAGTTTATGGGAAGGAAGCTAGATAAAAATGGTAGTTGGGTGCTTAAAAGGAAATGAATACCCTTTTCTCCCAATTCCCAATTCTATATATAAAGAAAAGTGGCTCTTTGACTACCATCGGTTCAAGATTATAAACTATTTGAATTCCAAGAGTTAAATCAATATTCAAGCCAAGTGATAATCAGTTAAAAGAAAGAAATATTAAAATGAAAAGAATAACATTGGAAGATAATAAGACAATTTGAATTGCCAAATATTAAATCAATTTATCTTGCCAAGTGTTATCATTTAAAAGTAAAGAATATTAAATTGGAAAGAATAGAATTGTAAGGTTGTAATTTGAAAATTATAATAATTCAAATGTTATTATAATTTGAATATTATTAAAATCTTATATGTACTTATAAACATCACTTTATTAAATTATTAAATTATAATGGTGCCAAATCATTTTTATATTACATGCATGTATATAAATATTTATTAAAATAATATCATGAAAGATAAATTAAAATCCTTTGAGATACATTTTATATTTTAACCAATTATTTTCTCAATTTATTTATTTAGATAGCTCATGTGGGTCGCATAGATGTATCCTATTTCAAATTGCCAGATCCTCAACCCATTTTCTTAGTGATGGTGATGCCATTCTTTTTTGACAATGCTTCCACCCCTTCGACATGTTTCCTACAAGGAAATTCTCCTTGATTAAATTATAAATTATTTAATCATAAATAATCATAATAGTTAAACCTAATCTCAATGCCATGAATTTGTGATTAATGATCAACTAGCATGTTATCTTCACTTGAAATTATAACGTCTAACTATCTTACCATTTTGCTAGATTATAACAAATTAAACTGCCAATTGATTTCATATGAACCTCAATGACTATATTTCAAATTAGGTCAAAAATTGGGATGTAACATACCATTCCCCTTGTGGTTCATCATCCTCGATGAACTTGAAATTGTAACGAACATTATAAAGGAGTATTTTTAAAATTGGAATGTAATGTACCATTCCCCTTCATGTTTCATCATCCTCAATGATCTCTATCATTGTGATATCATTTCTTTTTGAAAATAAGAATCATAATCAAAACTCAAGATACTTCAAAGCTTCCAAAGCTTCCATTTCTACTTCAAAGCTTCCAAAAAGATACTTTTATGGAAACAATTAACACTTACTTACCTGAGTTCATTTTACCATAGTTCTAGTCATCTTAGCATCAATTGAGTTGATTCTATTTCATATTCCTATCATACTCATGTAGACACTCAACATATCATTAGTTTGATTCCATATTGATATCTTCATTTAAGAGAGTTTTCAGGTTTTAATAACTTAAAGTGAGATAAGTATTCAAAATTGGAATTATTCAACTAGGAAGTTCTAGATCATAACTTGATCATAATTTAAATCACTTATATGTACCATCTGGCTTATGACACTCATTTATGGTTAGATCATCCTTACAAACTTATAGAGTACCTGAAAAAGGTTAGTGATCTCTTTCTATTTATGTAACCTTATCACCATAACATTTCATTAGATTATTCATCTCATGATATATACACTTCATCTCTAAATCAATATACAATAGTTCAATACAAAAAGTCAATATTGTATGTGTATTATACATGTATAGCAATGTGTCAAAGGGTAGAAACATGATATACTATGCAAGATTGTCGTACATCAAATCAAGATCATAAGCATATGAATCAATTCATAAGATTCTCATGAGTAACTCATCATTCATCTATAAATATTTGAAAATTTGTCTTTTCCATTTGTATGACTTAGGCTTCCATGCCCATCTCGCCAAAAGTTTAAATATGTAAACAAGCATTGATAGTTTCAATTATGCAAGTGTGTTTACTCCATATTGGAGCACATAATGATTTTTTCATTTAATCAACATCAGAAATGATCATGGTTCATAGTTTCATTTTCCTTCAGTTCAAGTTCAAATGGTTAACAATTTATTTTTGCCATTAATTGCATAAAGAATTATTTAGCCATCATCATGGATTTAGATAACATCTCATCAAAGTTATAGGAGCTGGTTTGGATTGTGCAAGCCTTGGCATCTAGACCCAGTTTAATCTTCTCATTCTCTACTAAGAATGGCCCTCCCTCTTGGGATAAGGCACAAGTATCAATTTGTTCCTTTCATCTGAGTATTCTGGTGGTTTGAGTGTTCCATTAGTTATTTCTAAATAACTAAAGCATCTAGACAAAAACAAAAAAAAGATCTCATGATCAACACATCTACCTATATCTACCCTAGCCAAGGATTTCAAAATTGGGTTCATAAACCCGATCTCCACCACTCGACTTGCCAATCATTTTATCTTCTTAATTATGTTACATCTTTATGATATTATAGTTCATACATTTGTCCATTTTATACCATTTCAGCCTTCCTAGCTATTCTAAATGATTTCCCAGTATTTTTTTTCTAGTTTTGATTGCAATATCTAGTTATGCAAAATAAACCTTTTTCAACATTTTTTTTTAAGTTTCTCAAAAATAGTGTTGGACCCAAGGTTTTAGCATTGAACCCAATGCTCTGATACCATATGTAACATCCTAAGTTCTCGGGTCTAAATTAACAACAAACATACTCAAAAGATACAATTATCATTTCATCTTCATAGGAAGTCAGTTAAGTCAATTTCAATCATATGAAAAGGGATTGATGGTTAAATTAGTACTTAAACAAAATTTTCTTAACTAAAAACTTTAAACACCATCAAATGAAAATTAGTATAGTTTAAGTTAAAAAACACATACCATGAAATCTGAGATTGAAATCAAAACTAGGGATGCTTTTGCAACCACCCGGGTTAGTCCACAAATACTACTATAATAATATCACATAACAGCTACCATCTAAAAATTTCTATCTCAAAATCAAATGATGATTACGATTAAATACCACTATTTTTTAAATTAGGGCATAACATACCACTGTATCAATTAGGGCATTGATTACCATTGATTCATTTAGGAATTTTAGTTACCAAGGTATCACTTAGGGCTTCTAATACCACTAAATCAAAAGGTGCTTCTGATACCACTGATTCAATTAGGACTTCTGATACCACTATATTATCTAGGGTTCTAGATACCACTAAATTAATTAGGGCTTCAAATTCCTTTCCTTCTGACTGCTAAACTATGGCAGTAACTCAAGATTATAAAATATGCTCATATTCGATATTCATATAAAAGAAAAACAATCCATAAATATCTCTTGCATCTAGGTGTAAACTAACTGTAATGATGAAATAACTCAATTAATCTTACCTTCTTGAATATACATCATAAAAGTGATAATACCTATTTTCCAACAACAATTGAATGCATAGCTTATCTTTATCTATTGTTCATCTGACAACTTGAGAAGAGGTGAAACATTGTCAAGGGCTTAACCACCCAACTTAAAACCAAATCTTATCCCCACATGATATCTAATGAGAAAGGCCCTCCCTACCTAGAATAGACAAGGATCATCTTCCCATCCACTAGGAATCCTAGTATTTAACACACCATACAACTTGACAACAAGAGATTATAATAATAGGATTATGCATGAGCTATTAAGGTTTTTCATTACATAGTTATTCATATCAAATCTCATGCTTGGTTCTTGTAGTTTAACTCCGCCTCTTCACCCTTCACGGCTTCTTGCCAGTGATTCTTATGTGCTTGAAGATTTTGATTGTTTTGTTATCATTTATAACTCTTCACCATTCCATGGCTTCTTGCTGGTGAATTCTTCTGTGTTGGTGGATTAAAAAAGTATTATGATTATAAGAACATGATCATTGATATCGGTTCATTCATACATTCAAGTTTTACAGTTATCATAAGGTTATTCAATGAAGATCTTCAATGAATTCCATATTGAGCCAAAAACCATCAACAAGGTGTTATAATCTAGTCTCAATCTATTATTGTATATCCGGCTATGGTTTTAACATTCAGACTAGGCAATAAAGGGTTATGAATATGAAAAACCCTTAGATAGTAATCAAATAAAGAACTAGGAATGAAAATGCATATGCCTTATTTCTCATAGTTGACTACAATTAGACTTTCCATTTAGAACATGAATGCATACACTGTATTACTCTCAATCCTAGAAAATATGTAGCTAGCTATAATTGGACATACACTCAGAAAGAAGGAATTTATAAAATATGAATGCACTTAAAAAGCTTTAGAAGGAAAAATCCATGACCTGAATTATATATCTTCTTACTATGTTTGAAGACTTGCAATTCAAGCTGGAAAATCTATCCTCCTTTGGATGTTGTAGATGTATTCAATGTAGAGTATCTTTTCCTAAATGGTTGAGTGCCAAATGGCAGAATGCTACTTGCATATGGAAGTGTAAACAGGTGTTGAAAGTGGTATAGAGGTAAGTAGATTCATAGCTAGTATGTGTATTATCTCTCATTGACTCCTCTCATGACTTTTATAAAAAAAATTGTGATCTTCTTGGCTTTTTGTTGATTTGAGATTATTGTCTAGACTATTGAGAGGAAGTTGGTATTAAAAATAAAAATGGTAGTTGGGTGCTTAAAAGGAAATGAATACCCTTTTCTCCTAATTCTCAATTCTATATATAAAGAAAAGTGACTCTTTCACTACTACTGGTTCAAGATTATAAACTATTTGAATTCCAAGAGTTAAATCGATATTCAAGCCAACTGATAATAAGTTAAAAGCAAGAAATATTAAAATGAAAAGAATAATGTTGGAAGATAATAAGATAATTTGAATCACCAAATATTAAATCGATTTATCTTGCCAAGTGTTATCGTTTAAAAGTAAAGAATATTAAATTGGAAAGAATAGAGTCGGAAGGTTGTAATTCAAAAATTATAATAATTCAAATGTTATTATAATTCAAATATTATTAAAATCTTATATGTACTTATAAACATCACTTTATTAAATTATTAAATTATAATGGTGCCAAATCATTTTTATATTATATGGACGTATATAAATATTTATTAAAATAATATCATGAAAGATAAATTAAAATCCTTTGAGATACTTTTTATATTTTAACCCAATTAGTTTCTCAATTTATTTATTTAAATAGCTCATGTGGGTCCCATAGATGTATCCTATTTTAAGTCACTAGGTCCTCAACCCATTTGCTCAGTGATGGTGATGCTCCTACCTAATTCTTTTTTGGCAATGCTTCCACCCCTTCGATGTGTTTCCTACAAGGAAATTCTCCTTAATTAAATTATAAATTATTTAATCATAAATTATCATAATGGTTAACCTTCATCTCAATTCCATGAATTCATGATTAACAATCAACTAGCATGCTATCTTCACTTGAAATCATAACGACTAACTATCTTACAATTTCGCTAGATTATAACAAATTAAACTGCCAACTGAATTCATGGGAACCTCAATGGCTATATTTCAAATTAAGTCAAAAATTGGGATGTAAAAATATGCACTAACAATCCCTTTTATTAATTTATGGTTAGTAATTGAGTCTAATCAAGTTCTTGAGTCTAATTCTCCATTGAAAACTATTTGAAAAAGTAAACAAAAAGGTGTTTTTTTGATCAATTTCATGCATTTTTATGTTTATTAGGAGTCTTCTATGTTTTGACATGCATTTGTAGGCATTTGATGAAATTTAGAGTGAGAATCCATAAAAGTCGCAACAAAAAAATTTGTCATGCAATAATTTTTGTTGCTGAGCAACTTTTGCCTTCCCAAAAAAATGCAAAAGTTGCTCAGCAACAATTTTTTTTGCATGATAACCTATTTTTTGTCAATTTTTGATGGGGACACAACCCAAGCACATAATGGACACAACAGGAAAGAGAAAATTTTTATTAACTATGAAAATATGCTAGCACACTTAGTGCAGAGAAACATACTCAAAAACATGCCCTATGGGCTTACAATAGCATAAATCTAGAGATAATTTCTTCTCCTAGTACCTTCTCTCAAACTCCACTCTGAACTGCCTTTTACAATGCCAGAAATGTTCTTAAATAGACCTCAAAGGGTTAAGGATTAGGAATACATTCTAGAAAGTGCTAGTTGGCATCCACCTACTAAATAGAAGGCTCTAGAAGTTGCATTAGAAGTCGACACAAAATTAGAAGAATCCAAAAATGGTAATCGAACTTCTAGGAGGCATAACTTTTGAACCGTAGCTCAAATTGACAAACCATTTACATTTTTGAAAAGCTCTCAAAGCACTCTATAGTCCTATGGATAGCTTCACTCATCCCCCATTTTTTGGCCCTATTTGAGGTCATTTAATGCCCCTAACTTGACTTTGAAGCATTCTTAAGATGTCTCCAAAAATTGAAAAATTGCGATAACTTTCACACTGTGGGGCCTTTTGACCTGATTCTTTTTCTAGAATGCTCTAAATTACAGTGAAAATCATTCGACCAATTTACACCTTCTAGTTCACCAAAATGATGGATCAATTACATACTCTATTTTTTTGGCATTTACACGTATCCCAAAGTGATTAAAAACTCTAACCCAAAACACTAATAGTGGAACTGTGAGAGTTAGACCCTTTATTTGACCCAAATGGGTATCTAGAAATGAAAACACATGAAACAAAAACTAAGTCTAAGTACATTTTTTTGGGTGACACAGGATTTCCCTTATACCTCTGGATGCTCTCGCATCAATTTTGGAACTTTTATTTATTATCACTCTAAATGCCTTCAAATGCTTATAAATGCATGTTAAGTCATCAACTAAACTCCAAACTCTAAAAAAAAATTTCATGGAACAATTTTCTTTGCCTAGCAACTTTTGCTTTCCCAAAAAATTGCAAAAGTTGCTCAACAACAAAAATTGTTGCATGACAACATTTTTTTGTGAATTTTGCAACTTTTATTGATTATCACTCTAAATGCCTCCAAACGCATGTCAAAACATCAACTAAATTCTAAACTCTAAAAAAATTTGTCATGCAATTTAATTTTTGTTGCTAAGCAACTTTTGCCTTCCCAAAAATTGCAAAAGTTGCCCATCAACAAAAAATGTTGCATGCCAATTTTTTTTTTGTAAATTTTGCAAATTTTATTGATTCTAACTCTAAATGCCTTTGAATGCCTACAAAATGTAGGTCAAAACATAGAAGACTCCTAATAAACATAAAACAATATATATTAATATCATTTAATTATGTTATAATGATAAATTTGATATAAATATTTTTATTTAATATTTTAATGTTTATTTAGAAATTATATTTTCTCACAAGAGCCAACAATGGGAGAAATACCATTGGAATATATTTTTCCCACTACTGAGCATCATGTTGGTGGTGTAAAGAGTTAGAACTCACAGAAATCATGGTTAACTACCCATGTTAGTGAGAGATAAGGACTTAATCACAAATAATATCTTGGGAAATGAAGCTTGTTAGTGTCCAAATAGACTTTAACATTTCTATAGTTCACTCATGCAATATGCCTATCATAATTAATAGTATTCAACACAAGTCATCGATGTGATGAGGATTGTATTATATGTATGCTTTTCATTTTCAATTAAGTTGAAGTGTTAATATATCTAAGTATATTAATGAGTAAATGATATTGAATAATGTTATTAATTTATAATAATTATGTAGGATGGTGAGCATAATTTTTTTTTGATTGAGGAATAGTGTATAGTTCAAGAACCTCAATAGCTATTTGACATAGTAGGTAATGGTACCTATTCAGGAACATCCAATGAGATGGACAACAATCTAAAGTTCCAAAATTCACACATACATTGTGAAATTTGAATGTATCCATCATAATTACACTTTTTATGCTCACAATTTAGTTTTCTCAAGATCTCATTGAGTGGATGAAGACGGAATTAGTGATGTATTCATTATTTGGTATGGTAAAACTTGTGATAAATTGTAGGATCCCAACTTCAAGCTGCAAATGAGAGGCCTCAAAGAATTTTTTTGTCAAGCTAAGAGATTTAACACTCACTTCAAGATATAAATTAATTATAACCAAGTTTAGAGAGAAAAAAATATACTCTTGGATTATAATGTTCTTGATTTTAATCCTTGCTTGGAACAAACTAATTCAATTTCTTGTCTTAGACAATGCGGATCTATTCTCATAATAGAGAAGTTTATTGACCCACCATTTATGTTGATCCATGAACTTGATGAGTCTTTCTTCTATGTCTTGGTATCTTGAATATTTTCTTTATAGTGTTCCTTCATCTTGAACCAAATCTTGTCCTTGACTTCATATCATCTTTTTTTTTCAATATTTTGGAACCATTTATGATCTCGGTCTTGATATCCTTTAATCTTGGTCTTGTACTTGCTACTTTAATCCATATTGGCAACATCTTGCTTGCACTTGAGCCATCTAGTTTGTGGCCACCCTTTTTCTTTTATCTTTTAGCATTTCATAGAACAACATGTGTTAGACTTTCATATTTCAAATTAGAATCACAACAAAGTGATTAATGACGAATTTACTTCAAGATGAAAACCTCCTAATGAATTGAATTTATTTCCCAATAATAGAATCTATTATACAATTATAGAATCTAAGCCCTAAGATAATCTAACATTTTTTGACCAAAATTGGAGGCAAAGCTCCAATCTAGAAGCAATTTTCAACTAGAGGGATCCGATTTTCTTCTACCCATCCCATTGGTTATCAAACTTGTGATTCCAATGATCACAAGGTTCTCCAAAATCATAAATATGTCTACAAACTTTATGAGCTAGTATGGGTTCTTGACTTCAATTAATTTTGAAAAAGGCCTACATTATTGTCCAGTTGTGGAAGCTTGACATGCCATTCTAGTTAGATTTTCATCCAAGTTATTGTATTTGTGGTCTTAAAACAAGATTTTAGGTGCCTATTTATACTTCCTGGACCTTACAAATTAGAGGGCTTCCTTTTAATTCTATTTCATTCCTCTTGCTACTATGGATTAGAAGCACTAAACTCTACCTTGTATATGCCTTTGCCTACCTTATTCAATATAATTTCTTCTGATTCTTTAAAATGATTAGATTCCTACTAGATTTTCCGCTAACTTTATCTTGAGGGACCATCATATATGTTGCTTCAAATAAGCCAATTTTGTAAACCATTTTCCATAGTTCCATTTTAAGTGGCAGATCTAGTGCCATCACCATTTAAGCCCATTGATCTAGAACCATCATAAGCACCCATTTCAATAGCATCAATGTCCAAGTCCTTATTCTACATGCTCAACAATGAACTATTTTCAAGCTCTCATTAGTGTCTTTGCACAAATGGCAACAAATGGTCTCTCTAATACATCAAATGAGAAAAAGAACATAGTTTGGATGCCCAAAAAGATCCAAAGTTGACTAGGGAATAATAAAAACAATATCCAAATTTGGTGAAGTCAACTAATGAATTTAAGAGCCCATAATATTGATAGAAAAAGTGGAAAAGTGGACATCCCAATGTATTAGAATGATTCTCTTTACTAAATGTCTCCTTTTGGATTTTAATTCATGAAAAAGGGATATCCTAGTGTATCAGAGCATTCCATTGATTATCCATATTTAAGTCAGGGGTGGAGGTGGGTTTGCCTCATTCAAACCCCAATTTAGGAATTAACCTTGAGTTGAAATAATTGAAATGGAATGATAGCAAGTATTACTAATAGATCTAACATGATCCAATATAAATCTATGAAAATTCTCCTAAAAGTGGAATATAATCAAGTATGTAAATTCAATAGCTTTGACTCAACTCCAAACACCATAGAAAGGAAATCAAATTGAAACCAAAACCTTAGTGAATATATGTGCTTAAAATTTACCTTTTTAGATCTTGAAAGAATGGATGTAGAATATGCAAGAAAGCATCTTGAAATGTATGAAGGGAGATCTTGAATTTTGAAATGTAATAGATCATCTAGTATAAAATCCTTTAATGTCTTGAATGCATAAATCCTTGATATTCAATGGAGGAAAACTTGAATAACTTGGATGCTTGAAGAACACTTAAGAGATTTGATACTTGAATGCTTTCTTTTAGATGAATTAATTGTGGATGGATGTGAAAATGGAAGGGTTTATATAGAGATTAGAATTAACTAACTCTTGCATGATGACAAACCTAGATTTTATCACCTAAACTTTATAGAACATGAGACCCAAAGAGGGGGGACAAAAATAGGGACTCATTAGGGGTACATGTGACCCTAATTGGACCATTAGGTAAAGAATGGTCCCCTGATTGATTAGGGGCACACTATGCCCTTGATGATCTAATGTACAAACACCCGAGGCTATCTTGGTGCTCCAAAATAGGTCTCAAGATCTAGAAATCAACTCGAGGATTTGAGGAAGTATCATTTCAATACAAGGAGTAGATTCTAATTGGATAGATGGATTAAAAGGAAGGCTCTAGGGGAAATAGATCTGACATTGAGCTTAGCACTATGAAAATAGGAGCTTTAAAGATGATATATTAGGTATTACCCGAACTTCACCTAGGAGGATAGATGAAAAAGGGAAGAAGGGATGAAAGAAAGAAGAAGATTAACGATTTCACATTAAATAGGTGCTAAAAATTTATTAAATTGGAGTGCTTCCAATAAAGATGGTACATTTATTCCCTAAAAGTTATAATTTTTTGGATCAACCCATGCTCGTGGTAAAGTAGAGAGAAGAAGAAGGAAAGAAGAGTGTGATGAATCTCAATGAGATAGGACATCACCTGATAAAAGAGAAAAATCCCTCAAGATGAATGGTCATAACTCCACATACATGTACAAGAGTGCAAAGAAAAAAAAAAGAAAAAAAAAAAGACAAAAGAAAGATAGGTTAAAGAGGTAAGTACTAAACAAGCCCGAATCAACTTGTGAGAGAAATCTTACGTACAAAAACATCTCTCCCACCAATATCATATTAGGAAATTCATTACAAGAGCATAAGTGATGACATAAGAAATGAAAGAGAAATATCATTAATCAATATAGCCTCTGGATCTATTTCTACAAGCATGAAAGAAAAATAGGCAAAGGAAAAAAAGAATGTGATTACTTCACCTAGTAGAGTGCCCATCCCATTGTGAGTAGTCAAGAGAGTTACTACAAAAGATGGCACTAAACTAGTCTAATCCGGTGATAACCTTCTAGTCAACCCACAAAAGTTCCATCCATACATCCAAATCCATCACATCACCATGACATGGTCCTGTGTAAAATATTTTTTACCCATTTATGAGACTTAGCATGTCATATTTTAAAGTGTTACCTATACTAGGACTTAGCAAGTTGTAATGCATTAACCAAATATAAGATTTAGCATATATGTATATGGATGCATTACCCATGCTTGATATTTAGCAAGTTTTTCTCTATTACCCATTATTAGATTTAACATATGTGTTTGTGTGTGCCAAAGAGAGATGAAGTAATAATGCATAGATTTGAAGATGACTTAGAAAGCATACCAAGCATCTAAGGCTAAAGTACTCCAAGCCATACTTAGAACCCATATTTTCTACCCCATGAAAGAAAAACTATGTACAAGGAGGGAATATATATGCCCCCCTCCTTATCATTCCTACATAAAAATAGGCACGAGAAGGAAGAGAAATATTATATCTACTTACACAATAAAAAGACATCCTTTTAGCAACAATGTAGACTATGTTCATAGTGAAGAGCCATGACTCTTACAACCTTAGAACATAAAAATATGTGAAAAAGATATATCACTTATTAAAAGAGGATCCTCATAATGGAGAAATATTAATAACAAGATGCCCATGTAAGAGGAGTGTTTAATTAATATAACATCTATAAGAAGAACGGGTGAAGACCAAGAATGCACCTATTTTGCCCTTCCCCCCTAATATAAAGGGATCCTTAGATAATGGATAAAAATTTTCAAACAAGGGAAAGTTTGCATAATAGATATAGATTTACTTGATAAGGAAGAGGTGATGACCTAGGACATGTGTTAAAATTAAACCATAGATATAAATAACAATTACATGCAAATATAAACAATATCAAAAGATAATAGATCACATAGGAAAGAACACAAGACACCAAAATTTAACATGGTTCACCCAATCCTTGGGCTATGTCCACTAAACAACAAGTCTGATATTATCATGATCTAGTGATTACAACTTGTTTATAATCCATAATTCCTTATAGCTTAATACCACCACAAGAACCAGTTTTTGCATCACAATGCTGAAACAATCCCTAACCCTAAGCCCTTTTATGGTATGTGGTCTTTTGTGATCTTTTTATTTTACTAAGCTTAGGGTAGGTTATCTACATGTTAAATTGGGAAGTGGCTTGCAATGGACGCTAGGGCCCAAAGTGGTTGCTAGGGTAACCCATTATAGGTTATTTAATAAGTGATAACATTTCATTAAATGGATTTAAAATGAATTAACAAGAAATTGGTACCATAGAAAGTCACTAAGGGGCTAAAGGATTAAAAGACTAGTCATGTAACCTTAGAGTTGACACGTTATTTTGTCTTGTTAGTACAAAAGGATACTAATGCCACTTAGAGTCACTAGGGGATTGAAGGATTAAAAGACTAGCTAGGTATCCCTAGAGTTGGCTCATGTGATGACACTTGTCCACTTGCATAATAGATTTCCTACACATTTGTTTTATCTTTAGGATTAGTTGATACTTGTGTCTTGGTACCCTTTGAGATAGTTTTCTTTCAGGTGATTCCTTGAACCTAGATGTTGGTTTTTAACTTTTGAGTGTATTATCTTGTTTGGGACTTGAGACTATCTCCTCAATGTGGTGGGAGTGGGCCTTTTTGGGTTCCACGAGGTCAATTGGTAGTGCTTTTTTTTATACCATTAAGATCTGACCATTGGATGCCGTTGTTGGATGTGTTTGTGCAGATGTTCCTTTCTATCTATTCTTGTATTTCTATGATGGATGGTTATAGTTAGTGTATTGTATTTGATTTCATAAATCTTAAAAGATGATGTAATCTATTTTATAAATGTATATTATTTTAGCCTTTCATACTCTATGACATGTATGGTGGATGATTGTGTATTCCAAATTTATTTCCAAGTGGCATTTAGAAAAAATGTATATTATTTAAATGGACTTGGACTTGTAATTATTCTTTCATATGGATGTGTTATTTATTTGACTTAGTATTAATTAAATTTAAATGTGACTCAATGTCATGGGACCCTTAAGAGTTGTAACCTTCAAAAAAAATGTGTTTGACTAGCTTAGTAAAACTTTAGGACTGATCAGACTCCACACTAGACAACAATCTCTGACTTGGAGACTGATCCTGTAGCAATACTACTACCACATGGAGCACCCATTGGATCAAACCACCCTGGACTTTGCTGTTCTTTTATTCCTATTTAGTCTAGAAGACCAACCAAAGTTGAAGAGAAGTTCAACTTCTCCCTAGTTACTAATTTTGTAAACATATCTATTGGATTGTCATCTATATGTATCTTGTCCAAATTTAACTATCCATCATCCAAAACTAACTGAATGAAATGGTACCTCAACTATATGTGTTTGGTTTTTTAATGTAGAGCTAAATTATTTGCAAGATGAATGGAACTCTGACTATCTATAAACAAATAATTATCCTTTTGAGGCTGTCCTTGTTCTTTCAAGAAAAATTTAATCCATATCATCTCCTTCATTGCCTTTGTAGAAGCAACATACTCTACGTCTATAGTGGATAAAGCATTAACCTTCTGTAACCTAGAAACTCAGCTCGTAGCTACCCCACCAATAGGCAAGACATAACCTATAGTATTCTACCTAGTTTCAATATTCCTTAAAAAATCTGAGTCAACATAACCCTGTAAAATAGTAGTAGAGCGCCCAAAGTGTAAACTCTTACTGGATGTTCCTCTCAGATATCTGAGAATCCATTTAACTGCATTCCAATGCTCAATTCTGGGATGACACATATACCTATGAATGACTCCCAATACATGTGCAATATATGGCCTTGTACATACCATAACATACATCAGGCTTCCTACAACTAAAGCATAGGGTACCTTTGACATCTTATCATCCTCTTCTTGTATCTTTGGACACATCTCCTTAGTCAATTTGAAATGACCAGGTAAAGGTGTGCTGATAGCTTTAACACTCTCCATAGAGAAATGTTGCAACACCTTCTCAACATAATCATCCTGAGATAGCATCAATTTATTGTTCTTCCTATCTCTACAAATATATATACCAAGTATTTGTTTCCCTACCCCCAAATCCTTTATAGAAAATGCATGTGCTTACTGGCATTTTAGCCCCTTAATCTGATCCATGTTAGACCTAGATACAAGCATATCATCAACATATAAACACAACATAATGTAGCTATCATCCAACCTCTTAAAGTAAACAAAATTATTTGAATGACACCTACTATATCCATGGTCATGCATAAAACTATCAAATTTTAGATACCATTGCCGAGATGCTTGCTTCAAGCCATATAATTTTTTTTTCAATTTGCACACTAAGTTATCCTTACCTTTGACCTCAAATCCTTGTTCCTAAGACATATATATCTCTTCATCCAAATCACCATGAAGGAAGGATATTTTAATATCAAGCTATTCTAAATGCAAATATTCAGTAGCCATAATACTTAAAATAGTACAGGTAGAAGTCATTTTAACAACAGTAGAAAATATCTCATCAAAATTAATGCCTATTTTTTGTGCAAATCCTTTTACAACTAACTTAGCTAAATATTTTCTGACCTCCATCCTCTACTTTTAACTTGTAAACTCACTTATTTTGTAAAGCCCTTTTACCTATAGGCAACTTGCATAAACCCCATGTCTTATTTTTTAGCAAAGAGTCCATTTCTTCTTTCATTGCAGACTCCCATTGAATCTTATTATCCACCTACATAAGTTCATCATAACATTCAGGTTCACCATCATCTATTAGTAAAATAGGGAGAAAATCTTTCTGGAGGTTTACTCATCCTTGCTGACCATCTAACATTCACTGGTGTGTGTGGTGTTTGTTGTTGCCATTATTGCACATCATGAGGAATATCTTATTTCTTTTCATGTTTCTGCCATAGATCTTTGTACAATAATTTCTAATTGAATATGACATCCGTACTTCTTAAAATTTTATGATGTTCAAAATCCCAAAGCCTATAGCCAAATTCATTAATGCCATATTCAACAAATATACATTTCTTTGAGTTAGCTTCTAGCTTGGTTCTATTTTCAGAATCTATGTGAAAAAATGCTTCATAACTGAAGGTTTTGAGAAAAGAATAACTCACATTCTTACCAGTCCATGCTTCCTCTAGAATACCATATCCCAAAGGAGTAGAGGGACCTCTATTAATAAAGCATACAATAGTATTGATAGCCTCCACCCACATGTGTAAGGGCAACTTAGCATGCATACTCCATTATAGTCCTATTCATGTGTTCAACCACTCCATTTTCCTATGGAGTCCTTGGAATAGTTTTCTATATATGAATGCCATTAGTGGAGCAATAATCTTCAAATTCATGACTTCAATACTCAACACCATTATCATATCTAAGACATTTTAATTTTTTATCAGTCTCATTTTTAACCAAGTATTTCCATTTCTTAAAAGTCTGAAATACATCAGATTTCTATCTAAGGAAACAAACCCATACTTTTCTAGTTGCATCATCAATAAAGGTAACATAATAATGAGAGTCACCAAGGGAAGATACTTAATCCGGTCCCCATACATTGGTATGCACAAGCTCTAATTTCTCCTTTTTATTTTCCTTCTCGATATTCACAAAACTCACTCTCTTTTATTTTTCATACGCACAACTTTCATAGAAATCCATATTAACACATTTCAAACCTAATAAAACTTTCTTTAAATGAAGTATTTTCATATCTTTCTCACTCATGTTCCCAAGTCTATTGTGCCATAGTGTTGTATCAGAATTTATAGCAGCTATTTATTCTCCCTACTCAACTACAGTAGTTGTTCCTGAATATTCATTTTTCTTTGAAACAATTAAAGTAGAAGAAACAATATGGCCTATACAAAGATATAAGATGCCTACTTTCACCCCTTTTTCTACTACAAGGGAACCTTTTGAAACCTTCCAATTTTTATCATTAAAAGTAACTACACAATCCTCATCTTTAAGTTGCCCTATTAAAATTAAATTCCTACTTAGTCTTGGAACATGTCTTACCTCATGTAGTAGCCAATGATTCCCATTTTGAAACTTAAATTTAACTTTTCCCTTTCTAATAATCTAACAAGGTTCATTATCCCCGAAATAAACAAGTCCAAAATTCCCTTGGACATAATCAATGAAATAACCTCTATGAGCTGTAGTATGAAATGAAGCACTAGAATCTAAAACCTGAATCGTCAACACTTTCTAAAGACAAAAGCAAAGCATCCTCTTTGGATTTGTTACTTACCACATTTTCCTCCTTGTCTCCATTTGGTTTATCTCCTTCATTATTTTTTTGAGTCCAACAATCTTTCTTTTTATGCCCTGGTTTCCCACAGTACCAACAATTATTCAGTCCTCTCGATTGAGACCTCCTTCCTTTTGACTTTCCTCTTGATTTCCCATGATTTTTGGAATTACTTCCTCTCTTAGTCATTCTACCTTGACTTTGTGCATTCAAATCACTTTCTAATGTAGATCCACCTAAGGTTTTCCTATGAGTTTCCTCACTCAAAATAAAATTGATCACATCATCATATTTTAGGGTACTAGATCCAGGAATAGAATTACTCACATCCATTACCAAGGCATTCCAACTTTCAGGCAAAGAAGAAAAAATCAAGAGAACCCTAATTTCTTCATCAAAATTGATACCCATAGAAGATAACTAACTAGTAATAGTATTAAACTCATTTAAATGATCTGCAACAGATTCATACTCTATCATTTTTATATTAAATAAAATATTGATGATAAATACCTTGTTTGGAGTGGAGGGCTTTTCATAGAGTTTTTCTCGGGTGTGCATTAACTCTTTTTTTGTCTTCAATTTTATAAAATTAAATTTCACCCATGGTGGCAAGCATAATCAAATAATTTCAAGTGCCTTTTTGTCCAAAAGATCCTTGTCATCATTTGACATAGATCCTTGATTCTTGGTTTTGCCTTCCAATGACTTCCATAAATCCTTCTGATAAAGATAGTCTTCCATTTGCATCTTCCATAACTAAAAGTATTTCCCATTAAACCTATCAACCCTTAGCTTACCCCAGTTTGTCATTGCTCCCACTCAACCGTGAGACTCCCACTCAACTGTGAGACTTTCTTACAAAGGATAACTAAAAGAACAAACTCACTTTGATACCACTTGTTCAAATTAAACCATAGAGAGAAATAAAAATTACATGCAAATATAAATAATATAAAAAAATAATAGATCACATAGAAAAGAACACAAGACACTAAGATTTAATGTGGTTTACCCAATCCCTAAGCTATGTCCACCAAATAGTAAGTTTAATATTATTGCAATCCAATGATTACAACTTGATTACAAGCTATAATCCCTTACAAATCAATACTACCACAAGAACCAATTTTTACATCACAACACTGAAATAATCCCTAACCCTAAGCTTTTTTATACAAGTATTTTTACTGCTTTAGGATTATAATTAATAATTACATGTCGGCACAAAATCTTGATAAAATAGGGCCTAAATTTTTTTCAATGAGATGCCCTAAGCCCCAAAGACTTTATGAAGTATGTACAGTGATTTCCTAATTAATCACCACAAACTAACAACATGCACCTTGTGCAAAAGAGAGAATCCATAGTCAAGACACAATTCTTCATAAAGAAAATAAATATCTCTCATAATGAATGAATTCCATGTAAGCTCAAAGAAAGTATATCCATATAAAAAGAAAGACACAAAATGTACAAAGGGCCTTTCCCTACAAGTGTGAGACAAGAAAGGAAATCCATAGTATATTATATAATGAAATATTGAAGAACATGAGGATGGTTCATAAGAAAAATTTGATAGGATGCGTAAAATGCCAACATATAATATCCAACAAAAAGAATAAAATGCCATACTATAAGGGAAGCACTCTATTCTAAACAATATAATAATTATTATAAAAGAAGAATAAGAAATAATCTATATAGGATTGTAGTATGAGAAGCATTAGGATAATAGATATGAATTGTGTATTTCTAAGAAAAAATACATAGCTATGCATATAGAAAAGAAAACACACCTATAGATAAAAATGTTCCATAAAACAATATCAATCTATAGGAAAATAAGAATCAAGGTCATTATAATTCTAGAGAACATATCATAGAGATAAGGAACAATGCATAAACAAAAAAGAAAATGTGAATGTAGAAGAGATAGCAAAATCTTGTTCTCACATAAGAAAAAGCTCATGTACAGAAAGAGGAAAGGATCTTGAAAGAAAGAAAGAAACCTTTCCCCTGATAAAGGACAAGGGAAAGAAACCTATTGGGAGATTCCAAGGAAATTTTATAGTATATAATAGGGAATCTAATCCAATAGTTAAGAAAAAACATTAAGTGAAATCATAGAAAATTTGTAACACCTCACGTATATAAGAAATAATACCCATTAAAGCCTTTTCTACATACAATTAAAAATGAAAACAATCAACAATGTTCTGATCATAATTATAATGAAAGGGACAAGAATACACAAAAATAAAATCTTCAAGAGGCATAGGAGATTTATTTGGCTTAGGCACAACTACTTTAATATACACCTTTAAAGAAAAATCTTGATATCAGGATAATCAAGATTAGGAGTAGGCAAGAAAAGATAAAAAGGAGTTTGTTTGGAATATTCTTGCACTATATAAGAAGAAGAATATCCAAATAATATGTATATTCATCTTAGGAGACACGTGAATAGGATTTGTGTGACCCTATTCATTAATACCAAGTCTTAATCTAGTGTAACCCTATTTGAAAATCACTTGATAACCTTTAGGATAGTTATTCATGAAATCTTAAAAGGAGGATATTTTTCATTAGAATCATGCAAAAAAGTGGTGCAAGGAATGATAATAGGAGGAGCAACAAAATTGACCTTATATTTTCCACTATTATGACTAATAGACAAAGAAATAGGCTCCTCAAGGAAGGTAGAAACATCCTCATCATGCACTAAAGTTTGAGCTTGAACATATGATGTAGGGGCATCCTAGATAGTTACAAATCCTACATGTTGGATGAATTTTGGCTTTGGAGTTGTGGACTCGTTCAGTAAAGGAGTGGTGCTCAATCATTTCTGGGTGTAGTGTTGGATGAGGAGCTCAGTCACTGAAGGATTTCAAAATATACTATGTTTCTTAACATTCATTTTAGTGCTTAGTGTGTGTTGGCTATCTAACACTTGTTGAGCTCAACAATTTTGGTGGGAGCTCGATGATGCTTTTGGTTTTTGCCAATGCTCAACAGTTTGGTTTTTTGAATGGAGTTCTTATGAATTTGATCAATCAACTTGGTGCATTTAATGCATGAGAAGTCTTGTAATGGTGTGGAGCTATTGTGGGAGCTTGTGTGGACCTATTTGGGTCTTGGTTATTTGTTCTATGTGTATTTAGTGGGTGTTGTAAGCCTTCTAAAGCATTCAATATTTAATATATGTTGTAGGTCAACTTGTGGCTTAAATATGTATTTAATAGAAGGGTTTAATTATTTTTTAATTAAACTTTAATTATCCCTTATTCCATTAGTCAAACCCTAGTAGGAATTAACCTTTAATTCAAATAATTAAAATGGAATGATAACAAGTAGTAGTGATACATCTAACATGAAGTAATGTAAGTCCATGACTATGCTCTTCAATTTGGAATGTAATCAAGTATGTAAATATAATAGCTTTGACTTCACTTCAAAAACCATAGAAAGGAAATCAAAGTTAAACCAAAACCTTCATAAATGTATGTGCTTGAAATATGCCTTTGTAAATCTTGAAAGAATGGATGTAGACGACACAACAAAGGGTCTTGAAATATATGAAGGGAGATCTTAAATGTTGAAAATAAAATATAATATATAGTATAAAATCCTTCAATGAATTTAATGCATTAATCCTCGACCTTCAATGGAGGAAATCTTGAATGCCTTGGATACTTGAAGAACACTTGAGAGATTGGATGCTTGAATGCTTGCTTGTGAATGAACTGATTATGGATGGATGTGAAAATGGAGTGAATTTAAGGGTTTATATAAAGCTCATAATTAAAAAAATATTTTAGGTTGACCAACCTAGAATCTAACACTAAACATCCCAAAACATGAGACCCAAAGAGGGTGAAAAAAACAAGGCTCGTCAAGGGCTTATTGTACCCCTGATTGGCTGATCAGGGATAGACTATGCCCCTAATTGGTCAAGGATGCATTGCACCCCTAATAACCAAGAATAAAAATCCTCAAGATTGTCTTGGGGCTCAAAAATAGCTCTTACGATCCAAAAATTAGGTCAAAATTCTAAGGAAATCTCATTTTGGGGCAAGAAGTAGATTCAAAATGGATAGATGGAGAAGGATGAAGGACCTAGGGGGAATAGATCCTACCTCAATCTCAACACCATGAAAAATTGGAGCTTTAAAGAGGATCTATTAGGTTTTACCTAGATTTCACCTAGGAGGATTGATGGAAAAGGGAAGAAGAGATGTAAAAGAGAAGAAGATTAATGTTTTTTCATTAAATAGGTGTTAAACCTTCATTTATTTGAAGTGCTTCCAATTTAATATGGTACACATGTGATTTATATAGATGAATCATGTATTATTTTTGTAAATGAAAAATGAGGAAATTAGATGTGTTTATAAAGGATTGATAATAAACCTTCTCCCATAAGATGACTAGGAAACAAAAAAAATCCTTAGATCATTATCGACACAAGTGCCAAGAAGGAAACCCAAAATAGGTCTTAGGGTACGGACCCACTATGTCCTTGATCTTGGTTAGGGAAATTATACACTATAGCCCTCACCTAGAGTAGGGATGAACTATGTTCTAGACTTGGGGTAAGTATGTACTATATCCTTGAACTAAGGTTCCAGAACGATTTGGAATTTCCTCAGAGCCCCAAAATTGACACTAATTTTGGAAAATTAGGTGCAAATCTCAAAAAAAGCCTTGTTTCAATGTAGAAAAGGGATTTTTTGGTTAGAATATGGAAAAGGAGGGCACCAAAGGGATGGTGTTACCTTAATATTTGCACCATAGAATAGGAATACCAAGGAGAATCTATTAGATCCTAGCCCAACTCTATCTAGGAGAAATAAATAGAGATAAGAAGAAATGGTAAAATACAAATTTATGATGAGATATCATTAAATGGGTGTTGCACCATCATTAGATTGAGGTGCTTCAAATTTAAGATGATATAATAACATATTATTATAATATTTATCATAACTACTAATACCATTAGAATGCCACAACAGATGTAGTCACCAAGTTGGAGGGGCATTGATGAGAGATATCCAATTGAAAAAAAAAAATAGAACAGAAGAAAAAAATATACAAATATGACAAAGAGAGATCAATATGTATTCATGGAAAATTAGATGTACACAAGTTTGACAATATTCTTTCTTATGTGTTAGGCTCATACCTATTTTCTTGTCTGCAATGTTCACTTAGGGACCTTAGATCCAAATTTAATAAAGTTTTAATTATTATTCTCCAAAAAATATACTCCTCAAGAGATACATTACATTACAATATATAGCCATTGCAACATGCATATTAGCCTCAAGGTCCATAACATTCCCCAAGAATAGGAAATATATTATGATGAATAGGTTTCTCTCAAATCATAAGGAGCATAAGACATTAATCATTTGAAATCATGTGGTTCTAGATTTAGGTTTTCACAAGGTCTAAGAGCATACCAAGAAGTATCACTAAATACCCACAATTGTAAATTTCCATTTCAAGTTCAAATTAGAAGAACAATAACGAAAAAAATAGATCCAAATGAGTTGTGAACCTTGAAATAAGAATAATACTAGGTTTGAATCATATTTAAAATATCACATATGCTAACTCAAATAAACCAAAGACCATTGAATCAACCAATAGACTAGAATAAATTAGAAAATTGGCAAAACTAGAAATATAATATGTTTGGTTGATGCAAGATTTCTTTGAACCCAAGATGTTCCTACATTAATAACCAAGACCAAAAGATAGAAACTTAGGACATTCTATTTAACTAATGAAATCATGTGCTACAACACATTGTAGACAAAATACCAAGAACATATCTAATCATTTTCACAATTTCTTAAATTCAATGACATATGAATAATCATCTCATAGTTAAAACAATCAGTAGGAACCAATCAAGTGTCAAAAAGTGTACTAAAAAATGGAGATAGGTATGCATATTAAAATGTACTAGGAATAATGAAATATATACATCCTAATTAATCTTGTACACACAAAAATTCTATCAAAACCCCTACACCAATTTTCCATAAAATATATCAAAAATTCAAAGTAATGTAGATAACCAACTAATTCTTCTAGAGTGTTGGTATAGATTTTTTGACATCAATTAAAATCAATGATAGCACCATTATGCCAATCTAAAAAAAAGTATAATAGTTTTCCACTCTACCATTGATAAAAAAACACTAGAAAAAAAGATAAGAAATTTTGGAAGAGTTTAACATTCCCCTAGAGTAGCTATATAGTTTTTTGTTTCAACCAGAAAATTCTCCCACATTTTTTCTATAATTGTAAAGGGACCAAGTAGAAAAAAAGAACTATAGAAAAACAAAAACTTTAATTGTAAAGTATTTTTCTACATCTCTTTCAAAATTGGGCAGTCATTCTCCCATATGTCAACAATTTTCTCTATATGAGCACACAAGATATTACACTTCACCAACTTCTCAAATCATTCTATCCAATTAGAAATAGGGGATTTTTGCATAAATATTTTAATATTGGTAATCATGCTGGCAACATGTTCCATCAATGTCTTGATTAATTCCTCTAATTTACCTCAACCTACATAACAACTTAACCTAGAGCTCTCACACTTGTCTCCTCTGCATGCCATTTTTTCACTAAATATGTTGTAGGTTTTATGAAGATCATTAAGCTTAGTCTCAATCTTCTCCCATTGTCATCTTATTTTTTTTATTATAGTAGGTTTTACATAAGATAATACTAGTAGACATTAATGATCTATTTTACCAGTGAACCACTAATAACTAACTCCTATCTCCTTTATTTAAAAAAGGAACCATCATCGATATGTTTTACTTGTACATAACTAGTAGACATAGAACCAAAACTAAGTTTCTCCTAAATAGATAGAAAATATGCTTTGTATGTATCAATCTTATTCTCTAATCCTTCCAAATATTTGTAAATCTATGTACTAAAAGGAATGTAGGTTCTCCACACAACATCTTATTTTCCAAGAAAAGGACCCATGAAAAAGATTAACAAACACATAACCAATGAACCATCGATTAATACTTAACAACCATAAACTATAAGTTAAAAATAATTAACCAATACATGAGATTGTTTTCTTAAAGCACAATAAATTACTAGAATAAGGATAACATGGAATCACAAAAACACTAACATATTCAACACTAGAATTTACATAGAACATCGAATTTGAAAAAAAAAGACAATAAAGATATTTCTAATGAAATAAAAATATCAGTTAGGATCGCACTAGATAAGGTGATTTTGTACACCTATACTACTAGATTTAAAACTCCTCAAAACTAAAACAAGGATCATTTCCAATGAGCATATAGTTGGTATATGAAAAATCACATAAGAATTGACACAAAGTACAATTTCTAGGTCAATGCAAGCAGAATCTACTACTACCCGCAACTCTTTTAATAGACTATTTAGGTAAGTTTGCACTTACATCACATTTACTTATACATTTACATACTCCAAATTCTATACATGTTTTTCACATTCACAACCATACACTTCCACTTTGACACTTAGATACAAAAACTCATCTATTTTTATCAATATACAAGTACACATGTGTTAGCTTCATAAAAAATGTGTAATATTTTTTTAATTATTTATAATAACTGAGATGGGGGGGTGGGTGTTTTGAATAATTTATCCTCAGGTTTAGAAGTACCAATTCAACTTCTAGTAACCTCAAGTAGATAAATCAATCTCATAAAACAACTCTATGCATATAGCATGTAATCATCAAATCCCTTTCCATACAATTTCTTAATTCTTTTTTTCCTATATGTATTGACTATCAGTAAATAAAATATTGTAAAAATATAGAATGCATAATAATCACATCCACATATGTAAATAACACTTAATTTTGGTTGAGATGAATATCTCAAAAGGGCTACTTAAAATGATTATGTTGGAACATTCAAGAGGTTCCTGGATTTAGACTTTGAACTATGAAGGGATCCCCTTCAGGTGTAGGAAGTGTTTTAAAATAGGTCACTTAGCTACTCAATGTGGATTATATAAGGCTAAGAATATAAGGTCTTCCTCTTGGTGGAAGGGTGCTTCTATTGAGCACTACACTATTTATAATAAAAAATGATCTCTTTTGAGGTTATTGGTGGTGATTCTAACCCCGTCTCTAAGGTTAAGAAACCTTTTGTTGTCTCTCTAGTTGTTGGTATTTCTAATGTTAGTCACCCTGGTGTTATCTCCACTACTAATTTTGGTCCTGATTTTGATTAGGATGGTATTTCTTTTGTTGTTGGTTCTTTTGGTCCTAGGTCTTTGAAAGTTTGTTCTTCTCTTTCTTGTCCTACCTAGAATATGTGTGTTGGCTTTGGTATTGGGTTTGTTGTTATTGGTTCTATTACAGGTTCCCTTATTGGTGTTGGTCCACCTAAAGGTTCTATTGGTACTATTGGTTCTTCTATACTTGTCTCTTCGTCTTTCATAGTTAGTTCTAGGACTATTGGTTTTATTTATGAATCTATGGATGGTGTTGGTGTTGGTTCTTATTTAGATTTTTTGTTTCTGCTGGTCCTTCTATGATTTTTTCTTCTTCTATTATCTTGGGGTCTCAAGATCTCATTTTCCAAGATTGATAGAAGAAGGCCTCCATGGTGGAGGAGGGGTGGACCCATGTAAATGGAAAATATCATAAAAAGACCCCTCTACAATTTGTTATGATGTTTCACTTCTAGAAGAAGGGAGTCAAAGGAAAAGGTTAATATTTTTTTTTTCCATCCTAGTTGTAGGCATAAATGAGCTTCATATGTTGTACTTTCTTTACTATTGGTTTCTTTTAATGTGATGTTTGGGGTTCAAGGGTCCTTTTAAAACCTGTAGTTTGTTGAGGATGTTCTTGTTGTATCCCTTTTCTTTGTTCTTGTCCTATCTTGTCTATGTCTTTTTTCATTTCATAGAGATTATTGAATATCTTTAATGAGGGTTTCAAGTTCCCTCTTCTAAAACCTACTTTCTTTTGGGTTTCAGGGTCCCCTCAAAACCTAATTTTCTAATCAAAAGCATTTTAACACCAAGATTTAATGTGGAAACCCAATTTGTGAAAAACCACCAAGTAACATGCTACCAGTTGTTCACTCTTCTAAAGTGAGCTTGGTTAAGATCAAACCCTCTTAAAGGTTATACAACACACTGTTAAATGCGACCTTGTTAAAGGATTTAATCACCCTATTAGGAGTAGCCTTGTTAGAGGACTTTGGACCATTCCATTAGAATGTCATCTTGATTAAGGGATTTACAAAATAATTGTTTGGTCAACATTGATAAAGAATTTTTACTAACACAATGGTTAGAATGTAACAATAGGTTTGATCTATAGAATACAACTCACTTAAAAAATTCATATCTCCATATGCTCATTTGCTAGTTCTATAACTAGCCTCCATTCACATCTCTATCACTGATCTTCTTGGCATCTCCATAAGTGATCACTCTTCACAAAAATCTTTACACGTCTCCTCTATTTTTTGGTTCTTCAGAGCTTCTCCTTAAGATCTCTAATCAACAACAAACCAAACTTAGAAAATATCTCTTATGCCTTCTCAAATAGGTAATTTAGATTTTTTTTGCTTAAACATCACTATTGATCTTAGGGTTAGGTCATATTCATCAAATCCTTCCATCATTTTGTTATCCTTATTTTTCTAGAAACTATGATCAAATCCTTTGCTTTAATTGCATAAAATAATCCCTTGTGAATTAAATACAATAACTCATATATCCTTATTTTCCATGTGCTTTGGCTAAGTCACAATTCTAAGTGTGTCAACCTCAAACTTAATTCTTTCTCAACTATAACTTTTGTTGTCTCTTGGAAATTATTTATTCTTCTACACAAACATCACTATGTAGCTCAACATACACTATAGTGTCTCACTCAGTATCAACATGATCACTCATCCATAACTATACTTGGTTGCTACTAGTACTTCATAAATTTTATCAGCAATAACTATTACTTGACTTGAACTATTTTTGTCAGCTTCTACTTAATTTCTTTAATCTTCTACCTCAACTCCTTCATTTATTGACTATTATGCATTTCCCCCCATTCAACCCATCATGGATAACTGATCTGAGAGATCTTCAATGGGTTATCTTCTTTGATGTGGATTAGCATCACGTTAAGGTTGGCAGCTAATCTTTTGAGTTTACTCAACTTTTTCTTTAATTGAGCTACAAATCCTTCTTTTGTTGAGTTAGCTTAGTTTGTTCTAGTCATGTTGACTCATGCTGTGGTGATAAAAAACTCTCATGTTTCTGTGACACATCTACCCATCCTTCCAAAAATTGTGAGATGTTGACACACATCTTCATTCTAGCATTTGTTCACACTCTAATGCTTATTTGATGCTCTAGAATCTAGAATTTTACCACATGTTGATACTTGTTGTGTGGATCCTTTCTACCTATGTGGGTGGTTGACTCATTTTTTGTCCAACATCATTCTGCCACATGCCTTCATTCAGACACTTATTCATGTTGTGTTGCTTCTCCAAGGCTCTGAAACCCATAATTGTACCATGTGGTGGAGTGCCCCATATCCTGCACTATCGTTACCCAATATGCACATGCACAGATCAATAATAGAGATTCAACAAAATATTAAAATATTTCCCTCTATGTTGTCAAATAGAAAATCAAATTGATGACTCTCACTTTTTCACATGACATTTACCCATCCTCCCAAAAGTGTGAGATGCTGCCACACATCTCCATTCTGATGTTTCTTAATCCTATAGAGTCTTCACAAGGCTCTAAAGCTCAAAATTGCATGATAACCATTGGATTTGGCCAATCTTTGGGATCTCCTCTTTTCATCTCAACCATCTATTTCAAATAGAAGATTTGCATTGATGGTGGCAAATTAATATCTTGTTGGGGAGATTCCTATGACATTTGGGCCATCCATTTCAAAGAGAAGATCTTCATCAACAACCAACATTCATTCAAGGGAAAATAATATTTATCCTCTGAAAATCAACTCTGCATTTTCATGGGGGGTTAACATGTCATGTTAACCCTCCTCATATTTTGTCTACCAGTGGTGTGATTTTTCTTCTTATAGTCATAATACACTATAAGAGTCTATTCTTTATGGTTAAGTGAATTCTTGGGCCTTGTTTGCATGATGCCATTGCACTTGATGCCTCTTTAATGCATGAAAGTATCATATTTTTGAAGATTTAATCTCTTACAACTAGGTGCACTCATTTTTTCTCTCTTCCTATTACTTCCATGGGCATTAGATTGCATTCTATAATTATATTTTCTTCTGATACTTAGTTATTGCTTTCCTCTACAACTCAACTCCATTATGGTTGGAGTTTTAACTCATGGTCAAATCAAACTTATGATCGAACTCTTTAAAAAGTAGTTGTAAATACATATTTTAGGTTCTTTAATGGTTGTCTTGTTGCATTAGCCTTATTCTCAAAAACTATATTCCTATTGCCTCCCATAAATGGAATTATCACTTCTTACCTCTTCTTGTCATTCATTATTTGTGCATGTTTATTGCCTTGTTTTGAATTTTTCTTCCCTACTTCTTAGAATTAAATGTTGTGTCTAATCTATCAATAATTGTTGCAACGTAAAAATGTCTTTCTTTCTAGTATTTAATTAAATCTAAATGTACATGTGATTTCTAAGAGGGTAGAATAGATTCAAGATTTCAATATTTGGGTATTTAATTCATGTGTTGTGAATTCATGGGAAGAGATAGAAATCACATTCTATCTTGTTTAATCACCCCCTTTCTGTCATGCCCATAACCCAACAAGGAAAACACAACAATTTTTTGTTAATTATTATTTTTAACCTTAAGCTAATGAAGTAGGATTAAGGAACGAAGCTATCCTACCTAGAATCTAGATTCAAGTTCCTATGAGGGAACACACGATTTCTAGTTACTGGAGGCAAAACTACATTGAGATGCTAATGACACAAGCCCTTAATGTGAAGCACTATGATGCACTCTTTAATTATTAGTTAAGAATACTATTACATAAAACTATCATTAAATTCATTGTTACCTATACTACTTTTAGCAATTAAACTAAAAAAAAATAGAACTATTACTTTTCTAATTATCAGAATGTATTAAAATATCTTAAAATTGACATATATAACTATTCCTCTTATCTTGTCAACTATTCCTATGATCCATCTCAACTTATACTTTATTATTGATATTAATTTTATTATTAATAAAGTGTTGATTTTACTATGGTCATTGTTCTGAATATACCTCTTAAATAATTATTATCATTTATAAAAAAAAATTTATATTAATTATTCATATATATATATCTTATAACATAGTTTATACATATGTTTCCAAATAAATAATAACTATCCCTCACATTTCCTTATCATTGTGGATAACAATAATAAGAAAATACATATAAAAAAAAACACATCACCCAACACTTTTTTTTTTAATCCTACCTCTTTACCTACATGACACTTGACTTCCCTTTCAAATCCGGTGCCTACTTTACCCACATCCTCCTAGGTGGGCATGAAGCTCCTATTTATACACAAGGATCATCTAGGATAGTTCCCCACTTCATGTCACAATAAATACTCATGACATAGCTTTTTAATTTAATCCCTTATTGGAGGAAAGTTTAGCATATCTTACCTATAATTCTCTATTGCTTTCAAACCCAAAATTCTTCAATTCGCCCATGTACTTGGTGGCTCTTCCCAAGGCATATGTCTCAATCAGCAAGCATGCCCAATTCAAAAGTAAATCAACCAGCCATTACTTCTTCCTTGAAACACTTGCCAAAGTTCTCCCTTGCTCTTCCCTAGGCATGGGTTGATGAAGACAAGGGTTGGTTGACTTATAGTAATATTTGCCTTTTAAGTGGGGATTTCCTAGACAAGAAGGCTAACACATGTTAGATAGGAGGGCATGTTTAAATAGCTAACAAGAATGGGCACCAAGTTGAGCTTACATAAGATTAAAAACATTGAAAATATAAAGGGGAGAATATTTGTTTATATGTTTAGCAAGTATGAGGGACTTATTTATTTATTTTTTATTCCTTTTCTTGCACATGGCCACATCATATCACAAGGACTTCAATAAATTATGACTGCCACCTTATTAATGAAGGGATAGTTTAGGATTGGATGTTCCTACTTAGAATTTTCTAAGATAATATTTATTTATTTATTTATTTCTAAATCATCACCAATATTCTATTCAAGGTCTATTATTTTAATGGACTATAATAGAAGGGCTTTTATTTCTTCTTCCCACATAATTTCTAGCAAGCTATTATGCACTTCCAGGTCTTTATTTGAGCTTATCTTATTGACCCAACTCTCTCTCTCTCTCTCTCTCTCTCTCTCTCTCTCTCTCTCTCTCTCTCTCTCTCTTTTGTACAATCCCTTATGATTGTTACAAGGTGATTTGATGATACTTAGTCATTGTATACATTTCAATCTAATGCATAATCTATGGAGTATACATAGTGATTGTGTTCATAGCCAATAACTTACTGCTATCAACAAAATTTTATGATACTTTATAAAACATATCTGAACATCCTTTGTATATAACTTAGAGATCATCTAAAATTCAATGTCTTTAATGATTTCCCCATCCATGTTTTAAACTAAATACGAATCTATTAGCTATTAGAAACTAAATCTACACCAATATATTTAAAGATGGAGCTCAATTACATCTGCATCTTCCACACAATCCTTGAGGAAACAAGAATAACAAGATGATAATATCCTATTCATTATTCCTATGTTTATCATAATGCAAAATTTATTTTATTTCAATTTATTCATATCAGAGTAATGGAATGATAACATCAATAATAAATCTAGATTATTCATAGAGTGCATCTACTTAGTTCTATGAAAATGCAGAATAAAGGAATAACAAAGAGGTAGTGTTGTTTGCAACATTCTAATATCTACTATAATACCAAATCCATTTTACCAATACATTCATATTCATGATAATAGATCTACAACAACAATTCAATGGCATTCTCTCTTCTATTTCTCATTTAATCATACAACAAACATATGATGAATGAACACAAGGTCATAGAATCTTCTTGTCATCTCTACATAATGTAAGATCTCTACACAAGATGATGCACAACCCTTCTAGATAAAAATGAATATGAGCATGACATCAACATTCTTACAATCACAAATAGTTACACATGTCAAAATGGAGTTTGCTTCTCCATTATCAAACTAACTACAATAGTATTTCCTCCTCTTATGCAATGAAATCTTCATGACTTCCAAATATCCAAATGCATCAAACAAACTTGCAAGATGAAAATTATAGAACCATGGAGGCTCACCTCCCAACCTAGGCCTCAAGGAGGCCACCCCCGCACTAGGGGAAACAAGGCTCAACCGAGATACAATCAACAACATGAAAATCACAATTTAACAACACATTCATAAATCCCAAACAAGGCTTGCACAATGATTCACAGATGGAATCACAAACATTGGGTGAAGGTGGGCTCTTCAATGATGTCATATCCTTGTGAAACAATAAAACTTGCAATTGCAATATTCCAATAAGGTTGTCAAGAACCATGCCATAAAAAGGCTATCAATATCACATGCCTCAACAAGGCTACCAACACTTAACTCCTCTTCACACTTCCTCCCTTATACCTCCCATAGAACAAGCTATCAAGAATCACATGCCTTCAATGGAGTCTATACTCCATGAGAACTATCCCCTCTCCAAGGGAGGAATTTCTCAACTTCAATGTTGAGCCCAACTAACCCCTGCACCCTGAGGCTTCTCTTCCCTCCCAAGGGTGAGTGAAGCCTCCACACCCAAGACAATATTCAATCCATAACCACAATCCAAGAAAACAAAACCAAATGCAAGAGATTCAACATGCTCACTCACACTCACAATATTTAAAAACATGCACCAAAAGAAAACACATAGATCCTAAAGGAAACACACTTACAACTTCCATTTTCAACTTTCATGAAATGAAAGGAAACAAGGTATGAAGCACTAACCTTCTTTCAAGCTATGGTGTTTAAATGATGATGAAGATCTTTTCCTCCTTGGCTTCCAAGCTTCTCTTCCATAAACCTATCTATCTCTACGATGAGAGAGTGGGTGGACAACCACTAAGTTTGGCACAAGCTCCCTAAAAAGACCTCCACTTCCATCCCCACCTGCCCTTCTTACACCCTTGTACCTTTCTACCAATAGGAACTTAACCAAGTGGTGGGGTGAGGAAAAAGATCATGTGACACTCTGATTTTCGAATCGGTTTGAAAATGACTAATTTAGAGTGTCTCTTATGTCCCCTAGGCTAGCTTATGCCTATATTTATACCCCCAACCCATACTACTACCATGTGGGTGACTTATTTTCTCCAAAATAACACTAGGGAGCCACTTTATGTCTCTCTAAAGTTCTCATCAAATTTTAATTTGAATTGTTGGGTGATGCGACGTGCTCCCCTGCCCACAGGTGGTTAATTATGTGGTGTTCCATGTTCACTAACAGTCATGGCTTTTGGTGCAATGGCAAATGGGCCCTACAATTGGTATCAGAGCCTGGTTTTGGCCTGGTCATGGGTTCAAATCTCCCCGGTGCCATCTCGACCCGCGTAAGCACTTGGTATGCGCGTCGAGGGGGAGATTGTTGGGTGATGTGATGCGCTCCCCTGGCCACAGGTGGTTAATTATGTGGTGTTCCATGTTCACTAACAGTCATATAGACTGATTTTGGCCTGGTCATGGGTTCAAATCTCCTCAGTGCCATCCCGACCCGTGTAAGCACCTGGTATGCGCATCGAGGGGGAGATTGTTGGGTAATGCGATGCGCTCCCCTGCCCACAGGTGGTTAATTATGTGGTGTTCCATGTTCACTAACAGTCATGGCTTTTGGTGCAACGACAAATGGGCCCTACATGAATACCATCATGAAAGTAACTCATTTTGAAACTCTCCAGGGTGGGTTAGTTTAATTTCACAATGAGGATTAAATTTAGGTTTAGTGACTTCATGCCAAAGAATCCTATATGACATGTTATTTACACATAGACAACACAAATGTCAAATGACACGCACACATTAAAACACTTTTCACATCATGATGAGATGTCTCTAATTAATCATGATCTCTAACTATAACACTCATGCACAATCATATTATGAAATAACACAACACAATGAGGTTTTGAATCTTCCAAAGATTTGCCTTGGCTTTACCATGTTCACATAGATTGAACCTTGTTTCCCCCAATAATCTCCATGGTTGAACTTTTCTGCACACTCAACTTAAACATCATTACCCCAATAATATAAAAATATATACAAATAAGTGTAGAATAAATCCAATATCTCATAATTCACATTAACATATATAATTAACTTTTATCTAATCATTTTTGTTCTAAGTACTATCAACAAAATATTGCAATATTGTATTCAATTAACTTTCATCAAGTACATATTCAAAAAATTTCAATATCAATCATATGGGTATCAACATTTATCTTTCTTATCATAATGAAATCACTATTCTAAATACTATCACTATCCCTATCCATTATACCTATGAAACACCAAAGTCATATCATAAAAACATGTAAAATGGTTCTTAATATATAAGTGAAAGTCACTATTGTGCAGGCATGTTGGCTAGTACCCTTTCAAATCAACTGATCAAGGCAATATTTCTAATAGTGTCCTTTTTATATCTCATTACGCGGTGTGTGTGCCCCTAGGATTAATTTCCTCATCTCAATGAATGTTTTCAAATCATGTCATCATATTTTAAAAGCAACCTATGAATGCAACCATTATGTTTTGTTGATGTTATAAGCTACATCCATTGTTATTTCTTAGGAGAGAAAATGTTAATTCATCTTTCCTAATTTTGGGTAGTGATTCGTTCTATAAATTCTGTGATCCTTAGCTTGAACATATAGAGTTTCATTTTCTTGTGAGCTTGTCTATTCAACCAAATGTTATTGAATGGGTAATAGACTTATAACAATTGAAATCTGCATCAATCTCTACTAAGGTATCATAAATCATTACTAGCACAAAAATTTCAAACATAACCTAATTAACTCATATTTATATTTATTTTATCAAGGTCTATAACAGGGTACTATTGTGGGCCTTGCATCCCCCCCCCCCCCCCCCCCCAGCTTTCGACTTCCTCCTAGAAGTCTCCTATAATCTAGGACACCATTTCCATATATAAGGTTTACTTTGATTTTGTATAAGTGTTTCCACTTAGGAGCCTTTCCTTATGATCACCTCACATTATATATTTGAGAGATAGACTGTAAAACATTGTCCTATAGCTCAAAGAGGAATGATTCTTCTTAAAATGAATTATCTCACCATACGATTTGTTTGGGTATTATCCCAGGTTAGGGTACCTACCAATACCTTCTATAATCATATGTGTGCTAACTTCTTCCTAGATGGATAGGGTGGCTCTTGTTTATATTTAGAATGTTCAACTCATTGCAAGATTCCCAGTCTCTTGGTAGTTTAGGATTAGTTTTTCATGAATAATATATTCAACATCTATTCTATAATATACCTCTTTGGTTGATAGATTAGTCCTTCCCATGACACAATCTCATTACCCTTGTCACTAGTTTAATTGGTGCCATTTCCTTTAATAGATCAATGTTCTTGTGTACCTATCTCCTCTTATGTAGTACCTTAGTTGGCATACTTATTTGATTTCCTCTCCCTCTCACTTGTTTATTCTTATTCCATGGTTTGTTTTTTTATGCTGATAACTTGTGATCTTATATACTATGTATTATTTGGGAAACTATTCATTTACCAATGTCATCATATTTTTCATTAGGTCCTTACCAACTATCTGAGTCACTCACTCACCTTAGCACTAATAAGATCTATGATGATAGTCCAAGATCGACTAATTAGTTAAAGGTTAATAACTTTTGCAAATCTCCAAGGATTCATTTATTTAGTTTAACATCAAAATCCACTTATAGGTCCTCAATTGTAGACACTTTGTGGTTATGGTATTCTTTGGTTACATCCTAATCGAGAAATTTTTCATTACAACTATTGGTGTGGTATACCTATTAGGTATTAAGTCAAGATATCATTGGATATCTTTTCACTTTTAGTCCTTATAGGCTTATCACATTTAGTACCTTTACCTAAAGTCCTTAGAATGGTGTGAAATTGTGGTATATTTGTTCGAGATTCAAAGTATTCCCAATTTTATAGGGTTAAATGGAATCATATCTCATGATGGAATGAAAGGGTGATATTCTAATTTCCTCATGATGGTTGTCAGAAACTCTCCCTAATATGACCAACTTATAAATTTAATGCCACACACTCACAAGATAATAAAGTAAAAAAATAAATGTCTCATAAAATAAAACAAAGATGATCATTAAATAAACTTAAGTGTGGCCACAATGGTAAATCTTTGGTTAAAACAAGTCATGTCCCGAGGCAAAAAAGGAATCATACCAAGAAATCATCATAAATGAACATTCCACAAAATTACCCAAAATATGCAAAAAAATCAAACAACAACAACATTTCATAACAATTCAAATTCTAAAAACCATTGTGGTTGTACCAGGGTCTTCCTGAGGAAAAGAAGAGGAAGGGTTGTCCTAGAGTTACATGGTAAATCAATGGCATGCAAAAATGATGCTCTAGTATTTCTAGTCCTTTCTGAGAATAGGTCAAGAGAGTGTTCCACACCCTACTATGTATGGTTTATCGAGTCTTAGAAATTTATCCTTTAGTTGTCTATGTTTCCTTATGTACCGTCCTATTATTGTCAAAAAAATTGTCAGATGTAGTCTAGGGCTAGGGTTTCCACCCAAATTACATTGGTGACCCTTTAGGTAAGAATAAAATTATGATTCATGTCACTCACTTTTATATATAATAAGTCGCTAATAAGAAGATCACTGGGGTATCACTTGAACTATTGTCACACCTTCCTTCATACATCATTCAAGTGTATCAATGACTTTAAGAAGGATTTTACCATCCAACCTCATGATAGACTGGAATTCCTTAAGGTATTTTTGTTATAGTGAGAACTATTCAGTCTTTGCCAAGCTTCCATTGCTTCGAGCTATAGTGCAAACTAAGCAGGATGTCAATTCTCGTGTGACAGTTTGTCACCGAGTTGAAAAGTGTTGTTGAGTAACAAAATATTTGCAAAAGAATGGGCATGTAAGTCCCATTGATTGACATTGAAAAACTTTATTATTTCATGAATTACCCTAGTTGGTAAGTGTATACGATCATGTTACCCATCCAATCTGATGGTGTCACAGGTGGTGAAAGTCCTCTTTTACTATGGAAGTATATACTATAATGAAATTGATGTACCATATTATACCCGACACTATTTGTTATGATATGTTGTTTCTTTTTGTTATTTGCATATGGTTCCTTATTGTCCCCTTGTGGGTTCAGTAGGAGACTTATATTAATTAGGCATTACTTCCATTGGAATACTTCATGTGTGGTTTCCTATCACCTAACTATAGAGTTATAGCAACATAGTTAAGGCTTAGCATATTATTCATTGCACCACAATACCACACAGTGGGGGGGGGGGGGGGGGGAGTTTCCTAGTTAGAATCTTATAATCTATCATACTTCACATCCTAATTATGACCATTACCTCTCGAAGGACCAATATTTACATTTCATAAGGAATTTACAAGTTCTTAACAATACCTAAACTTCTTCGAAATGAACTACCACCCATTCTGTCCTAAATGTTGGTATGGTTTAAGAAGAAATATTTTCACGTGCACAAAAATTTGAAGTCATTAAGTCTCACAACTTTAGAGAGGATATTACATAGTGATCCTTTCAAATTTAAACTTCCACAAGGTCGAGTTAATAACCTATCATACCTTAATCCTTAGTAGTTTTAAATTGTTACCATGACTAAATAGTGTAATCCGTTTAGGGTGTTCAATTTCGTTACCAAATAAGTAATAATATTTATTACAAGTTGATATCCTGGGATGCCCATCTCCTTTATGATATGGTATTATGATATTATGATAACTTACACTTGCACATTCATTGTGGGCTCATTAATGCCCAATGTTGTATAACCTAGCTCTGATGCTAGAATGTCATTCTCATAACCAAACAAAGAAAACACAACATTTTTTTTAAATTATTATTTTTAAACTTGAACTGATGAAGTAGGATTAAGGAACGAAGCTACCCTACCTAGAATCTAGATTGAAGTTCCTATGAGGGAACACATGGTTGCTAGTTACTGGAGGCAAAACCACATTGAGATGCTAAGGACATGAGCTCTTAATGTGAAGCACTATGATGCACTCTTTAATTATTAGTTAAGAATACTATTATATAAAACTATCATTAAATTCATTGTTACCTATACTACTTTTAGCAATTAAACTAAAAAAAAAAATAGAACTATTACTTTTCTAATTATCAGAATGTATTAAAATATCTTAAAATTGACATATATAACTATTCCTCTTATCTTGTCAACTATTCTTACAATCCATCTCAACTTATACTTTAATATTGATATTAATTTTATTATTAACAAAATGATGATTTTACTATGGTCACTGTTCTGAATATACCTCTTAAATTATTATTATCATTTATAAAAAAAAAATTATATTAATTATTCATATATATACATATCTTATAACATGGTTTATACATATGTTTCCAAATAAATAATAAGTATCCCTCACAATTCCTTATCATTGTGGATAACAATAATAAGAAAATACATATAAAAAAAAACACATCACCCAACACTTTTTAAATTTTTTTTTTATCCTACCTCTTTACTTACATGATACTTGACTTCCCTTTAAAATATGGCGCCTACTTTACCCACATCCTCCTAGGTGGGCGTGAAGCTCCTATTTCTACACAAGGATCAGCTAGGATAGTCCCCCACTTCATGTCACAATAAATACTCATGACATAGCTTTTTAATTTAATCCTTTATTGGAGGAAAGTTTAGCATATCTTACCTATAATTCTCTATTGCTTTTAAACCCAAAATTCTTCAATTTTCCCATGTACTTGGTGGCTCTTCCCAAGGCATACATCTCAATCAGCAAGCAGGCCCAATTCAAAGGTAAATTGACCAGCCATTACTTCTTCCTTGAAAAACTTGCCAAAGTTCTCCCTTGCTCTTCCCTAGGTGTGGGTTGATGAAGACATGGGTTGACTTATAGTAATATTTTCATTTTAATTGGGGATTGCCTAGACAAGAGGGTTGACACATGTCAGATAGGAGGGCATGTTTATTATAACCTTGTTTAAATAGCTAACAAGAATGGGTACCAAGTTGAGCTTACATAAGATTAAAAAAATTGAAAACATAAAGGGGAGAATATTTGTTTATATGTTTAGCAAGTATGAGGGACTTATTTATTTATTTTTAATTCCTTTTCTTGCACATGGCTATATCATATCACAAGGACTTCAATAACTTATGACTGCCACCTTATTAATGAAGGGGTGGTTTAGGATTAGATGTTTCTATTTAGAATTTTCTAAGATAATATTTATTTATTTATTTATTTATTTCTAACTCATCACTGATATTCTATTCAAGGTCTATTATTTTAATGGGCTGTAATAGAAGGGCTTTTATTTCTTCTTCCCATATAATTTCCAGCAAGCTATTATGCACTTCCAGGTCTTTATTTGAGCTTATCTTATTGACCGAGCTCTCTCTTTTTTTTTTTTTAACAATCCCTTATGATTGTTACAAGGTGATTTGATGATACTTAGTCATCGTATACATTTCAATCTAATGCATAATCTATGGAGTATACGTAGTGATTGTGTTCATAGCCAATAACTTACTGCTATCAACAAAATTTCATGATACTTCTTTTTAAACATATCTGAACATCCTTCATATATAACTTCAAGATCATCTAAAATTCAATGTCTTTAATGATTTCCCCATCCATGTTTTAAACTAAATACGAATCTATTAGCTATTAGAAACTAAATCTACACCGATATATTTCAAGATGGAGCTCAGTTACATCTGCATCTTCCACACAAGCCTCAAGGAAACAAGAATAACAAGATGATAATATCCTATTCATTCTTCCTATGTTTCTCATAATGCAAAATTTATTTTCTTTCAATTTATTCATATCAGAGTAATGAAATGATAACATCAATAATGAATCTAGATTATTCATAGAGTGCATCTACTTAATTCTATGAAAATGCAGAATAAAGGAATAATAGAGAGGTAGTATTGTTTTCATTATTCTAATATCTACTATAATACTAAATCCATTTTACCAATGCATTCATATTCATGATAATAGATCTACAAAAACAATGCAATGGCGTTCTCTCTTCTATTTCTCTTTTAATTATACAACAAACTTATCATGAATGAACACAAGGTGATAGACTCTTCTTGCCATCTCTACATAATGTAAAATCTCTACACAAGATGATGCACAACCCTTCTAGAGAAAAATGAATATGAGCATGACATCAACATTCTTACAATCACAAATAGTTACACATGTCAAAATTGAGTTTGCTTCTCCATTATCAAACTAGCTACAACAATATTTCCTCCTCTTATGCAATGAAATCTTCATGACTTCAAATATCCAAATGCATCAAACAAACTTGCAAGATCAAAAATATAGAACCATGGAGGCTCACCTCCCAACCTAGGCCTTAAGGGGGCTACCCCCGTGCTAGGGGAAACAAGGCTCAATCGAGATACAATCAACAACATCACAATGACAAAAAAAAAACATGAAAAGCACAATTTAACAACACATTCACAAATCCCAAACAAGGCTTGCACAATGATTCATAGATGGAATCATAAACATTGGGTGAAGGTGGGCTCTTCAAGGAGGAGAATGTCATATCCTTGTGAAACAATAAAACTTGTAATTGCAATATTCCAATAAGGCTTTCAAGAACCATGCCATAACAAGGCTATCAATATCACATGCCTCAACAAGGCTACCAATACTTAACTCCTCTTCACACTTCCTCCCTTATACCTCCCATAGAACAAGCTATCAAGAATGACATGCCTTCAATGGAGTCCATACTCCATGAGAACTATCCCCTCTCCAATGGAGGAATTTATCAACTTCAATGTTGAGCCCAACTAACCCCTTCACCCTAAGGCTTCTCTTCCCTCCCAAGGGTGAGTGAAGCATCCACACCCAACACACCATTCAATCCACAACCACAATCCAAGAAAACAAAACCAAATTCAAGAGATTCAATATGCTCACTCACACTCACAATATTTACAAACATGCACCAAAAGAAAACACTTAGATCCTAAAGGAAACACACTCACGACTTCCATTTTCAACTTTCATGAAATGAAAGGAAACATGGCATGAAGCACTAACCTTCTTTCAAGCTATGGCTTTGAAATGATGATGAAGATCTTTTCCTCCTTGGCTTCCAAGCTTCTCTTCCATAAACCTATCTGTCTCTACCATGAGAGTGTGGGTGGACAACCACTAAGTTTGGCACAAGCTCCCTAAAAAGACCTCCACTTCCATCCCCACCTACCCTTCTTACACCCTTGCACCTTTCTACCAATAGGAACTTAACCAAGTGGTGGGGTGAGAAAAAAGATCATGTGACACTCTGATTTTCGAATTGGTTTGAAATGACTAATTTAGAGGGACTCCCATGTCCCCTAGGCCAGCTTATGCCTATATTTATACTCCCAACCTATACTACTACCATGTGGGTGACTTATTTTCACCAAAATAACACTAGGGAGCCACTTTAAGTGTGGCTAAAGTTCTCATCAAATTTTAATTTGAATACCATCATGAAAGTAACTCATTCTAACACTCTCTAGGGTGGGTTAGTTTAATTTCACAATGAGGATTAAATTTATGTTAAGTGACTTCATGCCAAAGAATCCTATATGAGATGTTATTTACACATAGACAACACAAGTGTCAAATGACACACACACATTAAAATAATTTTCACATCATGATGACATGTCTCTAATTAATCATGATCTCTAACTATAGCACTCATGCACAATCACATTACAAAATAACGCAACACAACGAGGTTTTGAATCTTCCAAAGATTCACCCTTGCTTTACTGTGTTCACATAGATTGAACCTTGTTTCTCCCAATAATCTCCATGGTTCAACTTTCTTGCACACTCAAGTTAAACATCAGTAGCCCAATAATATAAAAATACATACAAATAAGTGCAGAATAAATCCAACATCTCATAATTCACATTAACATATACAATTAACTTTCATCTAATCATTTTTGTTCTAAGTACTATCAAAAAAACATTGTAATATCATATTCAATTAACTTTCATCTAAGTAAATATTCAAAACATTTCACTATCAATCATATGGGTATCAACATTTATCTTTCTTATCATAACAAAATCACTATTCTAAATACTATCACAATCCCTATCCATCATACCTATGAAACACCAAAGTCATATCATAATAACATGTAAAATGGTTCTTAATATATATATGTGAAAACCACTATTGTGCAGGCCTGTTGGCTAGTATCCTTTCAAATCAATTGACCAAGGCAATATTTCTAATAGTGTCCTTTTTATAGCTCATTAAACATTGTGTTTGCCCCTAGGATTAATTTCCTCATCTCAATGAATGTTTTCAAATTATCTCATCATATTTTAAAACCAATCTACAAGTGCAGCTATTATGTTTTGTTGATGTTATAAGATACATCCATTGTTATTTCTTAGGAGAGAAAATGTTAATTCATCTTTCCTAATTTTGGGTAGTGATTCATTCTATAAATTCCTTGATCCTTATCTTGAACATATAGAGTTTCATTTTCTTGTGAGCTTATCTATTCAACCTAATGTTATTGAATGGGTATTAGTGATGGGGTCAAGCCAAATAACAGAATGGACACAAAAAAGAAAGGGAAAAATTTTATTAACTATGTAAATATGCTAATACATTCAGTACAAAGAAAATAGACTTCAAAACATGCCCTAAGGGCTTACAATAGTATAAATTTGGAGATAATTTCTTCTCCGAGTACCTCCTCTCAAACTCCACTCCGAACTGCCTTTTACAATGCCAGAAATGTCCTTAAATAGACCCAAAGGGTTAAGGATTAGGAGTACATACTAGAAAGTTTTAGTTGGCATCCACCAACCAAGTAGAAGGCTCTAGAAGGTGCATTAGAAGTCGGCACAAAACTAGAAGAATCCAAAAATGGTAACCAAACTTCCGGGAGGCATAACTTTTGAACTGTAGCTTCAATTGATGAACCGTTTACATTTCTGGAAAGCTCTCGAAGTGCTCTATAGCCCTACGGGATAGCTTTGCTTGTACCCCATTTTTTGGCCCTATTTGAGGTCATTTAATGCCCCTAACTTGACTTTGAAGCATTCTTAGGATGTCTCCAAAAATTGAAAAAATGCAATAACTTTCAAACTGTGGGGCCTTTTGACCTAATTCTTTTTCTGGAATGCTCTAAATTACAATGAAAATCATTCAACCAATTTACACCTTATATTTCACCAAAATGATGGCTCAATTACATACTCCTATTTTTTTGGCATTTACACGTATCCCAGGGTGCTCAAATACTCTATCCTAGAACATTGATAGTGGAACTATGAGAGTTGGAACCTTTATTTGACCCAAATGGGTATCCAGAAATGAAAACACATGAAATAGAAACTAAGTCTAAGTACATTTTTTTGGGTGACACAGGATTGCCCTTATACCTCTAGATGCTCCTGCATCAATTAGACTTATAACAATTGAAATCTGCATCAATCTCTACTAAGGTCTCATAAATCATTATTAGTACAAAAATGTCAGACATAACCTAATTAACTCATATTTATATTTATTTTATCAAGGTCTATAACAGGGTACTATTGTGGGCCTTACACTTTCCCTTTGAAGAATTTAATTTTCAGCATCTCCAACTCCCTTTTCTGGAAAAGTTGCAGTTTAGGTGCATCTTGATTGTAAGGAAGCCAACCTTCTGCAAATATTTAACCTCAAAGTGCAAGTCCCACACTTGGAGGTTGTTTCCATGTTACATAGGGTTTCTTTAGGGTCATACATAAAGAAAGGGTGTAGACTTTTGTGTCAACAATATTTAGCACGCTCAGTGGGACCTAGATTTCAGCTTGATAAGTTTGTTGGTCAGCTAGCTAAGATCTACTCAGTAAGAAAATGGGTGTTTTTCTTAGTGCAATCAGCCTTTGGAGGCATTCAATCAAACACCATGGTGACTCTATGCATCTTTTGGTTCAATAGACCAAGTACTTGTATGATTTTCAAGTTATTATGTTTGCTCAAGGTTTCTATGAAGTTATTTTCTTAGATTCTTTTCATGGACCCACTTCATAGAGACTCCTCCCATTTTTCCCCATATGATGAAGAGACCAGTTTTGCCCCAAACCTTCATATTATTTTTGGCCATGAATGTGTTGAGATTTCCCCCTAAAAATTCATATTAGCCCAAAATTTCTTAGGAGCAGCAAGAGAGGAAGAAAAAAATTGAGCCCATATGTTGATTCCTCCTTAGATCTTGTTTCCCCTACAACATCAAATGACTAATATACTCAGTTTCCCATAGAGCCTTATAATGACCCCAAGACCAAGGTAAAAATGCTTTATGACAACATAAATAATTTGGGGCTTGGATTTTCCAATATAGATAATATTTTTGAATATGTTCATAATCCTTACGAGGATATAGACTATAGGGATTTTGCTTATGTTATGGTCATTATGACTTATTGGCTTAATGATTTGTGTAATGAGAAGGAGACATGGGAGAATGAGCCTCATGTTTTTAGCATGGTATCTGAGGAACTTGATATTTTTAATGAGGCTTACCAAGCCCTCCTCAAGTTACAACAAGAGGAAGAAATGAAATAAAGAAAATTTGAAGAGGATCTTGCAAGAAGATTGGCTATTAAAGAAGAAGAGATAATGCTCAATCCTATTTAGCTGCAAGAAGCTAAAGCATAAGAGCCTCCAAGGATAAAATTTCCTAGCTTCAGATAGAGAACCCCTCCTATTATGTAAAATAACACACAAGATACAAAGGTTCACTTGTGAGAAATTATGCCAAATCCAACTAAAGAAAAGCCACCCAAATGCAAGTTTTCTAGCTTTAGAAGGAGCGAGCCTCCCTAGATTTCCATTCCTTGCTACAAAAATCAAGAGCCAGAACTCCTTAGCTTGATTTTGAGTTTTTTCCAAGGGTGGAGAAGAAATAGACAAAGGAGAATGAGGTGGTTCCTATCCTTGAGGAACCAAAGATGACTAATCAAGATTTAGATGAGGAAGAAAAATCAAACCTTCTCTGAGAACAAGAAAAGAAAGACCATGAGTTGCAAAAGGAATACAGACACAAGTAGAAGGAAGAAGAAAAGATAAATGCAAGTTATGATCTAGAGGATGATTTTTCTAGCATCATAACATATTTTTTCTCAAAGCTTGACACCATACCAGTAGCTCTTGAGGAGGTGACTTATGAGCACAATGAAAACAAGTGGAGATTTTTTCTTCCCAACAAAAGGAGGAGCCATTTTTAAACCAATTGGATGTCATGATTGTAGAGTACAACATGGTCAAGGTTGATCACCTAGACTCAAAGCCATTAGGAAGATGCCCCATAAGGCATCTAGCTCCGTAACAATACTACATATACCTCTAGTCATGCTTACTTATGAGCATGAGGGAGAAGACCGCAAGGAAGAGAAAGCATGCTTTGTTCAAAATTTTGATACCCTAGTGCTAGAGAGCTTCGTTATTTATAGTGTTGGGAAGGAGATATTCCATGCAACAATATGCTTGTCATACTTGCTAATCCATTTTGTTACATATGTGCATGGGAGGAGAAACCAAATTGTAAGGAAAGGAAACTACTTCAACAAGCTAGTCAATGGCTCTCTTTTTTTTGTAATTGTAAATACATGTACATAGTAGAGTAGGTGTTTTTTCTTCTTTCCAAGAAGTGTATGAGCACAACTATTGCCTCCTAGATATAACATTTTTTGTAATTTTTCTACTTAAAGAGGTAGAATTTTGTGAAGTTGCAAGTGGAATGGAGTTTTGTTCTTTTTGGTGACTCCATGCCCAATGGATTACTTAAGGTCATTGATCTATGCTCAGTAGTCAAGAATCCCCTTTAAGTTGCAAAGAATGTTGGTCATTTTTTCCCCCATTCAGCCCATCATGGACAACTAATCTAAGAGATCTTCAATGGATTTTTTTGATGTAGGTTAGCATCATGCTAAGGTTGGTGGCTAACATTTTGAGTTGAATTAGTTTTTTCTTTAACTAAGCTATAGTTTCTTCTTTTTCCAAGTTAGCTCAGTTTTTTTTGTCTGGTTGAATCATTCTATGATGATCAATGACTCATTTTTTCATGATACATTTGCCCATCCTTCTGAAATTGTAAGATGTTGACATGTGTCTTCATTTTGGCATTTATTCACATTTTAATTCTTCTTTGATGCTCCAAAACCCATAATTTCACCATGTGTCCATACCTTTTGTTTGGGTCCTTTCTATCTATGTGGGTGGTTGAATCATTTTTTGTCCAATGTCATTTTTTCACACATCTTTATTCTGGCATTTTTTTATGCTATGATGTTTCTTGAAGGATCCAAAACCCATAATTGTGCCATGTGGAGGAGGGTCACACATCTTGTATTATCTTTACCCAATATGCACATGTGCAAATAAATGGTGGAGATTCAACAAAAGATTAAAAGATTTCCATCCATTTTGTCAAACAAAAAAACACATTGATGGCTCTCACATTTTTGCATGACATCTTCCCATCCTCTTGAAAGTGTGAGATGCTACCATGTGTCTCCATTCTGATGTTTCTTCATACTAAAAAGTCTCTACAAGGATTTTAAGCCTATAATTGCATGACAACCATTGGATTTGGTGCATCTCTATTACCTCCTCTCAGCATCTTAGCCACCCATTTCAAATAGAAGATATGCATTGATAGTGACAACTTAATCTCTTGTTGGAGATATTCCCATGAAATCTAAGCCATCCATTTCAAGGAGAAGATATTCATCAATGAGTAGCACTCATTTCTAGGAAAATAAAATTTATCCTCCTTGGGTCAACTCTGCATTTTCATGGGGGGTTAAGATGTTGTGCTATCCCTCCCCATGTTTTTTTTGCTAGTAATGCAATTTATCTTCTTGTGTCCATGACACACTATTAGGGCTTGTTCTTTATGGTTGATCAACTTATTAGTCCTTTTTTGCATGATACTATTGTACTCCATGCCTCTTTAATGCATGAAATGACCATATTTTTGGTGATTTGATCTCTTACGACTGGGAGAACTTTTTTTTTTTTGTCTTCCTACCACTTCCATGGGCATCATATTGCACTCCAAAATTAGATTTTGTTTTGATACTCAGTTATTTCTCTCCTTTTCAATTCAACTCCATTATGGTTAAAGTTTGAACTCATGGTAAAATTAGAGTTGTGCTTGAACTCTTTAAATTGTAGTTGTACATACATTTTTTGGGTTCTTCTCTGGTTGTATTTTTGCAATGGGCTTATGCTCTACAATTGTATTCCTTTTTATTTTCATGAATGAATATCTTGCTTCTTACTTCTTCTTTCCATTCATTATTTGTGCATATTTATTTCCTTGTTTTGAATGTTTCTTCCCTACTTCTTAGAGTTATATGTTGCGTTTAATCTATTGATGATATTTGCACTATGAAGATGGCTTTCCTTTCAGCATTTAATTAACTCCAAACCTACATATGAGTTCTAAGAGGGTAGAATAAACTCAAGATCTATGTATTTGGGTATTTCATTCATGGAAAGATATTATAAGCATGCTCTATCTTGGTGCAACCAATAGGTTTGACATCAATGATAACATAGTAATTTCCAACAGATATTACTAATGTACTTATCTTATAATCACTGCACTTAATTATAAGCATTTGACCTAAATCAAGAAATACATAAGAGTTGTAGAACCACCACATTAATTTATAATATATAGGTTGGACATTAGATATTACAATATTGATCACAAATGCCAACATTGTCAAAATGCCAAAACTAAGTCAAAAAGATGAGAACCTAAGATCTCTGACTCAACCAATGAACCTAGGTACCACAACATGTTGCATTCAAAGAATTAAGACATATCTAATTATCTTCATAGTTTACCATATATAAATACATTTGAGTGATCACCTCATAGATAGAAAAATCACCAAGAATGAATCAAGTACCAGCAAGTGTACCAATAAATGAATTTGAGTAGACAAATTTAAGAGTAATAGGAAGTATGGAATGTATTCATTCTGGATAATTCCTATATAACTAAAAAATATACTAAAATTTCCTTCATCGATAGTCCACATAATAGAATAAACACTCCAAATTCTATCAACAACTAACCAATACTACTAGAATTCCTGTATGAATTTTTTGACATTATCGATAGTCAATACCAACACCCTCATACCAAGTCTAATAAAAATACTAACACATGGACCTTTCTTCCTATTAAAAGGAGAATGATCTCTCCTCATCCTCATTATACTTATCCAAGTTATACTATGATTGAAGGTCCCAAAAGATGATTTAGTGTAGTAGGATACTTTCTATCCTCTAGATTTAGATCCATGGGATTTCTACATGATATAAATTGTAAGTTTGCTTGTGGAGTCCTATATTTTAGGTTTGAGAGAGAGTGTTGATGAAATTTATATTTTCTTTGATGAGGATGATCCTTATTTAGTTGTTGTAAGGAACATGTTGAACCTCATCTTCATTCTCTACTTAATCATTCTTTTGAGGTTGACATGATGGTAGATGCTTTCATACAATAGTTGGAGGAGGTCAATTTATGTTTAGAGGAAACATGTGCCCCATTGACATATGTTCTACATTCATCCTTAATTGATCTAGACATTTATTTTTCATAAGAGTGGAATAATACACTTGATTGGAGGAGGAATCTTTTAGTGTTGTCATCGGTACACTTGAGGAGGTTTCAAAGATTCCATACATTTTGATATTTCTTCATACATATTCCTTCTTTTTTTTTCTTACTATGGGGAGGAAGATTCTTCTACATGAAAGGAAGCCATGCATGGAACAACACTTCCAAATTCTAAATCTAATATTATAGATGATGCAAAAATTTCTCAAAATTCCTCAAACTATTGTAAACCTAATAAAAATATATAAAAAATCAGATTTGAGAAAATAAACTCACAATACCAGATATTCGTGGGAAAATATTTTCAAGAAAAACCCAACCCTCCAAAATCCAAATTCAATTTTATTATTAGCACTAACAAAATTTACAATATAATCTTAGAGCCAATACTCTTCAAGAGAAATTACAACAATAGAGAAATTTAGAGAATATATGACACACAAATGATCCTTATAAGATATCTAAGATATCCACATCAAATTCACTAAGTAGGTAAATATTTATAGAGATTAACAGAATTGGAATGATCCCAATGTTTCTAAAATCATCTCTAATACCAAAGGTGTATGTGGTCTCAGCATGCTAAAGAAATGACATGATGCACATAGAAACCTCCAATAAAAAAAATCATAGATAAATTATAATGGTCACCATTCCATACGCAAAACCTACCTCACATCAATCGTCAACAATGAGCTCCACCATAAATATAAATTTCCAAAAAAATAACTATCCACAACTCTTTTAGCGAACAAGTATTTGGAAGCATCATTGTACCATTGGCTTCCTTTCAATTGGTATTAAAGTCTAGCCATCCTTTTTTATTGTTATTGATTAAAAGGATTTTCTATGATGATATATTTTTATCATATTGTCTCTATAGAAGTTTCTTTAAGGTCTTCATCAAGTGAGACATTATTGGGATAAGGTGACTCAACCTTAAGAACCTATTATTGGTTAATTATTTGTATAGTTTTGGAATGATGCTTAATACAACCAAATATTCTACAAGAACAGATTTGGAGAAAAAATTAGAAAGTTTATTTTTTGACATATTTTCTTGGTTTATATTTTATGATAGAGTTATGCATAAAGGAAGCTTTTATTAATAGGTTGTAAATACATTTAATACACATATTTTAGAAATAGTTTCATTTATGCATAACTCTTGCACAAAATACAAATCCAAGGGAATGTGTCAAAAGGTAAACTTTTTAATTTTTTCTTCAAGTCTATCCTTGTAGAAGATTTTGTGCTATTAAGAAAGTTCCTAGAAATGCACAAGTAATTAAGCAATAAAGGACTCCTAAGGTTGAGCCACCTTATCTCAACACTACATTCATGGATCTATTTCTATATAGAGCCTAAAGCATCTACGATATGTGTACAATCTATATTTAGGGGTACCTATTTGATATCTCTTATACTTCTTCTCTCCTATATGGGGATTCTTTATTCTATATGCATGATGTATGCCATAATGAGAGAGGTGAGGGTGGGGGTGGGGTGGGGGGGGGGGGGGGGGGGTGGTGGGCAGGAAGGTGATCTTGATTACTCCATCCATGCATGCATATTTTTTATTGTCATCTCTCCTTTTGGGGAAGTGCTTTTCCCACGAGATTTTCCCTCTTTCTATACTTTATGAGATATTTTATTATTTTTTCATATTGTACATGGGTACCTAACATGGCCTAGTAGTTGAGGCTCATCATGAATTTCTATCCATCTTTTCAAGCTTAAGTGTATTTTCTTATGTTTCAATTAAGGGGAGGTGTTGGTATAATTAAATATCGCTAATTTCACTTTACATTAACTTTTACTTAGGATAATGCATTTGAATTTTAGTTGTCATGTAGATGCATCAGAGTTTGCACCTCATTTTAGTATAAGGTGTTGGAGAAATTCACTTGAGGTGGAGTTAGTTGTTATCTCATACCTCTTTGTGTATGAGATCTACCTATTTCTCCTATCAAATTATCATCCTCTCATTGTTGCACATACTTTGTTATAAAATATAGGATGATCCACCTTTGGTGGACATCTAATTACACCTTGTTTAGTTTATATGATATCTCTTGCATTACTCCTAGTTATCATTCATTATCAATATACTTAGGCACATTTGCATTTATTTTGTACTCATTATGATTTGATCAATATTGAATGAGAAGAAACCATTTGATCATATCATTTTTCCTATTTCTCTTGCGTTGTCAATTAAGCTTGGAGATTTTGGCATTTTCATCCTTTGCCTTTAGCAAATTATTACAATTATATTACTTTTAGCATATTGAAATATTAAAACCAAGGATGTTAATTAATAAGAATTAATTAAATATTTAATAGATATAAAAATGTATATAATTAATAAATTTTTATATTATTATTATGATATGAATAATAACTATTAATTAAAATATTACTATAAGATTTGATTCTTAGAGTGGGGTTGTTGTTGCACCAAAAGTCAAATCTATCAATGTCTGATACAGCCACTCAACTTATAGTACACAAGAGATGGTTAAACCTTTTTCATGAATCTCGAGGGGAGCACTAAACAAATTTCTAACAATCTTGTGCCTAAGCGTTACCCAAGGGTCTAAGGATTTGATCCTATGACCAAGTTTTAAAACTACTTGTTAGAGTGGGGTTTCCATTGCACAAAAATAATGATATGTCAATGTCCAATACAACCACTTAACTTATAGTACATAGGAGGTGGTTAAAACCTTGTCACAAATCCCAAGGGGAGTGCTGAAAAAATTTCTAACATTAATTGCACATGCAATTAAATGAGTTATCTTTCATCCAAGACAATATTTGGTCATCATCATTATTTCAAATCTAAGGGTTGCCTCTTGCCAAGATTTAGGGTGTTCATGCTCTATGTTTTCATAAGCATGGCATCAATATACCTAAAGATCTCTTTTATAGAGTTATATAGTCTCATATTGTGGGAAGACTTTCATGTCCAATTTTCTTTATTTTTACTTATTTCTCCTATATTGATAAACTTTGACCATATTGGTTTTGACTTTTCCTTTACACATGCTTCATGTAAGATTGACTTCAGTATATCAAGCCTTGATACAGCTATTTAAAATTTGGTACCCTTTTATTCCCCTTTCCAGCTATAGACCCAAGATGGGTTTTTTCTAGTTGGCTTTCTATCTACCAATGGTCATCATTCTTAACTAGCATTAGCATTTGTAGTCTTCTTAGAAAACCTAGAGACATATATTCTGACAACTTGTTCTGCCACTACTAAGCCCAAAATTTCCCACTTTGCATGGTGTATTCTTTTTTGAGGCTTTTCTTTGGATCCAAACTTATGCATCTAGGAGTTCCTGACCCAGGTGCCATTTTTGCAAGCAATATGAGAATTTTCTTCATATTTTCTAATATTGCAAAAGAGCTCATTAGTATTGTGCAATTGGATTCATGATTTTTTTCAACCATTTAGGCTTTAGTCTTTTTGTTGGCATATGGTTTTGCTAGGTGATTATGCTAGGACTCTTTTCAAGTTCTCACATATATGTCATTCTTTTAGGATGGAAATTCTATTTAGTATATGAAAAGATCAAAATGTTATATTATTCACACACATCATTCAAGATATTAATGTATCTTTGTATACTAAAGAAAATATATTCAATAATGTGCTTATTCAGACACAAGTACATGAAATGAAGGTTGTCTTGGAGGTGGTCCACATTCACAAGTTACTTAGAAATAAGGTAAATTCCCCTTTTAAATTTTCTTGTGTGTTGCCAAAATTTGGCTCTTGGGTGGTGTGGGAGCACCTAAGAATCATAGTGAAAGGTCCTAGAAGTTTTGGCTTGTAGGTGGTTTTAGTTGACCATTAGGGAATAAGGGCTAAATATGAAACCCTAAGGTTGTGATTAGAGTTATGTAAATAGGTAGGTGAGTGTGAGAAAGTTGGGAGTCAAGAAGTCTTCATAGAATGCTAAGTTACTTGTAATTGGTTAAATGGGTCAAGAGTTGACCAATCTTTGACGAAAAACTCCTAAGTTGGGAAATAGAGCTAGAAGTTGGTTTTGGAATTTACTATAATCTGTTGAGATGTATTGAGGTCTACACATGGTCAAAGTAAAAATTTGTAAAAAGTTTCCCAAGCAACTTTGCAATTTGCAAAAGTTGCACTTGACAACATTGACAAAAAATTGCCAAAACTAAGAAACTTGGAAGATTTTAGTTATGTATCTGTATAGGAGGTTTCCACATGTGAAAAATGATCATAAAACACCATTAAATTCATAGGAGAGGGGTTGGTTTTTATTTTCTATGGATTCAACTTTGAAGCAATAGAAAATATTAATAATTTCCTATTACAGTCATCTTGGATGCACAAAACCCAAATGTTAATAGATTGATTGGGTTTACCATTTTACACTTCTAGTTAGAGGATTAAATTTAGATTTCTATGTATTGATTTGGTTTCTTGAAGTTTTGTTTATGTAGGTTTTTGGAAATCATTTTGTAACTATACAATTCACTTCCCTGATTGGAGTAGCATCAAGAAAAATGGCTCTTTTTTGAGTTCCAATGGTAAAATTACTATGGACCTTTAGAATCAAGAAAATAAATGTACATAGAATGTATATATGTATTTTTGAGTGTTTAGGAGTTTTTTTCTATTTTAAAAAAAGAAATCCCTAGGCAAGTAGAAGGCTACCCAGCTAGGTGAAGAACAAAAAAAAAAGGATTAAAAAGCATAGTAGATGGATTGAAATGATCAATCTTGTTGGTGTAAATACATATTTATTATTTACACTTTACATAAGTTTACTTAGGTTAATGCATTATTTTATTATTTTGCATGATTTTATTATTTATTTGGTGAGACAGTTAGGAGTTTGCATACTTTTAAGAGTTGTCATGTTTGCAACACAGAGGTAAGCAACTCTAATTCAACACATGGTGTCTACAACACTGGAGTTTGTATAATTAACTGAGTTGTCATGTAGAAAAAACAATTATTCACACTCATAATTTAGTACATGGTGTCTACAACATTATTTTGCATGCTACACCTTTGTAGGATTACCCTCTCATCATTGAACCTACTCCTATGCTTAATGGTGGATAACCCATATCTGGTGGACATGTACCTAGTTGTATGACTTATCATGTTGTTGATTCCTATGCATTTTAGAAGCATTCTAGAGGCCTTTATATATAGGCACTCCTAGTGTACTTTCACATTGAATTGAATACATATTGTTATTCTGATCATACTCTTTCTAGTCTACTATTGTGCTTGTGTTTGAGTTCCTTGATCTTAGGTGAATTTTTCCACAAGGAAAATTTTTACATGGTATTAGAGCTTGGAGAATTTCTATTCATATAGCTATTCGAGACCATTGTTGCTTCAACACCTCAACCTAGATCCAAAATATCACAGTCATTGAGAGCATCTAGAGCTAGAACAAACCTTGTCATTGCATCCAAAATGTCAATTTGGTAAAAATTGACTATAGATTTTCCGACCTTAGGCCAAAGTCGATTTTGAGGCAAATTTTTTTTGCAAACCAAAATCTAAATGTTCCATTTACATGTTTGGGTATGGTCATTTTTCAAATCTGCTTAATTGTTTTTCAGATCTAACAATTTATTTTTCTCTTCTTTTTTGAGTTCTGCATTTTTCAAAAAAAAATTTCCCTTAGGGTAGCAAAGAATTTTTTTTTGTACATGCAATGGGGAGTGACACCCCTATTGGATATAATTTTTCAATTGTGTGTTGTCTTTGATGTTACACAAATGTCATATTAGTTATTAGATAGAGTCTACCAAGCTCAGTTGGTCAACAAAGAAAATTATAGAGTCTACTAAGCTGAATTGGTTAGCAAAGAAAATTTTATAGTCTACTAAGCATTCCTGAAAGTTACTCTATGGAAATATTGTCTACCAAGCTCACTCGAGCATTGAAGGCTTTTGTGGTAGAAGTTAGTGTTAATTGAGCTCACAAGGTTAATGAAGGAAAGTCAGTGTTTACTAATTTCACTCAGTCTCCAAAGGATTATATAGAGTTCACAGTGTCTACCAAGCTTCATTTGGTTAATAGTGGAAATCATTTCTGGAGCAGTGTTTGCTAAGCAAGGTTGGCCAATGAAGGATTTCATTTTTTTGGGAAATAAAGTTTACTTTTTTTATATAATAATTGTATCCAATTGATGTAATGATTATTGGTAATTGTAACTTGTAAATGAGCCAACTTGATAATTTGTAAGGTATAAATAAAAGGTCAAGTTGTGAATTCTAAATAGTGATGAGTGAGTATGCAAGTGTGTTGACTATGTGAAGAGGAAAGTGTGACGAAATTTTGAAGAAGGATCAAATATCCTTGAGGACCAAAAAATTTGTATTTGATCAGAAGAGGATCTAGTAAAGTAGAATAGAGATCTATATCAGCAAATTTAGTTGCATCTCATTCAGGTCAATTCATTGTTATTTTCTCACCATCATAGTAGTGATTTCTAAATCTCTTAATAGAGTTGGTCTAATAGCCATTTTGTAAATCCTCTAACAAGGTGACAGTTGTATTGAATTGTTCTAAAGTCCTCTAGCAAAGCCACTCCTAGCAGGGTGATTAAATCCTTTAACAAGGTCACATCTAACAATATGTTTTGTAACCTTTAACAGGGTTGGCTCCTAATAGGGCATCACTTTAGAAGAGTGAAAATTAGTAGCTAGTTACTTGGTGATTTTTTTCATATTGGGTTTCCACATTAAATCTAGTGTCTCATGTGTTCATGTTTTTTCTTTTATGCATGCATGTTAATTACTATGAATATTTAAAATCTATTAAAGATAACATACACTACATCTACCGAGTTACAACATTTTTCTATATAGCTATTGAGTGACAGTAGTAACTAGTTTTATAAGACATCTAAGGGATCTATGGATTTGGTTTTTGTGGTAACTAATTCAACCCCCCTCTCAGTTACTCCATTTATATTTCCAACAATTGGTATCAGAGCATTTGGTGCTTGTAAGAAGGATTTCAAGGATTTAAGCTAAAGATCAAGATGTCTTACAAGAGGGAAATTCCAAGGCTTAATAGGGATAACTTTTCAGCATGGCAAGGTCTTATGAGACTCCATCTAGCTTCCATTGGAGATACAAGACTGAAATATCTTGATGAAGAATATCTAACTCCTTCTAGTACATTATCTATTAATGACATTGTTGTGAAGAAGACTCATACCACCATGATGATAGACATTGCATCAGCCCTAAGCTATGAAGAATTTGATGATAACAAGGACTGCAAAACTACCTTTGCTATGTGGAACAATCTAAAAGATATCTATGGAGGTGATGAGAATGTGAGGAGATCCAAAGAAGAAAAGCTAAGAGGAAAATTTGATCAGATGCGGATGAGAGAGGATGAGAACATTGCTAAATATATTGAAAGAGTCAAAGCAAGCATCAGTGCAATCAAGGATTTTGGAGGAGATATCAAAGAGGAAATAGTTGTAAGTAAAGTTCTTAGAATATTGCTTCCCATTTATGCAATTAGAGTTTTTGCAATTTAGGAAAGAAGATTTGAAGAAAATCATAAGATAAATTTAGAGGCTATAGTAAGAAGATTGACTATATTTGAGCTAGATAACTATGAAAACTATGTTCCAACTTCCAAGAACATTAAATTAGGATTTGAAGCCAAGCTTTAACTTAAATAAAAAGCCAAAAAGATAAAGGATTCTTAGTCAAAAAGTGAAGAAGAATTAGAATAGAGTTCTAACAGTAATCTTGAGGTGGTTGAAGCTCTACTAGCAAGGAAATATTCTAGAGGCAAACGAAAATACAATGGTAAAGTTCCTCTAATCTATTTTTCATGTGAGGAAATTGGTCATATTGTTGCTAGGTGCCCAAACAAGCAAAACAAGGATGAGAAGAAAGGTCATGAGTGTAATGACAAGAAAGACTTCAAATCATTCAAGGGCAAAGATAATAAAACATGTTTCATGACTAAGGATTCTAAGGATTCTAATAATAGTGAAGATGAAATTGTTTACATTACTGTGAAAGATGAATCTAATAATGATGAGGAAGGTAAGATGGCACTTATCTCTCATGTAAGAAAAAATGATATATGTATCATAGATAGTGGTTATTCTCATCATATGGCTGGTGACAAAACTAAGTTTGAATAATTTGAAGATTATGATGGTGGTAGTGTGAGATTTGGTAATAATGAACCTTATTGCATAAAAGAAAGAGCAAGAATCTCACTAACCAAAGATCTTGTATGTGATAATGCCTATTGGTTTGAAGTACTAAAACATAATTTTTTGAGTGTGGCACAACTAATTAATAATAGATTCAAGGTGGAATTCATGCATGGAAAAGAAAGACTGTTGGATGACAAAGGAAAGCTGATTGGATCAAGCATACAAACAAAAGGTAACTTGTTTTATATTGAACTTGGTGAATGCTCATGTTTTATTGCTCAAGTTGAAGAAAGTTGGTTATGGCACAAAAGGTTATGTCATGTGAATTTTGATAACTTGGTGAAAATAAGAAAATTCAGGAAAGTAAGAGGCATTCCTAGTATAAAAAAAACCTGATGTTGGTCTATGTAAGAATTGTCAGATTGGTAAGATGGGAAAGACTAGCTTTAAAAGTAAAAATTATTAGTCTGAAGAAATTTTGGAAATTGTGAATACTGATTTGTGTGGACCTATTGGAATTGAGAGCTATACTGGAGAAAAGTTCATTCTCTTTGTTGATGACTACTTTAGAATGATGATTTTCATGTATCTAAGAGAGAAATTAGAAGCATTTGAGAAGTTCAAATGGTATTTGGCCAGATTAGAAAAGAAAAGACTAAAATGCTTGAGATCAGACAGAGGTGGTGAATTCATCTCCCATGAATTCAATAACTTTTGCATTGAAAGAGGAATCAAAAGATAGGTATTATCTCTTGGAACTCCTGAGCAGAATGGAATAGTTGAAAGGAGGAATGGATCTATGATGGACTATGAAAGGACTCTAATGATTGAAAAGAACATTGCTATCAAATACTAGAAGTAAGCTATCAACACTACAGTTCATACCTTGAACTGAGTATAGTTGAAGAAGGATTCATTCAAGACTCCCTATGAGTTATGGTATGGCTATAAACCTAATGTAAGTTACCTAAAAGTATTTGGAAGTAAATGTTATATTTTGAAAGAATCTAGAAAAGGAAAATTTAATGTGAAGGGTGATGAACACATATTTTTGGGATATTCTTGCAAGAGTAAGGCATATAGATGTTTGAATTTATCTACTCACAAAGTCATAGAAAGTGCACATGTGAAAGTTGATGAGTTTGTAGAAAGGACTAAAGAAGAAGGAAAAAATTAACAAAAGATTATAGGAGATTTTTTTTATTGAACTTGATATAGTTTCAGATACATCTTTCTATCTGGAAACTTCTACTCTCAAGTCTTCAGTCACCAAGTTGCAAGAAGTTCAAACCAAGTTGTAGGAACCTGAGTCACATTCAAATACTACCGAGCCAATGCCTACTAAGTCTGAAGGACCCAAACAATAGTCAAATCAACCAGAGCCAAAAATTGAAATTCAAAATGAGGACAATGGAACTCAGCCAAAAGGCAAGGAACCTATATTGGCCAAGTATGTTAGGAGACATCATGCACTAGATTAGGTTATAAGAGACAAATTTGAAGGTACTATGACAAGAAGTAAGCTAAAAGATAGTTGTTTACTTGCTGATTTTGAACCTAGGAATGTCAAAGATGCATTAGAAAATGAAAATTAGATTGAGGGTATGAATGAAGAGATAGAGCACATAGAGAAGAATGAAACATGGACTCTTGTAACTAGGCCTAAAGATAAAAATGTGATTGGAACAAAGTGGGTATTCAGAAATAAGTTGAATGAGGATGGTAAGGTATTAAGAAATAAAGGTAGATTGGTATGTAAAGACTATTCTCAAGAAGAAGGAATTGATTATGGAGATACTTTTGCTCCTATTACAAGATTGGAAGGTGTCATGACCTTACTTGCATATGTTGCACACAAAGGATTTAAGGTATATCAGATGGATGTCAAATCAACATTTTTGAATGGTATTCTTGATGAAGAAGTCTACATTGAGCAACTTAAAGGTTTTGTTGATCCAGACAAGAAGGACATGGTCTACAAATTAGACAAAGCATTGTATTGTCTAAAACAAGCCCCTAGAGCATGGTATGAAAGATTGCATAACTATCTTATTCAGATTGGTTTTTAGAGAACTAATGATAATAGTAACTTGTATATCAATGAAGGACCAGCTAACAAGATTGTTTTGGCAAAAATATTTTTGGGTGATACTTTGCTTACAAGAAAAGATGATCAATGAAAAGATTTTTCAAAGCAAATGAACAAGGAACTTGAGATGTCTATGTTTGGTTAGATCAAATTCTTTGTTAGTCCTCAAATTTGCTAGAGCAAGAATGGAATCGACATCACTCAATCTAAGTACATCAAGAAGATACTCAAGAAGTTTGGTATGGAAGATTGTAAACTAGTTTGGACTCCCATGTCTACTAGACTAAAGCTTACCAAGGATGATGAATCAAAAGAGGTAGATCATACCATATATAGATCAATGCTTGGAAATTTGTTGTATGTAGTTCATACAAGGCCTAATATTGTTTTTGCAATTGGTATTGTGGCAAGATTTTTAGCAAAACCCAGAGAGAAATAGATATTCACCAAGCCATTACCTAAGGATGTATTCTTGTATTTAAGAGGTAAGCTAGGAGTCATTCCTCTATTTGAACCTCACTAAAATGAAGTTGTAGTGATGCATTGATAGGAACCAAGTTGAAGATCTATTAGTTGATGTAGCATAGTCATTGAAATATTGTATATGAATTAGTACTTAAGGTACATTGTTACTCATTTGGTATGTGTTGTCTTTGGCATGTGTTGTTAAAGAGGGAGAGCATACTATTTTATCTTTCTTAAATTTGAATTTTTTTGTGGAGAGTTTGTTGTTTAGAAAAGAAGCTATGTAATTCCTTCATAGAGGGAGATTACTACATTAGAGAAGTTTGTAGCATAAAATCTAAGAGGGAGAAATGTTCTGTCAAAAAAATACTAGTTTTCAAATTTCATTTTCTATGACATGTTGTGTTGCCATCAATGCCAAAGAGGGAGATTGTTGGATACAATTGTTCAATCATATGTTATTTTTGATGTTACATAAATGTCATATCAGTTATCAGATAGAGTCTACCGAGCTTAGTTGGTCAACAAAGAAAATTACAGAGTCTACCAAGCTTAGTTGGTCAGCAAAGCAAATTTTAGAGTCTATCAAGCATTCCTAAAAGTTACTTTGTGAAAACAATGTCTATCAAGCTCACTTGGGCATTGAAGGCTTTTGTGGTAGAAGTTAGTGTTAACTGAGCTCACAAGGTTAACAAAGGAAAGTTAGTGTTTACCAAGTTCACTCAGTCTCTAAAGGATTTCTTCGCAGTGTCTACTAGTTGGTTAACACTGGAAATCATTTCTAGAGCAGTATTTACTGAGTAGGGTTAGCCAATGAAGGATTTAATTATTTTAAGAAATAAAGTTTAATTGTTTTATGTAATAATTGTAGTCGACTAATGTAATGATTACTGGTAATTGTAATTTTTAAATGAGCTGACTTGATAATTTGTAAGGCATAAATAAAAGGTCAAGTTCTAAATTCTAAATAGTAATGAGAGAGCATGCAAGTGTGTTGATTATGTGAAGAGAAAAGTGTGAGAAAATTTTGAAGAAGGATCATATATCCTTGAGGAGTAACAAAGTTGTATTCGATCCGAAGAGGATCTAGTAAAGAAGAACATAGATCTATATCAGCAAATTCAATTGCACCTCATTCTAACAGAGTTATTCTAATAGCCATTTTGTAAATCCTCTAACAAGGTGATAGTTCTATTGAATTTTTCTAAAGTCCTCTAGCAAGGTTAGTCCTAGTAGGGTGATTAAATCCTTTAACAAGATCACATCTAGCAGTGTGTTTTGTAATCTTTAACAAGGTTGGATCCTAATAGGGCATCACTTTAGAAAAGTTAAAATAAGTAGCTAGTTACTTGGTGGTTTTTTCCATATTAGGTTTCCACATTAAATCTGGTGTCTCATGTGTTGATGTTATTTCTTTTATGCATGCACATTAATCACTATGAATGTTTAAAATTTGTTAAAGATAACATACACTACATCTACCAAGTTACAACATTTTTCTATATAGCTATTGAGTGACAATAGTAACTAGTTTTATAAGACATCTAAGGGATTTGTGGATTTTGTTTTTGTGGTAACTGATTCACCCCCCCTCTTAGTTACTCCATCTATATTTCCAACAACCCCAACCCTACACTTGCAAAATATTTTATTTATTATTGCAAAGAATATTCCTTTCATAGTGATATCTACAAGTATAGGTGGGCAAATCATATTACTTAGTATTATTCTAACCAAATTTAGCCACACTTCCTAGTGGCATCACTAGCTGCATAATAGGCGAGCGGGCACATTACAACTGAATAGCCTGGTAGCCATTTTGTTTAAACCCCTCGTGGCCTTTCTTTTATACAATGCCAAGTCTTTGCATCCTAACAATGTGGGACTAAAAAAATTTTCTTGCCAACCATATAAACTTTATGTCACCACACAAGAATTACTCTGGCACCATGCAAGAAATCTTCTAGTTTTTGTAGCATTCACGAAATTAATCTGCATTTTTTAAGCGACTGTTTCTAGTTTTTGGCATTGAACAAAGTCTCCCAACCATTGCAAAAAGAAACTCGGCTCCCTCTATCTCATCCACATGGATCCACATGGTTCATGTGGATAACCTAGCTTGACCTCCATCCTACGCAATTAGCCACCACATGGCACACATCAATAGCACTATGATAGCCACCAACAGGGACACATTATTTTGCCATGTAAGTTGCAAATAGTGCCAACTTGGACCTGCCACCTTAGACTAACAAATCAGCAAGACACATGGATGCACTAGTCACCTTTCTTGTATGTCCATATCAACACTACATTATCAATCATACTTTTCCTATGTCACCTTTTCTGTACAGTTCTGTATGGTCTAGTCAACTGCCACATCACCCTAGGAGGCTAATTTTTTGCTATTGTTAGCATTTCACAAGATTAAATTTGATAGTCATCTGACCATCATTTTTAGACACATTTTAACTACTGAAATTACCATTTCACTATCAAATTTAAGCTTGTAGTTTTCTAACCAGACCCCTCTCCGAATGTAGTTTTGATTTTACAGTCCAACTTTGGGAGGCCATAACATAGTCATCCAAACTCCAAATCAAATGCAAATTTTTAAAATTTTTGGTAGAATTTCCTAAAATTTCTAGTAGTGGTGTTCTTTTCTAGTTTTGGTGCAAGGATTTGTTAGAAATTGCATTTTAGGTGATTGTACCTATTTAATCGTGCATTTTGCAACTTCAAACACTCTATATGGGCTCATTTAGACACATTTTTAGGTTTTTTTTTTTTGAAAGTGTGTTATTTTTTGTTTACTTACTAGATCTAGAATCATATTATAGGGTTGTGTGGACAAAAATCTCACTTTTTGACTTAGGGCTTTTTTTTGCATTGTATTGTTTTAATTACTTTTCAAAATTGTTGTACATCTGAGCTACAATGCTTGGTGATAGATTTGGACCACAAAAGGTAGTTGTAAATAGAAAAATTAGAAGTCCACTTTGTACATTTTGACAAGTGGCCTATTGTATATGCACTACATATAAAGTGCCAAAAACATCTTTTATGGGGGGGTCTTTTTGATTGAGTGAAAAGAGGGGGTGTGTATTTTGTTTTTGTGTCTCTCTTGTGTGCTCTTTTACTTTTCTGCATCATGGGTTCACCTAAAGGTCCACTTCTAAGTTCACATAATTATTATACATTGAAAGATATTACATGGAGTAAATTAATGGAAAAAGGTCTAAACCTTTATGTTGAAGGTACAGTTCTGAATCCCATTGATATTACAACACTCATTGATTGGAAAACTAAAGATCAACAGGCTTTAGGAATTATTAGGAGTCATGTACATAGAGATCACTTCTTCCACATTTCTAGTTTCAAAGAAGTCAAACATACATGGGATAACTTGAAGCATTGTATGGTAAGGTGGATGAGGAAAAGGGATTCTAGATTGAGGATGATCTACTTTTGTTGGATCCAAAAAACTTTGACACAATTCAAGATTATATCAACAAAGCCAATGAGTTTAGAGCACTACTTAAAGATTATGGTAATCCCATGAAGGATGATAAGTTGATTCTTCACATCTTGAAGAAGTTTTCTTTAGAGTATGCTTCCTTTGTTTTGAGTTATAACACTCACAAGTTAACCATGGGAAGTGCTTTCCAAAAGCCTACTTTTGATGCATTTGTAGAAATGTTGTTTTTTGAACAATCTCACTTGATAGATATGAGACTTCTCACATCATCAAAGACTAAAGCATTGGTGGCTAGTGATGAGAACCACTCAAGTCAAGGAGGACAAAGTGATAACAATAGCAAGAAAAAGTAGTACAAGAAAAAATCACAATCTAAGACACAACAATCCTCCTCCCAGCAAGGCAATTCTTCTTCAAACAAGAAGGGAAACAATGAAAAGAAGGATAAAATTTTTTGTGCATATTGTGAGAAACTGAATCATGATGAGCATCACTGCAAGACTAAGAGAATCAATGAGTTGGAAAACCTACTCAAGAAGAAAAAAAATTCAAGTGCTAGGTACTTCCAAGGACTCAACTCCACCCACTTCAAAGGAAAAAGGGAAAGCACTTATGGAAAATATAAGTTCTTTATCAGAATGGATTCTAGACTGAAATGCCTCCTATCATATGGGTTCTTCAAAGGGAGAATTTTCTTCATTTAATCAATCATAGGTACCACACATCTTTGTGGGAGATGATACAAAAATGGAAGTTGAAGGAAAAAGACATGTGGAGATGGAAAATGGGGAATTCAAAGATGTTCTCTATGTTCCAAACCTTAGTTCTAATCTCCTCTCAATTTACCAAATCACTCACCTTGGAGATGAAAATAAAGTTGAGTTCCTTTTAGATTTAGTAATGGTGCATAGTCTTAAAGATGATTCATTTGTTGCAGTGGGGAAAGTCAATTATGACAAGAGGCTTTATTCCTTCTCCCACTTTGTGCCTAAGTCTCCTTGACATGCCTTGTTGAATCAATCTAATTCATAAATCAATTTATGGCATGAGAAATATGGTCATCTTGCCTTCTTCTATCTTCAACAACTTTGCTCAAAAAACATGGTCAAAGGTCTACCTCCAATCAACTTTTCTAAGGGTGAATGTTCATCATGTTCAATGGATATGCATCTAGAGCTGAAGTTTGATAAATATAAGTCTTCAAGAACTCTAGTTGTTCTTTAGTTGGTTCACATGGTTTTAGTAGGTCCTTTTGTAGTGACATCAGTTTGCTAGGGTCACTACATCCTTACTTTCATTGATGACTTTTCACACCACACATGGGTCTACTTTCTTCATCACAGGAATGAAGTGGTTGATAAGCTTCAAGCCTTCAAGAGTCATGTTGAACAACAATCAAGGAAAGCCATCAAGGTTCTTTGGATGGACAATGAAAGTAGATATGTGAACAAAAGACTTAAAGACTTTTACAAACTTGAGGGTATTGATCTTCAGAATCCACCAGCATTCAACTTGCACAAGATAGATGTTGTAGCGCTGAGGATATAGACTCTTAAGTCCATAGAAATTTTCATGATACAAGCCAAGTCTCTTGATCCTACACTTGAAGTAGAAGCTATTAGAAGTGCCAATCACATACTTAACAGGTCTCCTCATAGTGCCTTAGATGGAAAGACTCCTTTAGAGGTGTGGTGCGACAGAAAACCAATTGTGAAACACTTCAGAGACTTTGGTTGTCTAGCATGGGAAAAAATATCTTCCAGGGGATGCAAGGCACCACCACTTAGGCATTGTACTTTCATTGGATATGAAGATGGTGTTAAGGCATATAGACTTATGGATCCTAAGACACATGAGATCTTTATGGAGAATGATGTACATTTTTAGGAAAGTTCACCTAGCTTATCCTCTAATCCTCTCTGCACTTCATACATTGTGGAAACTTATAGTGACACCAATGATAGTGCTTCAATAGATTTAGATAGGTGGGATTCTATCAACAGATTTAGCAATCAGTCACATCATCAACACATTCCACATGCATATATTGCCATCGTGATAGGTCTAGCATAGTAGGGTACACATTGTCTTTTAGCTCTAGCAATAGGGGATGACTACATAGAAAACATTTTAGGTTTATTTGTGGAGTCATACATAGTAGACTCAAGGGATACTATTGAAGATACACATCTTTTCTTTGATGAAGATGATCCTTCTCTAGTTATTGTGAGGGCTCACTCTGACCCTCATGTCCATTCTCTACATGATCAATCTTCATAGGTTACTATGATTGTGGATCCTTATGTATAGTAGTTTTAAGAGGTCTCTTTATCATTTGAGGAGATAGATGGTTCCTTGGGATAATTTCTACCTACATCCTTGCCAGATCTACACTTGTTCTTTTCAGTAGTATTGGTAGGGGTGACTGTTAGCATTGACACATGGAAATTTGAGCAGGTTTTAGGGCCACCATACATCTTCGAGATTCTTTTCCATACACAAGGTGAGAATCTCAATAGTACCATTACCATTATTTCTTCCAAAGGGGAGGAACATCATTTATCACTCTTGGACTAGCTTCTAACTTGGAGCCACTTTCACTGATTGGCATTCTTCATTTGGAGGGGGGGGGGGAATACCTTGTTTCTCTTCCTCTTCTTTCTTATGGGGGGGAGATTTTCCTCTTATGAGGTTTTGTACTTCTCATTCTTCAATTTTGTATATGCTTGATATATGTCGTAATGGGGGGGTCTTGATTACTCCATCCATCCATGCATTTTGTCTTTTCATCTCTCTTTTTGGGGGCGTATTTTTCCGATGAGATTTTCCCTCTTTCTTCACTTTATGAGAGATTGCATTTCATTATGTACATAGGTACCTAACATCACCTAGTATCTAGGACCCATCTTTCATTTCATCCTAGGTTTTGTAAGCTTAATGGCATTCCCCTAAGTTGAACTTAAGGGCGGGGGGGGTGTTGGTGTAAATATGTATTTACTATTTACACTTTACTTAAGTTTACTTAGGTTAATGCATTATTTTATTATTTATTTGGTGAGACACTTAGGAGTTTGCATTTTTTATGAGTTTTCATGTTGACAACATAGAAGTAAGCAACTCTAATTCAACACATGGTGTCTACAACATTGAAGTTTGCATAATTAACTAAGTTTTCATGTAAAAAAAATAGTTATTCACACTCCTAATTTAGCACATGGTGTCTACAAAATTATTTTTCATGCTACACCTTTGAGGCTTATCCTCTCATCATCATACTTAATCCTATGCTTAATGGAGGATAACCCATATCTAGTGGACATGTGCCTGGTTGTATAACTTATCTTGTTGCTAATTTCTATGCATTCTAGAAGCATTCTAGAGGCCTTTACATATAGGCACTCCTAATGTACTTTCACATTGAATTGAATACATATTGTTGTTTTGATCATACTCTTTCTAGTCTACTATTGTGCTTGTGTTTGAGTTCCTTGATCTTGGGTGAATTTTTCCCTAAGGAAAATTCTTACAAATCCAATTGATTGGTTGGAAGGAGTAACCTAAGAAAGAACACTAGGCCAAGGGAAAATACTTGGTGTTATAATCTTGAAGGGTTTTTGATTGACCCTAGTTAATTATTGTGACAAGCCCTCAAAATGGTTAAAAATAGGTAATTTTTGGTTTGGCATTTTACATATAACTTGGTGACTCAAAACCAAGTGAATCTTGAAGTATTCTGAAAAGGGTATTGGAATATAACATTAGTTTGGAAACTCCTTTGGAAGTTTGATGTAAGTGTTACAAGGCTTGCTTCCACTACTACTAAGAGACCTAACTTGTCTCTTCTACGATCCTAGTCTCCTCTAGGTCCTAATTTTCTTAGATGATTAAATAAATCCAATTCTAACTCTTCTCAAAGAGTTCTGAACTTTTGTGCTTAATCTTGAAAGACTAACAACCTTCGGTAGTACAATCCTTCACCTTCACTTAGAAAGCTCTAAGTAGTAATTTATCACAAAATCCACTCTTCATTGTAGGGGTATCTATCATCATGAAAAAATTCCATTTGCTTCCATTTGGAAGGATCTTCAATTCTCTTTCCTATCAATTTTAAGACATAGACTCTAGGAAACCTTATTAATTCCAATTAGCCCTTGATAGTGACTTTTCCCACTTTCTTTCCAAAACTTTCCAAACAACTTGGAAAACTAATTTGAAACTCAAGTACCCTTTTGTATTTCCTAAGATATTCTATAGTTTTTAGGGTCTAAGTGTTAGAAAAAATAGTCTACCAAGATAATTGGGGGGGTGGGGGGGTTGTGAATTATATATCCAACAATTAAAACATTTATCTTCTTTAAGAAAACTTAACCATTCAACCAAAGTAAAAAAAAAACCACAATAAAATGCAGATAGATAATTACATGAGATATGTTGACTAGGGAAACCCTTGATTAGAGGGAAAACCCTGATGGCAATGATGCCCACAAGATTATGTACTAATATAAATATTCCTTGTTAGAGGATGGACCCTCTTATGAGTCTATTAGAAATTTTAGTACATAGAGTCCCTATTAGAAGACTTTATATCTCTATGAGGAGATTCCAACCCTATTAGGAGTTGTACCAATCTTGTTAGGAGTTGTAGTACAATTTATGCAAGATGAGCCCACTGTTGAAACATGTAATTTCTACTACAAGAAGATCTCACTACTCAAACATGTAATTTAATGTTATGTCCTTTCCTTTTTTATGTCAATTGAATCAATCATTGTTAGACCTTATAGACTAGGTCACAAGCCTTTGATCATTCAATTAAACCTTCGCAATAAAGTTTCCTTCACTTCCACTTTGCTCTACTCAACTTTGCATTCTACACTTGCTGTTGCTTCTCATCAATTATTAATCCATGCCATGATAAAGGAAAATCAATTATTAATCCATACCATGATAAAGGAAAATATCCTTCCTTTTTACTACATTGTCAAAACAATTCCTTGAGTTGACTATTAGACCTTATCAATTAATTATTATAGGACCATATTAAGAACATGTTACACATAGAAATAACATAAATCTTCCACCTTGCAACTTGAATAAATTTTTGTATATGAAATATTATGATGGGCAAGATTAGCCTGTCATCACCAAAATGTCTTCTTCATATCCTCAACCTCAATTCTCAGAATATCAAATCTACTAAAAGATATAACAATTTTACCAAGACATGCCTTTGTAAACTCTATCTCAAAACACAAATCATCAAAACTTACATAAATTCTTCCAAACTTATCATTTCATCATAGAATGTAAACTACATTTAATAGGTACTCATAAGTATCTCCCATTACCTTAGATAGTTATAATACTCAACTAGATATGCATACCAACTCGATCTTTCTACTATTCTTTCGCCAGATATGACAGAAAATTGCTATGTTGACATTAATGACAAACTTAGTCGTGAATGTGACATATCATCATAGAAACATAACTATAGTACTCCCCCATATAAATATAATCAACATTCATGCTTTCAACCAATCTTCTAACAATCTCCCCCTTTGGAATTGATGGTAACATAGATGAAAAACATCTAGTTCCAAGAATACCAAAAAAAGACTGTTAATCTTCTTTTCAAATCCTTTTCATCAATCATTCTCCCCCATTTACATACCTCAATGTACTTTCTAAAAAACTATCATTCCATGTTGAACATATGCCAAACATACTAGTTTTCCATGCTATTTTTCATGCCAAAATTCTCCCTTAGCATAATATTTTTCATGTAATATTTCTCCCCAATTGATATCAAAGTCAAAGGTTTTAACAACCAACTTTATAGTATCAAACTCTGCAACAATTGATTCTTACTTAGCTCAAGTGTCAAAAAGACACTATTCAAAACAATACCCAACAAGAGTCCTAGATGACTCTATCTATCATATATACTCCCCATACAGGAAGCATTAGCATTCAGTCTAGACAACAATAGTGCTCTATTACACTAGACTAATGCACTCTTGTATCTTCTATGCTGATGTACGAAGGGGCATAACACCAAGCATACCTGGCAAACAATCAAAAGTCTCTTTGAGAAGAGGCTTAGTGAATATATCTGCAATATACTCTTTAGTGTTCACATACTCAAATCTAATTTCCTTATTTGCAACTTTCTCTCTCAACATGTGATACTTCAAAGAAATGTGCTTAGTATTTGAGTGCAAAACTGTCTTCTTAGACATATTCATTAATATTCTATCCTTATATTCTTTAGCATCTACTTCATCCAAATGACTTGAATGCAACTATTTGTTGCTACAAAATATTCTACTTCTACTATATTTTGAGATGTAGAATGCTACTTCTTGCTTAACCAAGAAACCAATCTTTCTCCAAGAAAGAAGGCTTCACTATTGGTGCTCTTTCTATCATCCATTCTACCTTCCCAATCTGCATTAGTATAACCACTTAGAGTGAAATAATTAGATCTATCATACCATAATCTAAACATAGATGTTCCCTTTAGATATCTAAATATCCTTTTCACTATTGCATAATGTGCTTCTCTAGGATCAGCTTAGAATTTTGCAACAATTCCAATTGCATTTGCTATATCTAGCCTTGTGTGAGTTAGATATTGCAAATCTCCAATCATAGATCTATGCTTTTTCTTCTCAATAGTAGGTGTTTCATTCTTTATAGATAACTTGTGTCCAATAACCATAGGTGTTCCAATGGGTTTTCATGCTTCCAAACCAAATCTTTTTAGTAGATCCTTCAAGTACTTAGTCCGATAAATAAAGATTCCTTCTTTATTTTGTACAATCTACAATCCTAGGAAATATTTCATCTCCCCTATCATACTCATTTAAAATTCTTTCTTCGTCTCTTTAGAAAACTTCTTTCTTTCCTCATCATTACCTCCAAATATTATATCATCAACAAATATTACCAAAATCATCAAACCATCATCAATTTCTTTCCAATATAGGTTACTATTTGTCATACCTTTACTATATCCAAGATTTGTCAAATATTTTTCCAACCTTGCATACCAGTTTTTGGGTGCTTTCTTTAATCCATATTAATCTAGCTTTGTTCCTTACAACTCCTCTTTTCTCACTCATCTTCTTCCTAAATACCCATTTAGTTCCTATCACATTCTTATCTGCTAGTCTATGGACCAATTCCCATATTTTATTCTTTACTATCTAATCCAATTACTATTTCATAGCTTGTTTCCAATAATCATCTTTACATGCTTCATCCATATTCTTAGGCTTAACTTGAGATATCAAGCATAGTTCTTCATTTACTCTACTTCTTGTCATTACACCTTTGTCTTTGCTTCTAATGATCTACTCAGATGGGTGATTCTTTATCATATTCTTTCTTAAAGTAGGAGTTTCTATCTCAATTCTTGACTCTACTGAAGGTTTTAAGCTTTGTTCCTGCCTTGGCTCTCCTCTGTACTACAAATAATTGTTAGTCTCAAGAAATAATTCATCATTTATCAGCTTAGTAACAACATCATCATCTAAATTGTAATCAATTATTCTCTCTGGTATCTTGAATTTCTCATCAATTTCCACATTTTCACTTTCCAAAATAGTCTTAATTCTCTGATTATAACATCTATAAGCCTTTCTTTTCAATGAATAACCAAGAAGCATACCTTCATCACTTTTAGCATCAAACTTACAAATATCATCATCTCTTTTGATATAACACTTACTCCCAAAAATTCTAAAATAATTTACTCCAGGTGAGTGACCAAACCATAGTTCATAAGGGGTCTTGTATGTGTCTTTCTTGACTTGCACTCTGTTCATAGTGTAGACTTGTGTATTCATAGCTTCTCTCCAAAATGTCTTGGATATATCATTCCCTACTAACATAGCTCTTGAAGCTTTTGTAACTGATGTGTTCCTTCTCTCTGTAATGGCATTCTATTCATGATTTCTTAGAGCTGGTAACTCTCTTTTAATTCCATTTTCTTCACAAAATATGTTAAACTCATTTGAAGTAAATTATCCTCCTCTATCTGATCTTAAACATTTAATCTTCATAATAGATTCATTCTCAACCCTATTCTTGAATATCTTAAACTTATCAAATGCCTTAGATTTCTCTTTAAGAAATGCAACCCATATCATTCTAGAAAAATTATCATCTAGAATCATAAAATACCTTTCCCCATAAAATCCTTTAGTCTTTGTAGGACCACTAAGATTTGTGTGTATAATCTCCAACTTTACTATAGTGGTAAACTTCTTGCTGGGAAAAGAAGTTCTGTTATGTTTAGCCAAAATAGCCTCCTTGCAAATTGTGTTAGTAGGCTTCACAATCTTTGCCAAATCTTTAACTGCAAACATTCTACTAGTCCTCATAATATTGTCAAAGTTTATATGACAAAATATCTTATGCCATAACTAGCTGTCATCTACCTTTTCAACCAAACATGTCATTTCAGTAGGATTCAACTAAAATACATTACCTCTAGATCTGGTCCCTATTCCAATTGCCTTTCCATCTTTGTCTTTGATCATGTATGTCTTTTTTGTGCACTACAACTAATAACCTTATTTTCCAACACTCAAAATATTGTGCTTTAAACTATCAATAGATTATACATCCTTCATGTTAGTTTTACCATCAAGAGTTATAGATCCAATACCTTTAACTTGGCATGCTACATTGTTTCCAACTTTGAAAATTCCTCCATCCTTTCTTTTGAAGTCAACAAACTTTTTCATATCACCAATCATATGATGTGAACAACCATTATCAATTACCAAATTATATTTCTTCTCAACCTGTGACAACAAAGCTACCTTTTCTAGACTTTCTTCCTTAATTGCCACAAATCTAATTTCATCCTCACTAGTAATTAATGCTTATTCATCAGAATCATTATCTTCATTTGTATACAAAAACTCTCTATATTTTCTAGTCTTGTAATTTCCATAATCCTTTTTCTTTCTTTTAGGACACTTAGATGCATAATGACCATATTCATCACAAGTCCAACATTTAAAAATTTTCCTATCTCCTTTTTCTGTTCTTACCAAAAGGGCTACTCCTTCAATCTTTCTGTCCTCCTCAGATCTGCTACTGATAGCATAATCTCCTATAGCACTTGTGCTCCTTGATAAATTAGGTTAAATATTATAAGAAATAAAATTTGTCTCTATTTTGGTCAATTCTCTAGACTGTCTAAGTTCATTCACAATTGCTACAAGTCTTCCAAGCAATGTCTCCTTTGTGAAATCTTTGGTACAATATATCAACAACTATATCATCTGAATTGCTAACTTAAATTGTGATGTTAGTGTCTTTAGTATCTTCCTTATAACCTCATCATATTCTTTGGTTCCTCCTTGATCTTTGATACAAGTAGTAATTTTTGATATCCTACTTATATATGTTCTTATAGATTCATCTTCCATCATCTTAGCATCTTAAAATGCACAAATCCAACTTTGTAGTCTCAACTTCTTAGAATATGCATCTCCTTCAAAATTATTTTCCAAAGCTTTCTAAATAAAATGTGAAGTAGCAAGTGATTTTACCTAATTGTAATTGATTTCAAGAAGTGTAGTCAATAGTGTTACTCTAGTTCTCATGTCACACATAAAAAGCTCTCTTTTTGCCTTAGTACAAATTTCCAAATCCTTTTCAACAATGATTCTCTTCTCTGATTTGACAAGATCCAATATCCCAGACCCATACACAATAGATGTATCTCCATCTTTTATTTTGAGTTTTCATAATTTGTTCCATTAAACTTTGGACTATCTTGCTTGAACATGTTTGCTTCAGATCTCCCAAAGTTGTTAAACTTTATCATCAAGGACCTATTGCTCTGATACCAATTGTTAGAACAATAGTCTACCAAGATAACTGAGAGTGGGAGAGTGAACTAGTTATCAAATAATTAAAAAATTTATCCTCTTTAAGAAAATTTAACCATTCAACCAAAGTAAACAATAGCCATAATAAAATGCACATAATTACACCAAATATGTTGACTAGGGAAACCCTTGATCAAAGGGAAAACCTAGGTAGGAATGATGCACACAAGATGATGTACTAATATAAATATTATTTTTTAGAGCATGGACCTTAGTTAAGAGTCTATTACAACATTTATTAAGTAGAGTCCCTGTTAGGAGACTTTGAATCCCTATGAGGAGATTTGAACTTGGTTAGGAGTTGTTGTACATTTTATGGAAGATTAACCCACTACCCAAAGATGCAATTTCAACTACAAGAAGAGCTCACTACTCAAACACATTATTTACTATTATGTCCTTCTTGTTAGGAGTATATTACAATATTTATTACATAAAGTCCCTATTAGGAGACTTTGAATCCCTATGAGGAGATTCCAACCCTATTAGGATTTGTCGTACAATGTATGCAAGATGAGCCCACTGCCCAAACATGCAATTTCAACTACAAGAAGAGCTCACTAATCAAACACATAATTTACTATTATGTCCTTATTTCCTTTTTTCTTTCAACCAAATCAATCACTCTTAAATCTTTTTGACTAGGTCATTAACCTCAAATCCAAATATCAAACCTTAGATCATTCAGAAAAACCTTGACAATGAATTTTCTTTCACTTCTGCTCTGCTATGCTCAACTTCAAATTTTGCACTCGTTGTTACTTCTCATCAATTATTAATCCATGCCATGATAAAAGAAAAAATCCTTATTTTATAATAAGTCCTCAAAATAATTCCTTGTGTTAGTTGTTAGACCTTCTCAATTAATTATTATAGGACCACAATAATAACATGTTATACTTAGCAATAACATAAATCTTTCGCCTCACAACTTAAATATCTTTCTGTACATGGAATATTATGATGAGAGAGCTTATCCACATCATCCAAAAAATTTATTCTTCATGTCCTCAACCTCAATTCTTAGAATATCAACTCTACTAAGAGATATAACAAGTTTACGAAAACATGCCTCTATAAACTCTATCTCAGAATAAACATCACCAAAACTTACATAATTTCTTCCATACTTGTAATTTCATCTTCTAATGTTAACTATGTTACCCCACTTTTCATCCTAAATTCATGATGAAAAGTGGAAAATATCCTATAATTAGTTAAGTCTTGGTGTGTTTGGGTCTAGTTTTAATCTTTCTTAGGTATGAAGTTTCTCGATCAGATTATCCATTCTTCCCTTCCTTCACATCACATGGCTGGGTGAGTTCCCTCCATGTTGTGAGTTTGTGGGTAGTTTAGAACCTAATCTGATGGAGATTCTAGAAATTCACAAGGTGGCTTTTGATATTTGGCTTGTTTATGATTCATCATGTTTTTCATGTGAAAATACAAAGCTAGCAGAAAAATAGAGACCTCCTTCTCCTAGGTAGGTTTTCAACCTTTGAAGGTGCTTTTCTATAGAGATTGAAAAATGAAGTTTACAAGCTAAAACAAGAAGGAAATGAGTTTTTTTATGGATAGATCATCCCTACATTATAGTATTCTACCTTGGGAGTCACTCAAGATTTATTATAGTGCTTAGAATCACATCTAGTGGAAAACTCTGAAGTAACTGCTCCATGATGGGCTTTTGACCCATGAAATCAATTTTTTGATAAAGGCTAATCATAAAAATGGTAATGAAAACAAGCTAATCATATTTGGGAAGGTATTTTGAGCAAAATTTGGCTGAGCGGATATTTCCTTACGGAGTACTTCGTTCTTAATTCTCCAAAACTTGGTGAAAAATGAGAAAGTAAGTATGTAATAAAAGAAAGTTACCATTGGACCAATGGAAATAGTGAAAAGACATGGAAAAATCCACTAGAAACTCCTACATTTACTGATCCAAAAGATTTATCCTTTAATTCACTTGTGTGGCGTGGATCTTGAAGATCAATGGGTGAATTGGAATTTCTATATAGAGAGAGAAACATAATAGATTTTCAAATTACCATTTTCTTTATTGAAATATTATGTTGTTGAATTGTATAGAATTTTCAAAACTCATGCTTATGCAAAATTCTACTCTCTGTGCTGCTTCCAATTTTAAGGTTTCAATTCATCTCTATCTTAGATAAAATGAAAATTAGATTCACTGGTTCCAATGGGCTTAATGGAATTAAGTCAACATTGTAGAATGTTATAGACACCTTGCTTCATTTCTTCAACATGCAATATTTTCAAAGGAGGTTGAGGAAGGAGCCAATTCACCCTATAATAGAGAAACTCTAAGGAAGCAGGCTAGTGGAAGCAGCTAGATTTCCAGTGGTAGTTCAAGCTCCTAAGTTGATTGTCAAATGTATAAATCACTACAACCTAAACACAAATTTTTTTTAATTTCCTAACCATATAGTTTTAATTTTGATTGACAAGCAAACTATAGAAAATTGCCTCCAGGTTCTAGAGCGAGAAGAATTTGCCAAGTTGATAGTAGGAGGAGCCATGTTCGAGTTCTTTTTGAAGAAAATGGTGTGGCAAAAGGAAATTATGAGCTCCTAGTTCCAAAATCCATAGGGAGCTAAAAGTAAGGTTCCTAAGACTCTATTCGACACCTATCTCAAGCTTGAGATCATAGACATTCTAGTTCTTTTACATCGATTAAAAGGTGAGGTAGAAGCACTCAATTTTGTTGAATAGTATTTCTTTTTGGTACAAATCATCTATTTAGATACACATTATGTTGATTGGAAATATGAGGTAAGTGAGCATCTATCTAGAGCCCTCAGTGCCACAAAATTTTAAAAAACCTTCAATATGTCTTCTTTCTTGATTTATATGTTAGCTTCTCTACAATTGTGGATAGGCCTTCCCAGAATAGAGAACTTCCCCGATGATGTGAAAAGTTATAAATTTGATCCATGCTTGCAATTATAGAATAGCTATGCACAATATGTAAGAGTTAATGACTCGTTTACAATGAAGATTTGCAGGGAACTCCAAGGATACCCAGAGAGGAGGTTCAACCTGTAGACACCTAAAAATCCTTTAGAAAATAAAGTATTTTTATTTTCTGAAAAAATTCTCTAATGACATCATCGTTTATTAATTAATTAATTAATTAATTATTTTATTTATTTGGATGCCATTAAATCCCTTTATCTTAATTAAAAATATTTAATTAAGGAATCCCTCCCAAAAATGTTTAAATCTTATTTATAGATTATTTTCTTATTTATTAATTATTTAATTAATAAATTGACCAAAAATCCCAAAATAAATTATTTATTTATTTTTTGCCCAAAACTTGGCCAATTTCCTTAAGACCACTAACCTCTTCCAAAATCTTCTAATCCTTCTTTCATTTTGATTAAAGATTAATTCCATCATTTCCTACCCCTAATCCCAACTCAAAATATTTAATTAAGATTAAATATTAATCCTCATGTTTATTAAAAATATTTTAATAAATATCTCCTCAACCCAAACTCTTGAAATAAATAAAACTTTATTTATTTCCTAAAAACCTTATTTATCCTCATCCTAGGAAGTTCTAGACTCTTCTAGAAGGTCTTCATTGTCATCCTCAGCTTATCTCTAATCCCCCATTTAGCCTAATCCACCCCATCCACCCATACTAACCAAGCTTAGCCACTAACTCACCCACCCTCATTAAATGTCATCCACTTGCCCATCTCTAACATCCCTAATCTAATCCTAAACCATCTCTAATCCTACCCTTAATCATTTGCACAATCCTAAACAAGCTTAAGACTTTCCTAAGCCAAGCCAAAGTCTCCCCTCAAAATATTCCAACCACCAAGCCATAAATTCTCTTACAAAGCCATAAAAGACTCTTACAAATCCATTCATTGCTCTTACAAATCATTATGAAGGGTCTTTATGAAGATATTATCCCTTGAGCCTCCTTTGTTGACTCATCCTTGCCCTTTCCTCCATCCTCTCACCCTGCGACATGTGTCACTCCCTGATTGGCTGTAAGGAAGCATAATCCATGTGCTCTCCTCTCATGAAATCTGAGCCCTCCATAAGATTTTCCCCATCCTTACATCTTAGCCCTCAAACCCTCAAGCCCTTAGCCTATAAATTGGATCCCCTCCCAAGCCATTTTAACACAATCCTTAAGCTAAAGTTACCATGCCATTTTGAGAACAAACTCCATAGCTTTTGCATACATCCACACCCAAATTTCAAGAATCCATTGAAGCTAGCTTGAGTACCTTGAGCATACATCCTAAATCTATCAAATAGACTCATCTGCAAAACAAGAAAGGCCTCATTGAGAGAACCTCTTAATGGTTCATATTCTCAATTGAGGGCTTGTCTTAGTCTCTCTTATATGTTATAGTAGTTTATGTGTAAATGCTTTTGTTTTCATTAAATTAGTGTTTTTAGCATATTAGATTAGTGTATACACAACCTAGAACCAATGGTGGCCATTAGCCATTTTGGTAGCTACTTTATTCAATTCTCATCCTATTTGTATTTGCATCTTTTAGCTTTAGACAGATTTCCTTTGAAGTTGCCCAGATACCCAAGTAATCTGATTGTGCTGATAGAGATTGTGAGACAAGTGATCCAAGTGAACATGCTGAGCACCAGCTTGAAAAAGAAAGGGTATGAATTCCATATGAAGGTTGGAGCTTATAGTTGCAAGTCTCAATTTGATGCCAAAAACATGCTCAACGTATTTGAGACTAAGTATAAGTTGGAAGAATATGAGGTTGCGAGACCCATGTTCAATCCAAATGGATATGTAAGAGAGGTGCTACAAATTGGGAGTGTGATCAAGCATGCCACCATTGTAGAAGATTATTGGGTAGATTGCAAGGATGAGTTGGAGAGCTGAGATCATGTTTTCACTAGGATCATAGTGGAACAAGTAAAGACATATGGTATTGATCTTAATGTTGAAGAATTGGAGGATGATGGTCAAAATATGTATAGTAATACCTATTTGACTAATTTAATGGGGATTCATATTAGGTTTGAGCCATTTGTGGATGTGGAAGAGAATTTTGATATCATGATGGCTAGAATCATCAATAATGGGAAAATGGGTTGAGAGGACAACCAGGAAGAGCCAGAGTAAACTAGTAGCCACTCAAGCTTCTTCAACTACTGCATCGCCTAATTCATCTCAGAGTGCTACAACAGGTGTAACCATAGCTTCCACACAAGGACCAACTCAAACTTCAGGCAAAGGTTATCAACCTCTAGACAAGAATGTCCCTATAGCTAAAACTTGTCATGATGGTTCTCTCCTAGTTGTAGGAAGCTAGGTTGGTACTAAAGAGAAGAAGATAGGAGAGCCAAAGGATAGTGCTTCCACTCTAGTCCCATCCCCTAATACCACTCTAGTTCCATCTCCTCACACTACCCTAGTTCCTTCTCTGCATACTACTCCAGTTCCATCTCCTCATCATAGCCCTATTCCATTAGTAAGTGGTTTGCTTCTAAGGCCAAGTGGTTCTCCTATATAGATAGTAGACTTAGGGGATGGAAAGAGTAGTAGAAATGAGTCTACTAAGTTAGATGAAGTAGCAAAGAAAATTTTAGAAGTGGAGAAGGGCCAGCCTTCTTCTAGGTTTATCTATAATGACTTGAAAAATCCTTTCTATTCAACTACTATAACAATAACTCTAGTTAAGATAAAGATGTTTACTATTGAATCACTTGGAATGGCTTCCAAAGTGATAGGAATAGATTCTTGGTTGGAAGATACTTTGGAAAGAAAGAGAAAGATAAAAGATGAAAGTGCTTCCATGAAAGATATTGTATCAAATTTTAACTTTTGGTGGTTCCATAGAGTAGAGGTTTTTCTAAGCATTTTTACGCCTATGAAAAAGAACAAAAAAAGTTGATTTTATTTTGCCCATAGTTAAGTTTTAATTTTTGAGATTTTTGGGTGACTAATCAAATTGGCTTTTGTAGCTTTACAGATTGGAGCATCTATGAAACCACTAACCATGTTTCTTGCAGGTTCTCCTTGTATACACTAATATGTTAGCAAGAAAACACTAATCTATTTAAAGAAACAAAGCATTAACTAACAAGATCAATATAACATATATGAGAGACTAAAGAGGAACCCCTAATTAGGAATGTGAGCCAAATGAATGGACTCTCCCAATATAATTTCACTCTTTGCTTGGTAGATGAGTCTAAGTAAAAGATTGGTATGTATGCTCAAAGGGCTTCAAATTTGCTTCAATGGATGTTGGGATTTGGATGTGGATGTATGTAAAAAGTATGGATTTTGGCTTCTCAAAATAACATTATAACTTTAGCTTAAGGATTTTGATGAAATGGCTTGGGAGGGGATTCAATTTATAGGCTAAGGGCTTGAGAGTTTGAGGGCTAAGATGTAAGGATGGGGAAAAGCTTATGGAGGGCTCAGATTGTATGAGAGGAGAGCACATGGATTGTGCTTCCTTACAACCAATCAGAGAGTGACACATGTCACAGGGTGAGTGGATGGAGAAAAGGGCAAGGATGAGTCAACAAATGAGGCTCAAGGGATAATATCTTCAAAAAGACCCTTCATAATGGCTTGTAAGAGCAATGAATGAGTTTGTAAGAGTCTTTTATGACTTTGTAAGAGCATTTATGGCTTGGTGGTTGGGATATTTTGAGGAAAGACTTTGGCTTGACTTAGGAAAGTCTTAAGCTTGTTTAGGATTGTGAAAATGATTAAGGGTAGGATTAGAGGTGGTTTAGGATTAAATTAGGGATGTTAGAGACGGGCAAGTGGATGGCATTTAATGAGGGTGGGTGAGTTAGTGGCTAAGCTTGGTTAGTATGGGTGGAAGGGGTGGATTAGGCTAAATGGAGGATTAGAGATAGGCTTAGGATGAGGATGAAGACCTTCTAGAAGAGTCTAGAACTTCCTAGGATGAGGATAAATAAAGTTTATTTATCTTAAAGGTTTGGGTTGAGGAGATATTCATTAAAACATTTTTAATAAATATGAGGATTAATATTTAATCTTAATTAAATATTTTGAGTTGGGATTAGGAGTAAGAAATGATGGGATTAGCCTTTAATCAAAATTAAATAAGGATTAGAAGATTTTGGAAGAGGTTAGTGGTCTTAAGGAAATTGGCCAAGTTTTGGGAAAAAAATAAATAAATAATTTATTTTGCAATTTTTGGTCAATTTATTAATTAAATAACTAATAAATAAGGAAATAATGTTTAAATAAGATTTAAACATTTTTGGGAGGGATTTCTTAATTAAATATTTTTAATTAAGATAAAGGGATTTGATGGCATAAAAATTAATTAATTAATTAATTAATTAATTAATTAATAAATGATGATATCATTAGAGACTTTTTTGAGAAAATAAAAATACTTTATTTTCTAAAGGATTTTTAGGTGTCTACACTCCTTACATGGTTTAATGCTCTTGGAAAATGAACTTGAATGTTTAAACACTTGTCTTTGAATGTATGCCACTCAAACACAATCTTGAATGCAAAAGGTCAATTAATCATTACAATACCTCACACTCCATCTTTTGGGGCATAAAAAGAATCCACATTTTAGAAACTTTCTAAGTTATAAAAACAAATAAAGACATTTTGAGTGAATTTGTTGTTGGACTCACCCTCTTTAATCACCCATCATTCTAACCATTGGTTGCAATATCAGTGCCATATATGGGGATGGGTCTACCTAAGAAGGTGTTAAGTGCTCCACAAAAAGAAAATTCCACTCACTTGAGTTTTTATTGGTTTTTCTAAGATAGAAAATTTCTTGAATGCACATTAGTCTCACTAACACTTCATTTGGGCATAAAAATTGAACAAATCTTGACATGGAGGGCCTCTGGGTGCGTGCTTGAAATCGAGCTTTACACACATCTTTGTTTTGGGCTTAAAAAAAACTCACACTCAATCTTGAATGCCTTAAAGAAAATCAATCGATACTTGACGTGGAGGGCCTCCGGGTGCATGGGTTTATTTTTTTGTTGACCCTAACTCTTCTTCTTGCTTGCATTCTTCGATTGATTTTACTTTTTGTTGATGCTTCAAAATTGGAATAAACATTGTATCTTAAACATGAGTGCTTGCAAGGTCTAGATCAAAAAACCTAAGCGTAAGTTGGAAAAGAACTCTGTCTTTTAGCCCAAGATCATCCAAGTCTTCTCTCCCCTTGTCATCTTTCGAGGCCATCTTGGGTGCATAAGATTAGGATCCAAATTTTTTTTTAAGTTTTAAGAGGCCTGCTTGGGGATTTCATCACCCCTTGGGACAACCTCAACTCCACCGTTCTAGCAGAGTATAAAGATCGGGAGGTGAATCCAAAGACACCTCTCTTGGAATAAAGATTTTGTCACTCAGGCTAAGCCTCAAGGAACTTTATACCATTGAGAAGTGAAAGAGGAGAAGTGGGTTACCGCTGCTCTCGACTGTGTGACATTGTTTTGGTTTCATCTACAAATTTGGGCCTCATGTACCTTGGGTATATCAAGGACTCCCTAACTAAACCAACTGTCATCCTTGTAGAAAACCATCTAAGATGTTAATGTGTTTGAAGTGATTGATCAAAAAATTTGTAGAACATACACACTCTGTGGTGCAAGTATCACATTCTGGGAATCAAAAACTTATATCTAGTTTTTCCTATCTATTGCTTGATCTTTAACTTGTTGAATGAATGTTTGCCAAACTTGGTCAATCCTAGCTTAGGACACACTTAGCGTAGTCCCTTCCTATTTTAGAAGTTGAACATGTTGAAGCAAAACAACCATGATCTCTCAAAGCCAAACAAATTCAAGAATTTATGTCAAAACAACCCACACCCAAACAGAAGTTTCACAAAGCCAAACTCAAGCCATCTTAGGTATATCAAGAAATTTCAGCCAAGAGAAAGGAAGTAACACCAAGCCCTCAAATTACCAAACTCCACAAAGCAGAAGAAAAAGCTGCCGACAAAGCCCTTCAAGATGCCTGGTTAGATCACAATATCAGATTTAGCAAGCATCTAGGAGTTAACCCTGCATATGTCTTACCAACTAGGCATGATTTGTATGATTAGGTCCCCTTGTTTCTCCACATCTTCTTGCATAAGTTTCACTTTAGATTCATCTTTGTAGGAAAGATAGCCATTCTAGATTATCCCTTTAAGCATTTTAGCTCATCCATCTCATTTAGATCTTTTCCTTAAAACCAAACCAATCCCCTCAAACCTAGCTAGCATCCCAAAAGCCTAATTTTCACATCCAAGCCTTCAAAATTGTTGTCACCTTGCCAAAGGTTTTTCATTCCTACCATCTTGCAAATCTACTAGCCTTACTGAGGTTATCCCTCTGACAGAGCTTTATCTAGGGTAATCTAGCTTTGTCATGTGTTATCCCTGATTACCTTGAGCTAAAGGTTGGGATCCACAAGTGGTCAATCTCGTAAGGGATCATCAGTCTATCCTTAAAGTTGACACAATCACCACCAAGCTTGCACATAGAAAAATAGACCTTTCATGCTTTGGCAACATATCTTTGAAGTTAGAATCCCCAACCCAATCCTCCTTAGGTTTGTCATATAGCTTTGCCCCAACCTAGGAAATCATTTGCATAGAAAAGCCTTCCCCCTTTGCATTCATCGACATTGTTGCATCTCATCCCTAGGAACATTTTCATGCCACCCATCACTCACTTAGCCAAGAAGAAGAAGGAAATAATGGAGCCCTATCATTTGGATCAAACAACATCGCTCCCCTTGAGCACTCAACCATCCTTTAACCCAGAGAACACTATACCATCACCTACTGACATTGAAGCTTTCATGAACCAACTAGGAAATGCAGTATTGGTGAATGCCATTATAGACAAGAACAAAGAAACAATCATGGCTAACTTTCAAAGGGACAATATAGGAGCCTTCAACTTTGGAAGACCTCCTCCCTTATCAGATCCATCTCACCCATTGTTTGGACAACTACCACCCATAGGCTCTTATGATCCAAATCATCCTTTGTATATACCAAAAGAAGAGCCTCAACCCACCTCATATGATCAAATAGGCCCAAACATACCAGCCTCCACTCAAGTTGAAATCTCCCTTTCGCAAGCCAAGCCAACCACCACCACTCCACCATTGGTCCATACCACTCCATCCCAAACCCCCTTCGCCAAAAACACCTCATCATTCACTCCCTTCACTATTGCTTTGCTTCTCTCCAACCCAGCCTTCCAAATGCACCCATCTCCCAAATCAGTGCTAGCATCTTTGGCCAACCTCAGCAATATACAATCGGGATGCCACCCATGGGGCCAAGTAATCAACCTTTCATCACCCCCTGCTTGTTTAGCTCAGCTCAGAGCACAATTCCATAATTTCCACTAGGTCCTTGGAGCTCAATGCCATCAGCCACAAATCCACAAGCTACTATCCTCACTCCATAAAGCTATCAAACCCCACAAGCTACTACCAATGTTCTACCAAGCTCTCAAGTGACCCTAGCTCCTTCCACCACTCTACCAAGCTTTCAAATCTAACTACCAAGCTATCAAACCCCATCAGTTCCATTTCCAAGCTTTCAATTCCCACTACCTCCACCACCAACTAATCCATTACCTCCTATTACTAACTATTTTTCTATGCCACTTCTAGGAGGAAATCCACCACCACCAACCACCAATTACTTGGCATCTTTTGCCATGCAGATACCTTCCCAAATAGGGGCACAACCCACATATAATGATCAAACTCCTCAAATCCAAAGTCAAGTTCCACAAGCTCCCCAATCCTTTCCCCAAGCTTCACAACCATCTTATACCTTACCTCCACAAAGCAATCCATTTATCCCACAGCTAGCTTATGTTCCTCAATCCCAACCTCAAATCCAATATCAATAGCAAGCCTCACAACACATGTAGCAATATGTGCCACCTCCACCTCAACAACCCATCATCCACCATTCAGTTGCCCAAGCCATGTACAATCCCTACTAGCCCATACCTCAAAGCAATCCATATTCCATTGCCCCATCTAGCACATACCTACCTTAGGGCACTCCTAGATTGGGGGCACCCCAGTCATCACCCATTAATTTAGAATAGGAAGCCATGAAGACAGCTTTGAAGAACATCTAGGAGGGAAATGATCCAAAAACCTTCAAGTTTGAGAATGTGTGTCCTTACCCATTTGACAGAGCCATAACCATGACACGATTTCCCAAACACTTTGAGATACCCAAGTTTGAAAATTTTTGAGGAAAAGGAGATCTTGTCACACATATCAAAGAATTTTACATGCACAACCAAGAAGTGGCATACGGTGACATTTTCCTCTTGTGTCTCTTTCCTAAAAGCTTGGTTGGACTAGCTCTTGAATGGTTTTATAGAATCCCATATGGCACAATTAAAAACTTTTCTGAATTATCTGAGGCATTTGTAGCCTAATATGCCCATCTTGTTGAAACAAAGCTATTAGTAGTTGATCTTGTCCACACTAAGCAAAAAGGTAGAGAAAGCCTTCCCGAATATCTGCAAAGATGGCAAACCCTTACCACCTGCATATCTTGCACCTTACTAGAATGCCATTTGGTGAAAATGTTTATTGATAATGCCCATCCTAGCTTGGCTCACCACATGACCATGAACTATTTGCAGACCTACAAAGATATCAAAGAAAAAGGAATGATCCTTGAGCAAGGACTCATTAAAGATGTTGTGTTCAAGATTTATAAGGAGGCCAACCAAAATCAATCACATTCCAATGAAAAGTCTAGGTATTGGAACAAAAACAAGAACATTGCAATAGATGGGTTACCGATACGAGACATGTGAATATTGTTGGTCCTTCCCAAAATCAATCCAACCCACCGTATCAACCAAACAATCAACAAGCTATCAACTACCAATAGCACAATCACCAAAGCTATCAAAGCCACAATCCAAGACCCAACTTTCAAGGGTCTAGCAATCAAGCTAATGCCATCAATGTTGTTGCAGGACCAAAGCCTAAGTTCCAACCTGCACCTAGAAACTATAAACCCCTTGGTGAGCCATTGGATGTCATTTTTGAGAAATTGACTAAGGAAAACCTCATCAAATTTCCTCCTACCCAGAAAATTGACCCAATCCAATCCAAAGCTTCATGGTACAAAGACAATGAGTACTGAAAATTTCATAGGGTAAAAGGTCACACCACCCTCAGATGCATGAAACTGAAAGATTATGTGTAGGACCTCATTGATCGGAAAGAAATCATAGTTGGAGCACAAACCTCTCCCAATGTAGGCTTGTAGATCTATCAAAATGCTTTTCCTCCTCACAACAACCAAAATCCTGGAAAATCACCTATCCAAACCAACAACAACAATACCAACAACTGCCAACCAAACCAACTACATGGGAAGAAAAATGACCATACTTCATTCTACATAGACTATGGTAGCCTTATCGATTGTATATCTGAAAAAGAGCCTTCTGTCAATATTATCAATATCCAAGGCCCAAACAATGAGTGTGCAGTCACCACTCAAAGAGCACAATTGAACATCGTAGCCCCATCAGTCCCATCTGCACTATCAACCCTAGCTATATCATTAGCTCCATCCAAAAGCCAATACAATATCTTAGAACACCTTGGGAACATGCCAGCCCAAATCTCCATTTTAGACCTTCTCTGCACTAGTCTTATGTACAAGAACATCCTTGACAGTGCTCTCATAGAATCTCGTGTCCCTTCAGATATCAATTCTATTAATTTTCATAATCTCGTTGGACACCTATCCTCCTCATGTGCCCTATCATTCAAACCCACTGACATACCTGTGGTTGAGGCAGATCACACCGTTCTGCTTCGCATAGCTATCATGGTATCAAATTTTGTCATAAAAAGAGTAATGATAGATAATGGATCAGCCTTAAATATTTGCACCCTAAAATTCATAAAACAAGCTGGGTATACTGAGGCAAATATCACCAGTGAGGTTATCATCATCAAAGCTTATGACAACTTGGAAAGAACCACAGAAGGAACTATTTTGCTACCAATCAAAGTTGGGCTAGTCATCCAAGAAACACTCTACCATGTTATTGATGTAAACCTACCATTCAACATCCTCCTCAGTCGCCCATGGATTCATGCCATGAAATTCATTCCATCCACTTACAATTAGTGCGTCAAATTTTTGCATCAGGGCACTGAGGTAACCATCCATGCTGATCTAGAACCCTTTGCTTACTGCAATGTGGTTGAAGCTTCATAGAAAAACCATTTCCTTGGAATTCATATTGACACAACCATCACCAACTCATCCCACACTTATAATGACCCAAAAACCATCCTCACCTCCACCCTATCTACTGTAAAGATTAATAACAAAGGCTGTGGAGAGTATAGTCTGTTAGATGCATTTGTTTTCGGGGCACTCCCACTTGATCCACATGCCCATGGACAATTGACATATCACAAAACTAAGGAGATTCCACCTCCTTGATACTATTATTTTGGCCCAACAACCTTTGTAAATTGATAAGTAGGAGATGATTTCCACAGCTAGTCAAATTGTGATGTGAATATCAGGATTTAACTGTGTGATTTTGAGTCAAACTCGATGACCCATGTTTCATGAGTAGTGATTCAACATGAATCTATCTCTCATGAGAATAAATGGAACACTTAGCACTCATTGGATCTAGGTGATGCTCACAGGGGTGAAGCACCGGGACTTCTCGGGAGGTCACCCATCCCAGTACTACTCCAGCCTGAGCGCGCTTAACTACAGAGTTTCCTCCACAGTTAAACCCAAAGCGCAAATGGGGTTGCAAGCTTTGGGTTTAACTGTGGAGGAAACTCTGTAGTTAAGCGCGCTCAGGCTAGAGTAGTACTGGGATGGGTGACCTCCCGGGAAGTCCCGGTGCTTCACCCCTGTGAGCATCACCTAGATCCAATGAGTGCTAAGTGTTCCATTTATTCTCATGAGAGATAGATTCATGTTGAATCACTACTCATGAAACATGGGTCATCGAGTTTGACTCAAAATCACACAGTTAAATCCTGATATTCACATCACAACATTTGTAAACTCAAAAATCCCTCTTCATGAGGAGCTCACTCCAGATATCAACAACTGGTTACATAAGGATGCACCTCCAAGAAATCAAGCACACCTTGATCACTTTAGCAAAAAGTATCCCCAAGAACATAAGCTCATCACTAATAAATGGAACTATCAAGGTGGTGGTCTAGGACCAGAAGAAATAGGCATGCAGTGCCCCATCGAAGCACAAAAGTGAAAAAGAAAGTCAGGTCTTGGCTTTGGCATACCCACAACTGGGGGCACCAATGAGAATAGTCACACTTTTTTGAACATTCACCATGACCTTTTCAAAATTAAAGACATTCTTGAGGAAGTTGAAAAGAGAGCCTACGATGATATCCTAGACCAAATCTTCCTCAGAGACTCTATTCTCTAAGAACTATCCATCAATTTCATTGACCTACCACTCACCCTTCCACAACTCATAGATTGGGACCAACCAAGTGTCATATAGATTGATGAGTTCACATAAAAGGAAGCACTTCAGATTCATGGGAGCTAAAACACCTCACAAGTAAACAAAGCCAGACTCAGCATATATCTACGAGTTGGATCCAAAAGCATATTTTGGAAAAAATCCTCAACCTAGTCCTGATACATCCAAACCTAGAACTAAGGTGAATCTGAGACTAGCTAAGGCAACAAAGAGAGCCCCTCAGCAAGAAAATCTAGAGTCACAAGTAGAACATGAGGATTTAGCATTGCCTTCTCAAGATAATCGACCAGAGGTGTCTTCTATTCTAATTGAGGATACTAGAGAAGTCAACATCCATTGGTCAGAGATCCCCGGACTTGTTCACATTGCTACATCCCTATCACAAGACCAAGCTAACCTCCTCTTTGAGGTCTTAAGAGAGAACATTGGCTGATTTGCATGGTCATATCAGGACATGCCAGGACTTGATCCAAAGCTTGTAGTTCATCATCTTGCAGTCGATCCAAAGATCAAGCCCGTCAGACAGAAGCTTAGAAAAATGCACCCCAAGGTGGCATTACTGGTCAAAACTAAGTTAGAAAGAATGTTAGCTGCTAAGGTTATCTGACCGATTGACTACTCAAAGTGGATCTCCAACATGGTCCCCATCACTAAGCCTTCCAATGACATCAGAATCTGCATTGATTTCAAAGATCTTAACAAAGCTTGTCCAAAAGATGATTTTCCCTTACCCAACATAGATATGATTGTAGACCTTACAGCTGGACATGAAATTCTATTCCTCATGGATGGATTTTTTTGGGTATAATCAAATCAAGATTGCAGCAGAAGATCAACATAAGACAACATTCACTACCCCTCGGGGAACCTTTTGCTACAACATGATGCCTTTTGGCCTAAAGAATGCAGGGGCTACCTATCAAAGAGCTATGACATCCATTTTCCATGATCTTATGCATAACATTTTGGAGGATTACATGGATGATATCTTGGTCAAATCTCATACCTTCATGGATCATCTTGCTAACCTAGAGAAAGTTTTTGATAGGTTAGCCACATATCATCTCATGCTGAATCCCAAGAAGTGTGTCTTTGGGGTCACATCTGGCAAGCTTCTAGGCTTTATAGTTTCTAAACGAAGTATAGAGATCAACCCCAAGAAGTTCAGGGCTATCTTAGACATGCCTCCTCCCCAGACACTGCGATAGGTTCATACTATTCAGAGAAAGCTTCAATTCGTCCAGTGCTTCATCTCCCAGCTTGCAGATAAGTGTATGCCATTTGCACATCTACTAAAGAAAGATGAGAACTATTTTGGTATACAAAAATCTTATGAATGCATAAAACTATTTTGGTATTTAGAAACTTCTATTCACCTAAGTTAGATTCTATTTAGGTCTAGCTTGGTTATACCTTTCTATTCTTAGGTTAAGAACACACCCCCGAAGTAATTTAGGAAGAAAACACAATTCATTGAAAATCCATTTTAGGGAGTTGTACTTGATGGAACCTAAAATTTCTAGTCTCCATTTTTTGACATTTTTCCATCCTTTACACCATTTATGTCATGTTTATTAATCATTTACTTTTCTATAGTTTTAGAGGTCCAAAAGTATCACAAGCAGCTGAATCTATGCAAACAAGAAACATGTTGATAGTAGATTCAAATAGTATTGTCAATAGGCCAGACTAAGTGAGTCAACATGAAAAATTCACTGCCCTCAAATTAATCCATCTTATAGCTATTCAATGACTTCACTCTTAGAATTCACCCTCACCTATAAATGAGTAATATCTACAAGTATCTAAAGTTTTCATTCAATAGACCAAAAGAAATATAGTTTAAACCTGTCACAACTGGAAGGAGAAGTCATCAGGATTATGTAGTATCATTACAACCCGATAAAATATAAATGAAGGAATGAATGATTCTAGATGACAATGTTAAATTAAGTTCATAACATGAATTGAGGTCACCGCAATTCAGGAATTCACAAATGAAATTTGGAGGTGTGCGTGCCCAGTCTTATTTTCCCTAACTATTAACTCTACCTGTCATCACACCATATACAGGGCAAATCAAATTGTTGTAGATGTGCGGGTGCTGAGAATCTTTAGATATAGTCTAGAATATTGAAAATAAGCATCGTAAGGTTGTACATAAACAATATTGAAGACAAGCGCAACAACCAGACATGATGCCAAGAAAATAATGCCAGGAGAAAGAATGTAGACATCAAGGAAGGTAGTGATCAGTGTCTAGTGTTGAATCAATATCAAGAATAGTAGCATCAAATATTATCTCATCATTTTGTACAAGCAATTCGATTATGATATTACATAGTGCTAGTTTCATGATATCTATGTGCATTTGCTAGAAAGGATACAAGCATGTCAGGCATATGATTTATCTTTAACAGGAGAGTGAATCATCATTACTTAAGGTGTAGTTAAAGGCATTAAAGCAAAGACGATAGTTATATGTTCCTTCACTGTGATTCAATGGTCGTGTTTTGATGATGAGAAGGATTACGCACCAAATAAAGGCAAGAAAGCAAAATAAAGAAGCCACAAGTCTAGGGAAAAGCTTACTATCCACAGGCATGATGCCCAGCCTGGTCTCGCAATACAATAAATGATCACTTACAAAACCTGTCGTGCTAGAAATTTGCATAGTAGCAATCCATGGAAACATTTAAAATGTTCATACACAAATAGCAATGGAGGAGAGATGGCTTGTTTGAGACGGCAATACAATTTGCACAATGAGACTCCATTAGAAGAGAAGGATTAATGCCACTACCCCTGCGGAGAGAAGATGTGCATATCACTTGAGTTGTATATATTGCAAAAATTCCATCTATATGGCACAGGTCAATAGTGTTCATCTTTAATAATCAACATATATTAAAGTTTCAAACTATTAAAGACTAAGGGAGATTATGTGGATAGAATTATCATTGATTAATATTGAAGAAATAATAATTAGAAGAAATCCCGTTCAAAGTAATGCTAATTATTTAATAAAGGGATATGACTTTTCATTATGAAACGTAATGTCTTTTTGTATATAAAGATATATAACGAGTAAGAAGACATTGAAAAATATTGATCATTGTAATATCTGAATATTCATATTAAAAGGAGAAGCATTTTATATTTTTATTGTACAGAGGGATAAGGGCTCTATTATGATTTTGTAATAAAAATGCCATTATTTTATTTTCAATAAAATAAAATGTCTTTTGTTTACCTTTAATGGCATGGAGATTTAAACTGCAGGTGAATCATCCTTCATAATTATATTTTAAAATTTTGTATATGATTTTGTTGTTAGATAAGTAGACATGGTCAGTTAGCATTTTAAATTTGATCATCACAGGTGTTGTGAAATATTTAATTATTTCCACAGTTGTGTCCAGTTTGTCTCAGTGGAGTTAAAATTCAATTTGGACTAATTTAAGATTGCATTATAATTGGTCTATCACATCTAGATTATCAAAATTGTTAGCAGTACAAGTGCATTGAACATTAGAAGTTGTATGTAAAAATTCTTTGAAGTTGACTCTATCACTCGGATGAGTAAAGGCACTGGTCTTTTTGTTGAAGTCAAAAAATCAATATATTCCTCCTGCAAGCATCAAATTCATTATTTACAAAATTTATACAAAACATTCAATCATCAAGTTTCAGTTTCATTCTTATCGAATTCAAGGACCTTGCCAGCCGAGGAACTTGCAAAGTTTAAATTCGCTATAAGAAAACCCTTGAATTGAGTAGGCAGTGTTCAAGGTGAAGGTTAACCCGCCTAGGTGTGGTGGAGCCTGAAATGTAGGGGAATCTAAGCAATTTTTGTTCATTGGCCAGAACTGATTGAGAAATCCTATCAGAGAAGTGGCAGGCTCTTGGATTTCCAATTTGCGGTTTTGGGAACCAACAGATTGGCGACTCCACTAGGGAGAGTTTCTCACAATAGGTGTTGTGCAGTTACCTAGAGTTTTGAAGTTTGTGGATCAGTATCAAAAAAAGTTGTAATAGTTTGATTGGAAGTGTACTTTGCTGGAAGTAAGAACCCGAAAGATATATACATTCCTCAAAAGAGGTGGCGACTCTATTGGATAAAGTTTCAGTTGGTAACTCTACTAAGGGAAAGGACTCATAAGGAAATAATTTGATCATGCACAATGGATAGTATATACTATGATTAGGATGAGGATTTATGTTACACCATGGAGGAAGAATACATACATCCCTTAGATACCTTTTTCAATTTGGAAAGATATGAAGGTGAGACATCGACACACTTATTTATAAGAATGGTGGATTTTTTTGAGAAATACCTTCAGATATCATGCCTTCACACAAGGAATTGATACAAAAAAATTTTGAATTGGGAATCTCACCAAAAGATCCTAATTTGATGCTTCTCTTCCAAATAATTGATGAAAGTTCAAGTTACATATCTCTTTTGGATGCATATTTGAATGTAGAAAAGCAAGAAGATGAATCTGCAATAGAATTCTTTCTGAGAATGTTCAATGCTTATCAAGAAATACCTTCAAAATACAAACCTCCATCATCTGATCTTCTTTATAGGATGCTAGAATTAGGCCTTGTATATGATCATTAGTTTCTTAACTTTCTTGAACTTATGGATAAAGAGCTGGTTGTAGATGATAATGAAAGAAAGACTGAAATAAAAAATGAGTCAAATGAAGTTTTAGATTCAAAAAGAGATAACAATTTTGAACATTCTAAAGGAGAATCAGCCCATGATGATATTCATATGCTTACAGATGATAATGAATGTGATAACGAAGAAGAGGATTCTCTCAGCATGGAAGAAATCTCAGCCTTGTTAGATCTAGAGTATCAAAAGCATATTGAGAAAAATGGTCCAAATTTTTTCTCAAATCACCATGGTGAGAAAGTTGATAAATCAGTGCATTTTGAGGAGGTATTGGATGAAAGAAGTGATCATTTTGAAGAGTCATATTATAAAGATGAAATAGAATTGTACATGATGTATGAACATGAAGAAGTTTTAGAGTATATTGCTGAAGAAGATATCCCCCTTGTTGGTCAAGAAGATTATGATTCTCAAAGTGATGAAGTTAGTACACTATTTGATGAAAGACTTGGTGATCCGGGTGAAAGCTCTTCTAAAGCTATGCCTAAATTCTCTATGTACATAAACCCATTGTTTGATGAAGAAGTGATTGAAGATAGCTCTGAATTCACTACATTCTCAAATCCATTGTTTGAAGAAGATCTCTTGGGAAACCAAATCCATGAGCACCATGATGAAGATAGTGGGGGACTGATTTTGAAATTGATGAAATTCATGACGTACATTCAAAAGGTGAGATATCTTCTAGTTCATCCCATGAACAGGAGTTACAGAAAAGCTTTGAAGGAGATACAGAATCAGATATGCACAATAAGGAAGATAGAATGAAGAATAATTGTGAAATTTTTCAATGTGTCCTAGCTAACCAGAAAGGGGTTCTTGAATTCAAGTCACTCTCAAAGCCTTTTTCTAAAGAGAAGCAATATTGGGAATGTGGGAACCAAGCATATTGTGTGCAAGGAGATGTTCAAAACTCTGATCTAAATATTGGTATGAATAATCAAATGCATAAGGATCTTCCATTCAGTAAGGATTACAAGACACTTGATGATTCCTTAAAGACTAAACATGGGATGGATATCAAAGACTACATTAATCTAGTGAAAGCAATAAATATTGCTTGCTGCAATCGCAATCTTGTATTTGGGAAATTAGAAGTGTTACATGATGAGAATTGTGTGTTTGATAGAGGAAAGAAGTATTTTTCACTTTTTTGTTGGGCCTCGGGCCACCCAACTTCATTGTGCATAATGTAAAGCAGTGATGCTCAATCTACTCCACTAGAGATAGTTGGATTCTAGCTATGCTCACTGGGAGCATATGTCCCCAACAAGAGCCACTGATGGAGCCTAAAATTTATAGTCTCCATTTTTTTAACATTTTTCCATCCTTTACACCATTTATGTCATGTTTATTAATCGTTTACTTTTCTATAGTTTTAGAGGTCCAAAAGTATCACAAGCGGCTGAATCTGTGCAAACAAGAAACATGTTGATAGTAGATTCAAATAGTGTTGTCAATAGGCTAGACTAAGTGAGTCAACATGAAAAATTCACTGCCCTCAAATTAATCCATCTTATAGCTAATCAATGACTTCACTCTTAGAATTCACCCTCACCTATAAATGAGTAATATCTACAAGTATCTAAAGTTTTCATTCAACAGACCAAAAGAAAGATAGTTTAAACCTATCAAAACTGGAAGGAGAAGCCATCAAGATTATGTAGTATCATTACAACCTGATAAAATATAAATGAAGGAATGAATGATTCCAGATGATAATATTAAATTAAGTTCATAACATGAATTGAGGTCACCACAATTCAGGAATTCACAAATGAAATTTGGAGGTGTGTGTGCCCAGTCTTATTTTCCCTAACTATCAACTCTGCCTATCATCACACCATATATAGGGAAAATCAAACTACTGTAGATGTGCAGGTGCTAAGAATCTTTAGATACAGTCCAAAATATTGAAAATAAGTAGCGTAAGGTATTACATAATCAATATTGAAGACAAGGGCAACAACTAGACATGATGCTAGGAAAATAATGCCAGGAGGAAGAATGTAGACATCAAGGAAGGCAATGATCAGTGTCTAGCATTGAATCAATATCAAGAATAGAAGCATCAGATATTATCTCATCATTTTGTATGAGCAATTTGATTATGATATTACACAATGCTAGTTTCATGATATCTATGTGCATTTTCTAGAAAGGATACAAGCATGTCGGGCATATGATTTATCTTTAACAAAAGAGTGAATCATCATTACTTAAGGCATAGTCAAAGGCATCAAAGACAAAGATGATAGTTATACATTCCTTCACTGTGATTTAATGGTTGTTTTTTGACGATGACAAGGATTATGCACCAAATAAAGGCAAGAAAGTGAAGTAAAGAAGCCAAAAGTCTAGGGAAAAGCATACTATCCAAAGGCACAATGCCCAGCCTAGTCTCACAATACAATAAATGATCACTTACAAAACCCAATGTGCCAGCGATTTGTACAGTAGCAATCCATGGAAACATTTAAAATGTTCATACACACATAGCAATGGAGGAGAGATGGATTGTTTGAGACAGAAATACAATCTGCACAATGAGACTCCATTAGAAGAGAAGGATTAATGTCACTACCACTGCGGAGAGAAGATGTGCATATCACTTGAGTTGTATATATTGCAAAAATTCCATCTATATGGCATGGGTCAATAGTGTTCATCTTCAATAATCAACATATATTAAAGTTTCAAACTATTAAAGACTAAGGGAGATTATGCGGACATAATTATCATCGATTAATATTGAAGAAATAATAATTAGAAGAAATCCTGTTCAAAGTAATGTTAATTATTTAATAAAGGGATATGACTTTTCATTATGAAACGTAATGTCTTTTTGTATATAAAGATATATAAGGAGTAAGAAGACATTGAAAAATATTGATCATTATAATATTTGAATATTCATATTAAAAGGAGAAGCATTTTATATTTTCATTGTACAGAGGGATAAGGGCTCTATTATGATTTTGTAATAAAAATGCCATTATTTTATTTTCAATAAAATAAAATGTCTTTTGTTTACCTTTAATGGCATGGAGATTTAAACTGCAGGCGAATCGTCCTTCATAATTATATTTTAAAATTTTGTATATGATTTTGTTATCAGATAAGTAGACATGGTCAGTTAGCATTTTAAATTTGATCATCGCAGGTGTTGTGAAATGTTTAATTGTTTCCACAGCTATGTCTAGTTTGTCTCAGTGGAGTTAAAATTTAATCTAGGCTAATTTAAGATTGCATTATAATTGGTCTATCGCATCTAGATTATCAAAATTGTTAGCAGTACAAGTGCATTGAACACTAGAAGTTGTATGTAAAAATTCTCTGAAGTTGACTCTATCGCCCGGATGAGCAAAGGCACTAGTTTTTTTGTTGAAGTCAGAAAATCAATAAATTCCTCCTGCAAGCATCAAATTCATTATTTACAAAATTTATACAACACATTCAATCATGAAGTATTCAGCATCCAGTTTCAGTTTCATTCTTATCGAGTTCAAGGACCTTGCCAGCCGAAGAACTTGCAAAGTTTAGTTTCCTTATAAGAAAACCCTTGAATTGAGTAGGCAATGTTCAAGGTGAAGGTTAACCCGCCTGGGTGTAATGGAGCCTAAAGTGCAGGGGAATCTAAGCGATTTCCGTTTGTTGGCCAAAACTGATTGAGAAATCCTATCGGAGAAGTGGCAAGCTCTTGGATTTCCAATCTACGATTTTGGGAACCAACAGTACCTACCAATTTAGAAGGAAGCCAATTCATCCACAAGTGGCTTTCCAACTATTTATGATCAGATATTGTTCCAAATTGGGCATTTAAGAGTTATAATTTGAAAGAACAAATCTATTTACCAATAGGTTTTTGGTGACTCTACTGGGGAGATGAATAGTTGCTTGACTAAAAAGCCTATATCATGAGGGAAAATGGTATTGCCTCATTAGAACATTATTGTAATGCTCCAACCTAATCTTGGTTTTCAAGATGACCAAGAAGACTTAATTTCATCCCTCAATGCATTCATTTGGAGACATAGGAGGAATGCTAAACATTACAAGAATGCTAGCTAGGTATTGGAGGAAGAAGAAAGAAGAGCGTAAGCCTTAGAGAGAGTTATTCAAAGGATAAACATTTGAAGAGAAAAAAGACAACTGGGACAAGAAGCTTAGAGATAAACCTAATCTAGCATCCTAGAACAAATTAGGTTCCTCAAAAGTACCAAGGAAGAAGGTGGGTAAGACCCTATATTTGATAAGCTTATAGAGTTCAGTTTTCCTATCTTAGATGATCCAAAGTGGAAAAGTGAAAATAAAAGTCAGAGTAGATTGCCTTCCCCTATTAGGAATCAAAACACCAGCACTTCACATTCTACCTCTTAGGTATTGGCTTGACACGGAGTTACTACTCCTCTAGTTGTTAATTTCCCACCATATACTACCAAGAAAATCATGGTTACTCCATTGGCTATAGAAATAGGGCCATTAGCATTAAACACTTATCATCTCCTCTCGACTAGTTCCAAGAAGAATTTCCCTAAATTCTCAGGTGATGGGAAAGTTACTATAGATGAACACATCAAAGCTTTCTTCAGAGCCACTCATATCTTAGGGGTTGGACATGAAGATGTTTTTGTAAGGTTTTCCATAGAGATCCTTATAGATAGTGTAGTAGACTAGTTTTATCATCTAGCTAATGGCTCAATAACTTATTAGGATACATTGAGAATAGCCTTTGAGACAAGGTTCAAAATTGCAGAAGATGAACATGCTTTGTTAACATAGTTGACTTCAATTAAAAAGAAACCAACTATGAGTATGAGAGATTTTGTTGCTAAGTTCAATAAGATTATTATCAAAATTCCAACTGCCGATAGACCCATAGCTGGAAATTTGAAAACTTTCTTCATTAGTGCAATGCCTTTAGATGTCAATTATGATTTGAGAAGAGCACATCCCACAGATCTAGCTAGTACACAAAAGAAAGCGATTGAATGTGAGGATAATTTGATTTCTACAGGGAAGTGGAAATGAGAACTTCAAACTAAAGGAAGTTCTAGTAATACCATGTTGTCCAAGGAGATGATTCAAAAATTGTCAAATGAGCTAGTAGAAGTAAAGAAATAGTTACTTGAATTCAACAATTCCTATCAGCAAAATTATCAAAACTCACAAGGAAGAAACAATGAAGGTAGATTCCTATAGCTCACAGTTTCACAACCTAGGTTGCAAATTGAAGTGGCATCAAAGAAGGAAAATATATGTGTATTTCACTTGACCACAGATCATGATAGAAAGAGTTGTCTAGAGACTGCTCGTATGATGTAGTTATTATTTGCGAATGAATTGAATAGTTTAGAGCCCAATTCCTATTCAAATGGAAACTCTAAAAATTTATTTTTAGAATACGAATTAGATTCTAAATCAAGTGGTGAATGTTATGCAACCATCAATGGAACTTCATACATAGTGCTTACTCAGGGCCAAAGGTTGAAGAATCAATCTTCTAGTCACGCTCATAAAAATGACTCTAGTCCTTCGACGAGTAATGTACATACTGATCAAGGAGCATATACTTCACAAATAGGTAAGGAAAAAATACCTTTTGATTTCATTCAATTTTGTGAAGAATCAAAAATTCAATTTCCACTATAGATTATTTGAAGTCGCATCCTTCTGAGCTAAAGAGACTAGTAGACCAATGTAAAGGAAACACATCAGATTTGAATCAAAGCGTGACTATTGAAAAATAAGATGAAACTTTGACATTTGGTCTATTTAATCAAGAAGATTCTACTATCTTAGCAACATCTCCTAGGCAAAACCCTGACCCTTTTTATATCTCATTGTATATCAGTGGATGTAAACTCAGCAATTTCATAATAGATTTGGGTGGATTAGATAATGTTATCCCTTATTCTGTAGCCAAGGCTTTGGGTCTCAGCCTCACTAAAGTGTATGGGAGATGTTATTCAATGGATGCTAAACAAGTTCCCTTGCTCAAGCAGATTAAAGATGCTCAAGTAGCCTTAGCTTCACATCTAGAAAAGAAGCTCTTATTGACCATTCTAGTAGCTAACATTCTAGCGAGCTATAGACTACTTTTAAGTAGAAGTTTTTGTCAAGACTTAGGAGGAGAAATAAAGCTAGACTAGTTTGAGGAAGTGATACCTATTGGGAATACAAAAATCAAATTAGAACCTGAGGAAAAAGAAAATTTTATAGTCTTGAAATTGAATGATCCTAAAGCTCAGATCCTATATCAAGAGTTGGAATTCAAAAACTACATGTTGTTTACTGAAGAGGCTTTGGGTGAACAAAGAGATGAAAATCAAAGTGGAAGAGTTTCTAATGAAAATAAAGATGCATCAGGTATATGGAAACTTGAATTTGATGGAAGTTGTGCCTCTTTAGGATTTGGAGTAGGTGTAGTGTTGATATCCCTAGAAGGAGAACCTGAACCCATGACCTTCAAATTAGAATTTGGGAATATGAATAAAACTTCAGAGTATGAGGCCTTATTATTGGGAATAATAATAGCTAAAGAGAGAGGGATAAACATCCTGAAAGCTCAAGGTCATGAAAGCTCATTGTGAAACAAATAAAAGGACAATATTCTATGAAAAATCAAAAGCTAAAGAATTGCAAAAATAGAGTTTGGGACAAAATAGAAGGCCTAGATGCATTCTCCATTGAAGTAGTTTCAAGGGAGATGAATACTAAAGCTAATTCCCTTGCAGTCTCTGCCTCCTTATTACTTCCTCATCCAGACTTCAAAGATAAAATATATCAAATTGAAATCATGTATCAATCCTCTTTTCCAAACAACGTAGAATGCTGGAAAGTCTTCAATGATGATAAGAGTTTGTAGCTATTCCTTGAAAATGATAAGTCTAGTTTTGAACATGAATCTAGTGGAAGCGGTCATGAAAGTTCTGATGTCAGTAAGAAACATAATCAAAATGGAGAAGTCCAACTAAAAGGTAATATAATCCCCCATATTTTGTGACTTTAGAAAAATTGTTTGATAGACATGATGCTTACATAAAGAAAAAGAGGATAGAAAAGGGGCCTACCATATGTGAATATGAGGGAGTAAACATTGGAGATACTCATGACCCTAAAAAGATTAATATTGTGAAATGCTACTCACCTGAAGAGAAAGAAGTTGCAAGAAACTTATTTATAGAATATAGAGATGTTTTTGCTTGGAGTTATGAAGATTTGAAAAGCTATAGAGATGGGAAAGTAAAACATCAAATTCCACTTAAGCTTGATGTAGTCCCTTTCTAGCAAAAATAAAGGAATTATAATCCTAAGGTCACGAATGCCATTTTTTAGGAAGTAGATAAAATCTTAAAGGCGAGGATCATCTACCCCATTCACCATTCCACCTAGGTAGCTAATATAGTACCTATTAGAAAGAAGAATAGAGAGATAAGGATCTATGTTGATTTCTGCATTTTGAAATAGGCATCTCTAAAGGATAACTTCACTCTTCCTAATATGGATTACTTACTACAAACAGTGGTAGAATCTAAAATGATGTCCATGCTTGATAGATTCTTAGGTTACAATCAGATTGAAGTAGAAGAGAAGGATCAACATAAGATGACATTCACCACTCCTTGGGGTACATTTTCATATCATAGAATGCCCTTTGGTCTTATCAATGTTGGTGCTACATTCCAAAGATGTATGAGCAAGAAATTCAGTGATCTAATTGATTGAATCATACTTATATAACTAGATGACCTCACTATATTCTCGAAAAAGAGGAAAGATCATATGGAAGATTTGAGAAAAGTTTTACAAAGATGCCGAGAGCATGGGATCTCTCTCAATCCCAAGAAATTGATTTTTTGTGTGACATAAGGAAAACTCCTAGGTCATATAGTGTCCTAGGAAGGCATTAGAATTGACCTTAAATGGGTGGAAGCCATTCAAAGATTAAGCTTGCCTTCAAATAAAATAGGAGTTAAATATTTCTTCAGGCAAGTGAATTTCCTCATAAGGTTTGTGCTTGATTTTGAGGAAACTACTAAGCATATAGTGGATATGATGAAAGGGAATTCAAATTTCAAATGGAATGAGGCAGGAAAGCAGGCCTTTCAAGATATTAAGACTGCTATTGCTAATGCCCCAATTTTATGTCACCTAAATTATAAATGAGATTTCATCATTTATTGTTATGCTTTTGAACATACTCTATCGGTGATACTTATGCAAGAAAATGATGAAGGGGTACAAGCCCCAAAAGCTTTCATGAGCACGCCTATGAAGAATCATGAACTGAAATGTTCATAGATTGAAAAGTATGCTTTTGCGATGGTTAAGGCACTCAAAAATTTTTGGTTCTATATGCTACATTCACATTATATAGTATTTGTCCTAGATGTAGTAGTAAAGAGCATGTTGACACAATAGGATGTAGGTTGTAATATCAGAGGAGCATGGGTAGCAAAAATACAGGAGTATGATATTGAAATCAAGCCTACCAAGCTAATAAGGGGAAATGCTCTATGCAAGGTGATTGCAGAAAACAAGATCACTGAAGAATTAGAATAATCAAGGGAGAAGTAGTTGGTTTTAGCTATAGGTCTCTACGATTCATGGTTTGAGAATATTTCTTATCTACTAACATATGGTGAATGTCCAGAAGGCCTAACTACAAGACAAAGAAGAGATCTTAAACTAAAAGTAGCTAAGTATGTGATTTGGGATAACAAACTATTCAAAAAATCCATTGATGGCACTTTCCTTAGGTGCGTGGACAAGAAACAACAAGAAAATTCATTGAGAACATTTCATGATCAAGCTTGTAGAGGACACTTTTCATCTTTAGTCACAACTTTTAAAATACTAAGACAGTGCTATTACTAGCCTAGGATGTTTAAAGATACTTATGCCTAGGTAGCGAGATGCAAGAAATGTAAGATGTTTGCAGGCCACCCTCAATTAGTTTCTTTACCATTAAGGCTTGTTATAGTTGAGGTACATTTTCAACAACAGGGCCTTGACTTTATTGGTCTGATTAATCCAACATCTAGTGCTAGTCACTAGTACGTAATAAATGTAACTGACTACTTCACTAAGTGGGTAGAAGCTAAAGCTAACAAGAAAACCACTTCCAAGGTGGTATGTGAATTCATAAAGGAAAACATACTAGTTAGGTTTGGTATTCCCATTAAATTAGTGATGAACAATGCATCTTATTTCTCTTTAACTAAAATTACCAAATTCTACTTTGAGTATGGGATCACTATTGGTCACTAATTTGATTATTTCCCTCAAGGAAATGGTCAAGCTGAGTCTAGTAACAAGAATTTGATGAATATTGTTGAGAAATTGGTTTTAGATAATCAAAAGACTTGGCACAAAAAAATTCATGAAGGACTCCAGGCAGATAGAGTGACACCTAAAAGGGAAATCAATATATCTCCTTTTGAATTGGTCTATAAGACTGAGGCTAATCTCCCCTTACCTCTACATTTGGATATGAATAAATTCATAATAGTAGTTGAAGATGATATTTATAAAGATGGTCTAGAGAAGAGGATTCTATACCTAAGCAAACTTGAAGAGGAAAGAGAAGAAATTGTAGATCACATCACATAGCATCAGATGCAAGTGAAAGATCTATTTGATAAGAAGGCTAGACCATGGAAATTCATTGTAGTAGATAGTGTGCTACTATGGGATAAGAAAAGTTCTCCAAAATTTATGCATAAAAAATTTGACACCTTGTGGAAAGGTCCATTCAGAATCATCAGGCACTTGAAAATAATTCTTTCTAATTAGCTTATGAGGATGACAAAGTACTACCCCTAACTTACAATGGTTAGGATTTGAAGCTTTATCAAATTGAAAATTGAGAAATAGGTAGCCCCTATATTTCATTATACTTAGGTTTAGTGTCTTTTCATGTTTCCTAGTTAGTTTCCTTCCTCGTTTTGTTTTCCCATTTTCCTCCTATTTTTGTTTTGTTGTGTTGCCAACTTTTAGTTTCCTTATGAAACTAGAGATTTTGAGCTCCTTACTTGGGTATACTCTACCAAAGTCCCCAGTCACAGCCAACTATTGCCCACTTTTCATCCCAAATTCATGATGAAAAATGGAAAATTTCATGTCATTAGTTAAGTCTAGGTGTGTCTGGGTCTAGTTTTAATCTTTCTTAGGTATAAAGTTTCTCCATTGGATTATCCATTCTTCCCTTCCTTCACATCACATGGCTGGGTGAGTTCCCTCTATGTCATGAGTTTGTGGGTAGTTTAGAACCTAATCTAATGGAGATTTTGGCAATTCACAAGGTGGATTTTGATAGTTGGCTTGTTTATGATTCATCATGTTTTTCATGTGAAAATACGAAGCTAGTAGAAAAATAGAGACAACCTTCTCCTAGGTAGGTTTTCAACCTTTGAAGGTGCTTTTTCACAGAGATCAAAAAATGAAGTTTATAGGCTAAAACAAGAAGGAAATGAGTTTTTTTATGGCTAGATCATCCCTACATTACAATATTTCACCTTCGGAGTCACTTGAGATTCATTATAGTGCTTAGAGTCACATCTAGCACAAAAATTTGAAGAAACTACTCCACAACAGGCTTTTGACCCATGAAGTCACTTTTTTGATAAAGGCATTCATGAGAGAGAAAAGCAAGTAAGTGGATTTATTTTTCACTTTTCTAGCCTTTTTGAGATTTTTCAAAGCTTAGAGGCACATTGACTTAAAGGGTAAAGTGAAAATAAAGGCAAGGGCAAAAAAACATAAGTTTCTTTCTCCTCAGTAGGTTTCTAACCCTGGAAGTCAATTTCCTACATTTATTGAAAAATCAATTCTGCAATCATGTTGGGATCATAGATTAATCACAAGATACTTAAAAATGGTAATGGAAACAAGTTAATCACAATTGGAAAGGTATTTTGAACAAAATCTGGCTGAGCAGATATTTCCTTACGGAGTACTCCATTCTTAATTCTCTGGAACTTGGTGAAAAATGAGAAAGTAAGTATGTAATAAAATAAAGTTACCATTGGACCAATAGAAACAATGAAAAGACATGGAAAAATCCATTATAAACTCTTGCATTTACTGATCCAATGGATTTATCCTTTAATTCACTCATGTGGCATGGATCTTGAAGATCAACTAGTGAGTTGGGATTTCTATATAGACAGAAACATAATAGATTTTCAAATTATCATTTTCTTTACTAAATTGTTATGTTGTTGAATTGTATAGCATTTCCAAAACTCATATTCTTGCAAAATTTTACTCTCTACACTACTTCCAATTTTAAGGTTTCAATTCATCTCTATCTTAGATAAAATCACAACTAGTTTCACTGGTTTCAATGGGCTAAACGGAATTAAGTCAATATTGCAGAATTTTATAGACACCTCACTCCATTTCTTTGACATGCTAGATTTTCAAAGGAGGTTGAGGATTAAGCCAATTCACCCTATAATAGAGAAACTCTGAGGAAGCAGACTAGTGGAAGCAACTAGATTTCCAATAGTAGTTCAAGCTCCCAAGCTAATTGTTGAATGTATAAATCACTACAACTTAAACACTAGAAAAAATGTGTTGCCTGACCATACAATTTTAATCTTGATTGATAGGAAAACTATAGTAAATCGCCTTTGGGTTCTAGAGTGAGAAGAATTTTCCAAGTTGATAGTAGGAGGAGCCATGTTTGAGTTCTCTTTGAAGAAAATGTTATGGCGAAAGGAAATTATAAGGTCTTGGTTCCAAAAGCCATGGGGAGCTAAAAGTAAGGTTCCTAAGACTCTATTTGGCATCCATCTGAAGCCTAAGATTGTAGACATTTTGGTTCTTTTACATCTATTGAAAGGTGAGGTAGAAGCACTCAATTTTGTTGAACAATATTTCTTCTTGGTACAAATCATCTGTTCAGATACACATTATGTTGATTGGGCATATGAGGTAAGTGAGCATCTATCTAGAGCCCTAAGTGCTGCAAAGTTTTATAATACTTTCTACATGTCTTCTTTCTTGATTTATATGTTAGATTCTCTACAATTGTGGCCATGCCTTCCTAGAATAGAGAATTCCCTGATGATATGAAAAGTTATGAATTTTATCCATGCTTGCAATTATAGAATAAGTATGCAGAAAATGTCAAAGCTAATGACTCATTTACAATGAGGATATGTAGGGAACTCTAAGGATGCCTAGAGAGGAGGTTCAGCCTAGAAGCAATGGTGGCCATCAGTTAGTTTGGTAGCTATTTTACTTAGTTCTCATCCTTTTCATATTTGTGTCTTGTAGCTTTCAACAAATTTCCTTTGAAGCTGCCCAGATACCCAAGTGATCTGATTGTGCTGATAGAGATTGTGAGACAATAAATCTAGGTGAATGTGTTGAGTGCCATCTTGAAAAAGAAAGGGTATGAATTCCCTACGAAGGTTGGAGCTTATAGTTGCGAGTATTAGTATGATGCCAAAAACATGCTCAAGGCATTCGAGAATAAGTACAAGTTGGATGAATATGAGGTTGTGAGACCCATGTTCAATCCGAATGGATATACAAGAGAGGTGCTACAAATTGGGAGTGTGATCAAGCATGTTAGTACTGTAGAAGATTATTGGGCAAAGTGCAAGGATGAGCTGGACAGCTAAGATTGTGCTTTCACCAAGCTCATGGTGGAAAAAATAAAGACATTTGTATTGATCTCAATGTTGAAGGATTGGAGGATGATGGTCAAAATATGTATAGCAATACCTATTTAACGAAGTTAAGTGGGATTCCTATCAGTTCTGGGCCATTTTTGGATGTGGAAGAGAATATTGATATCATGATGGCTAGAATCGTCAAGAGAATGGAAAAATGGGTTGAGTAGACAACCAAGAAGAGTCAAAGTAAAGGAGCAGTCACTCAAGCTTCTCAAGCTGCTACAACACCTACTTCATCTTAGAGTGCTATAGCAGGTGTGACCGTAGCTTCCACTCAAGGACCAAATCAACCTTCAGACGGAGGTTATCAACCTCTAGACAAGAATTTCCCTATAGCTAAAATTTGTCATGATGGTTCTCTCCCCGTCATAGGAACCTAGGATAGTATTGAAGAGAAGAAGATGGGAGAGCCAAAGGATAGTGCATCTACTCTAGCCCCATCCCCTCATACCACTCCAGTTCCATCTCCTCACACTACCTTGGTTCCTTCTCTACATACTACTCTAGTTCCATCTCCTCATCATAGCCCTATTCCATTAGTAAGAACTTCACTTCTGAGGCCAAGTGGTTCCCCTATACAAATAGTAGACTTAGGGGATGGAAAGAGTAGCAGTAGTGAGTCTACTGAGTTAGATGAAGTAGCAAAGAAAACTTCAAAAGTAGAGAAGGGCCAGACTTCTTCTAGGTTTATCTCTAAAGACTAAAAAAATCCTTTCTCTTCAACTATTGTAACAATAACTCTAGTTAATAAAAAGATGTTCAGTGTTGCATCACTTGGAACAACTTCCAAATTGATAGGAATAGATTCTTGGTTGGAAGATACTTTGGAAAGAAAGAGAAAGAGAAAAGATGAAAGTGCTTCCATGAAAGATACTATATCTCTCAAAATTTGTTCTAGGTCTACATTAACAAAAGTTAAGAAACAAAAGACTTTGTTAATACTTGGGCAAGATCTAGAAATAGGGAATTTGACAATGGAAATAGCCAAGCCAAACAAAGGAGGGAGAATCAAGGACATGACACTTGATGATTTCACTCTACATTCAATTGATCTTAGAGAGGCTAGACATGACAAAAAAGTTGGCTTGTGGAGGTCAAGTAATGAAGTAATAGAAGGACAATTAGAGAGTCTTAAGTTATCAAATATTAGGATGAAATCTGAGATAGAATAATTGAACAAGTTCATCAGGCAACTAGTTACTTGACTTGCAACTATCTCTAGAGTTTCTATAACGTAGACTCCTACTAATGCCAAAGTGTAAGCCCTCATTGCTCAACTTCAAGAAGATAGACACTTTAGATAAATTGGGAAGGAATGGATAGAGAAACTCAAAACAAAAGGAGTTTCCATCATAGAACAAATTGGTAATGTTATCCTTAGACAGGAAATTGAAAAGGATAACCTCTTATTAAATAGCAACACTCTGGCCAAAGAAAGGGTCAAATGTGATGATTTCATATGTCTTCTAAACATGTTTATCTAGATGAAAGAAAAAGAAGTAGTTGAAGCAAAGATTTTGGACAAAGGAAATGAAACTATATTTGAATGGCTCCAAAACATGCAGTTCAAGCTAGAAATGATCCAACTAGCTGAAAAGGGACTCAAAGAAATATAGGATAAAGCAAAGAAGACTCAAGATAGAGGATTTGAACTCATACAAGGGCTACACACTAATTCAAAAACTAGTGGCCAAGGAAAGGCTCTCATTTAAATAGATATAATGAAAAATAACTTTTCTACATTTTTGGATAATCTATCTAGAGTGACTTCAAGTAGTGAAAATAGAATTGTGGAACTCCAAAAACTCAATGGTTGTATACACTGGCCGCAAAGGAGTTGTCAAATCAGTTGATTGTTCTGAAAGAGCTGGCAAGGGAACATTCAAAATGGCTCTTGAGGTTCACCAATATACATGTGCCCAACCATGAGGAGCTAATTCTAGTAATAGTTTCTGCTAAGGCATATAGAGTGAAAAAAGAAAAGGAGAAGAGTTATAAATGATTCATATTATGCCCTCTTTTCATTTTCTTTTGTAATTTTGTAATACGACAAACTGGCATCTTGCCATTTATCATTTTTAGAAGATGAATCGATTAAGCTTATATTGTAATGGTCATCTCGAAAGTCTATATATATGGAATTGAAAGATTAATGAAAAGTCGACAAATTTTTGGTGTGAAGTACTTTTTGTTGTAGAGATAATTGAATGGTATTTTATGTCAATCATTTTCTATTCCAATTTTTCTTATATTTAGTTTATTTTTTCTCTTTTGTTTGAGTCAAAACAAGGAAAAAAAAGAGTTTCACCTCCCCTATTTTGAAGCAACGAATGAATGTAATAGGTGTTGTTATTGTTTACTCAAAGAGAAATCCATTTAGGGTTTTTAATTTATTAATCACAATTCAGATTCAAATTTTTTTAGTTTAGTATCAGCTATTATTTAGATAATTTTTATGAATTCATAAGATGTTTGAATGCATAAAACCATTTTGGTATTCAAAAACTTCTATTCACCTGAGTTTGATTCTATTTAGGTCTAGCTTGGTTATACCTTTTCTATTCTTAGGTTAAGAACACACCCTCAAAGTAATTTAGGAAGAAAACATAATTCATTACAAATCCATTTTAGAGAGTTGTACATACCAATTTAGAGGGAAGCCAATTCATCCACAAGTGGCTTTCCAACTATTTATGATAAGATATTGTTCTAAATTGGGCATTTAAGAGTTATAATTTGAAAAAAAAAATATGTTTACCAAAAAATTGCATATACTAGATATTTAGAAATATCTCCCATAACCTTAGATAGTTATAATAATGAACTAGCCATCTATATCAACTTGATCTTTTCAATGTTCTTCTATTAGATACCATAGAAAATTGCTATGTTTACATTAATGACAAATTCAGTCATGAATGTAGCATATCATCATAGTAACATATCTACAATACTCCCCCATAGGAATTTCATCAGAATTCATGCTTTCATCCAATCTTCTAACACTGAGAACCTTCATACATTTGCTTCTTATGAACTAGGATAAATAGGCTAATAGGCCTAGTTTTTAGGACTAACTATAATCTTTTAGAATTTTAGTTCAAGTCTTGGTCTAATGGATTGGTATAGGCTTAATCCTCATAGAATATTAGGATATGATGAAATTCCACTTTTTATTGTACAACACTTCTTTACCCTATAAGAAATCTTCTCTTTCTTCTATCCTAAACCTCTAACCAGGCTTCGTCTGCTCACCTAGGGCATAGTAGTAAAAATAGATTCCAAAACTTTCATGACTCTCAATCCTAAAAATATATACACTAATGAATCCCCTAATATTTCAAACTACCCTTAGGTGTTTCCCATGGCTATATTTAATGGGGGATCCATAAATGTATAGACTGGTCAGCACAAAACAAGTATGGTCACTAAAACAAAAATAGTTCATTCAACACTCAAGAACTGCTCCAATCAAATTTACTATCAAACAAAGAACTCTTAGAACTAATAAAAGAGAACAAATCAATGACTAGATCAAGACTTTCAATCCATTTCAAGGCATAGTCACAAAGAAATCTTGGGTTCTTCCTTGAAACAGTGTTGCAAAATTGTATTCAATATTCTCCAACTATTATAATTATCACTCTCCCTTTTGAGGTTTGAGTCTTATGTAGCATTTTATGCCATCTCCATGGTTCTAGTATATTTTGGAATATCTCCCACTCCCTATCCATAAGGGAATCCAAAGCAACCATGTTGCATGCAACAAACATTTGGCATATTTCCTAATTGTCATCATCTTATTTCTTAGGAATACTAACCTCTAACATTTTGAGGATCCAAGACTACTAATGACCCTATGGAATTTTTGAAGTATCATTTTGTGTTTAGAAAACATTTAAGACACTAACCCCAACTTTAGTTCCTAACACTTAGAAAATTTATCAGCAACTGACATTGTCTAATTGTGTGACCTTAGTCCTAGTGACTACCTCACTTAGCCCACATAGAAAATGACCTTATAAGGTATTTAAAACAAACTAATCTACTCTTCTTCACTTGGCTAGAGTCAAGTACAAGCTGTATGCATGAATTTTTGGGCCTCTGAACCTCACACACACTTCAACATGGTCCTTACCTATGGATTCATCCTAGAATGAACATGGGATAGTTCATCCAAGAGGTCCAATAGTGCAAACTGTTGCCTTCTAACTAGAAAGATTTTGCCTATTTATGCTCTTAGAATTGAGATGCAGGAAACCAAACTATTCTAGGATGAATGGTTTAAATGCAATTAAGTCTATATGAGATGCAAGTAATCTAGGTGAGATATGCACTTAATCTAAAAGCATATAAAATAAACTAGACTATATGTATGCATATTAAAGCTATATGATCTTTAAATCTAAATAATGAAAATTTTATGAGAATAATGAGCTGATGAGTGCATGATTCAATAGATATTAGATACAAATTAAATTCAACCTTTGTAATGAGGAATTAGGAGTCTCTTAAATAGAATTCTTGGAATCCATCAATGGTTGAGATCAACTCAGATTAATGATTAGGATTGAAGCTAAGATTCAGTCAAAGTGGAAGATTCCCAATACAGATGCAGTTAACTACCTCAGGTCTTGAGTGCAAGAAATAGTTAACTCGGATTCACTTTAGTATGAGAGTAAGTGATTTAAGTCACTTCTAATTCGAGAAGTAGTTAACTTGGGAATTTCCATTTTGAACTGAGAAATAGAATTTAGGAAAGATATTTAATTTAATAAAATGAGATATGACCTCATAAATGCCTTTTTTGTTTAATTGAATAATCACATTCAATTAATTAAAATAAGAGCATTATTAAACTAAATAAATTTAATTCCTCGGTACATTAGCCTTAGGTGATAATTTCATTTAATTAAAGTATAAATACTTCAAGTTAAATTAAATCTTGATCAACACGTTGAATGTGACTAACATGAGTCAATACTTTAGGAATTAAATAAAGAGTATGATGAATGCAGATTTAGAGTTTTCTACATTTGACATTTAGGTTAAGTAGCAAGTATTAGAGTAAGAATTGCCTAGTGAAATAGGACTTTAGAATTGATCAGATAGACCAGAAATGGTAATCATGGCAATGTGCCAATTTTTGGGTATTACATTTTTCCCCTCTTTGAATGAATGTGCGAGCAACACGTTTGATTCAAAGAAAATTAGAAAGCATGATGCGAAGATCAATAAGTAAGATTGGTTTTGAAGTTGATTTCATGGAGAACAATTGATAAGCTTTTAAATACCATCTTTAGAATGGAGCTTAATCCTAAGGAATCCAATTAGAACACCTAGATACCTAAATTGATAAGCATTTTAAAGGTTTTCTTCAGAATGAAGCTTAACCTTTTAAGGATCTAGATAGAGCATCTAGATACCTAATATTTGATAAGCATTTAAAAGATTATTTCTAGAATGGAGCTTAATCTTTAAGGATCTAGATAGAACATCTAGATACCTAAAATTGATGAAAGATAGCAAGATCAAATTACGAGTCATAGAATCATCCCCAGAACAAGGCTTGATCCTTAGGAGTTGAGGTTTAGATTCTCCTAATACCTATCCATAGAATTCTTTATAAGATGTGATAGATGTCAAAGATGCCAAAAAGAGGGGAACAAGATGCCCCTAGTGACGAGATGCCCCAAGTTATGAGGACATAAGATGGGAGCAAGATGCCTCGAGCAATAAAGATTCAGATTGATTTGAAATTTAAGTTCAATGATGTAATCATCCTACCCCCTCAGGAGCTAAACCAAAAGATGACACACTAGAAATATGATATAGAGTAGGATAGAGAGAGATGTAGAAGAAATTGAAGAAGTAGCAGGATATAGAAGAGATCAAAATGATCTGAAGAAAAATCAAACTCAATTTGGCATTATTTCAAGGTCTAGAAGACAAAATTTGACCAAAAGTTGACTATAATTGAGCACAATTGACTTGATTTGACTTTTTTTGAAATAAATTTTGAACACATGATGAATTTTGACTTGAAAAGATTCCAAGAATTTGCAAAGTATCAAAAAAAATTGGTTTGCACAAGCTTTAGATGGTGTCAGTCCCAAAAATTTAAAATGTGCTTTTTAGCTGCATAAGTGTGTCAGATTTTGAATTCAATCCCAAAAATGGATCTAGAGTAGTCAAATTAGCTAGGGGTGATTTTTGTGTAAATTAGAGCACTTTGAAAAATTGGGTAAAAACCTATATAAGGTCCCAAAGGGTCATTTTCAAATCATTTGTGCATTTTATCTTTAGTGAATAGGAGCTTTGAGAGGAAGATGGTAGTCTCCATGGGATTTCATCATTTTGAGCACTCTCAACAACATAGTCGGCTGACGGATTATAGACCTCTAGTGCGTGGTCGATAACTTAGGTTTGCATTTAATTTTTCATGCATTTTGAGGTAGTTTTAGTACATTTTTAGCATATTTTAGGAAGTCATCAATCAATTTTCATGTGAGGATGTCCTTCCTCACGCAAGCCCACTGTTTCTTTGCATGAAGATCCACTAACCCTATGTTTCTTCATGCACACCAATGGAGAATTTTTAAGGGAGATACCCACCTTTCGCATGAGATGCACGAGATTTTGGGTGTTCATCACTTAAAGTCTCATCACTTCTCATGCGAGAATGTGATTCTTCATGCGAGGATGTGATGTCTCATGTGAGAGAATGAAATTTCATGTGAAATTTTGGTTTTCAAAAAATGCATTTTTGATCATTTTTCTTTAATTTCACAATTGTTTTGTTATCTCTCTTACTTTTGGAGCTAGTACTGACTGTTTGCATGTTGTTGTTGTTGCTCATGTGAACAAATGGTCTTTGATGATATCACATTTAGGTCACACTATCTGCCATACAGAGCCCTGTTGTGAAGCCTTGATGATGCAGCTATGGCCCACATAGATAGATTGGGTCTTACCTCTCTATGCTAGATCCTAGAAATGTTAGTGAATCATAGCCTCCTGATAGCACTAGTGGAGTGTTTCCATTCATAAATGAACACATTCCATTTGCCACGGGGGGAGATGATGATCACCCTAGAGGATATCTATAGGATACTCTGCATACCATTTTAGGACTATAGGTAGTTTATGATACAATGCGTTGAGTAGGGACAGAGGCGTTGAGGGCCATATTCTAGAGAGATTTGGTGATATCATGAGCCATCACATGGGATGATATCATCCACACATATGGCCTAATACATAGGTTGGCCTCAGTTTTGGCTATTTTTATCAATTGCTTCTTGGTGCTAGATAGAGGACAAGATGGGCTAGAGTGCGGATGGGGGATCATGCTGCAATGTATGCTTGATACTCTTGAGAAATTTGGATGGGGCCAGTGCATGCTAGCACACATGTTCTACAAGATACATGAGATTGTATATCATGAGCAGAAGAGCATGGCCATCAGAGTATATATTTTATAGATCTGGGCATAGGAGCACTTGCCAGTGACAAGACCCATTTTTGAGGATGCCCACGAGCCAATGGAACCCTATATATGTAGGTACATTGGGTAAGATAGAGCATTGGAGGAGTCATCTTGATGACCTAGTCTCCATCATATGGCAGTCTTGGAGAGAGATAGAGGATTGGGATGATGCCTCCTAAAAGCTCAGGTGGATGTTTTGCTCATGACCATTATTAGGCTGAGTTACCCAGATTATTGACAAATTCCCCATCACATGGGTGTGGAGATAGTATGGGCGGCCATAGGATGTCTGCCAGGAGTACTGTGATTATGAAAGATTAGCTCAGGACTTGACATAGGGATGGCTAGCGAGGTTAGATCTTGGGAGGTCTATGATCGATGTGTGCAACTTATTTGTGGCATAGTGGGATGACCTTGTGTACATTATAGATGTAGGGATGATGCTTACATACCAAGCATATTTCATCAGTCATCCCTTTCCATGTTTCACAGATCTTGTGGGAATGGCAACATAGGTACCTCAACAGGCACCCATATAGGGTCTAGTACAACAACCAACACAATAGCTGGCACCATAGCAGGAGGCATCATAGGTGTGATACAAGGTGTGTTAGGTGCAAATTCCCCCATGACAGATGGGATCAAATGCAGGTGTGGGTAGTAGTGTGGTGGGTCATGGCTGACGGTAGAGACCGCGGGTGGAGGAGTAGGCACTTGAGCAATAGCTCGAGATGCTTGATGAGGAGATGTAGGAGTAGCCTACTATAGGGCCTTAGGATGCCTTGAGGAGGGTGAGGGAGAGGATCAAATAGGCCTCTCGATAGTTGGGAGATCTACAGATATAGGTGGCTATGTGAGATACATGGATTATAGAGTGGGATCAGGAGATCTAGAGATTATGAGAGTGAGTGCAAGCTACCGAGTAGAGGGCAGAGATGTTGTAGGATGAGGTGAGATTACAAGCAGCCTGAGCAGCCTATTAATTTGTAGCATACTCCATAGTAGTGCCTAATGAGGCTTAGTAGGTGCCTTGCTTTTCTCTATATGCTAGAGATTCTAGAGGTGTATGCCCACTAGCTAGGCCAGACATGCTACCCCCTCGTCCTCCTTCAAGAGGTGATGGTGTGGGTTAGAGTTAGACTTTGATGATCTTACCCCCAGTTTTGATTTTGGCTATGTATTGATTGATGTAATGGATGCATGTTTGACATGATTTTATTATGTAATGAGATGGATTTATGGATAAAATGCACAAGTGAATGAATTGAAATCTGATGTATTGTTTTATGTTTTTTCTTGATAATGACAGGTATCTAAGTGAGAAGAACGAGAGGATGAACCACATAATCAAATGCTTGTGCAACCATGAACAGTCATGATTCTTTGAAGAAACTAAGAATCCCTCATTATAAAAGGTGAAAGTAGATTTATTGTTGAATCACATGTTGAGTTGAGTAATGCAACCCTGCACTAGATGTAACCCTAGGTCTGGTTACCAAGGCTCGACAATTATCATCACTGATCATAGGATGAAATCTCATATGTCATACAATTTCCACTAACATTACAATCATGGGAATATGAATAGGACATATGTTATAGGTTTCTTAGGATTAAATGCAAGCATTCGAGGCACAAGAAGCCAGAGTGACCTGAACATTTGTCTCTTTTATTATTGCAAGTTAACATAAGCATCAAAACATAAATGTTAGGATGACTAGAATGTTGCTTGCATGGTAGACACACCAAACACATAAGAGATCCATCTCATGCTAAGTATTCAGTAAGTATTCTATCCACAATGACCCTTAGGTTTGTAACCTAAGATAGAAGTGTGCTAGGTATACTCGCAGTGACCCATACGTTCACTTAGCAAGACAAGTATCAATATTTACTATAACATGAAGAGTTCACTCCAAAAAATAAGGAGAAGGACCAAAGTTATTGATTTATCCCTATAAATAGAGTCGAGGTACACCCAGCCATCCAATATGAGATAGAGGCTCTTATAGTGGACACCCCATTTATAGGAATATGTCAACTTATTGGAACTAAAATGAAAACTAAAAACAAAGAAAAGATCATGCCCCCAGTTATTACTTCTTTAGTTGGAAATGACATCATCGAGTTGCTCGAGGAGACATGATAAAGCGAACACAAAACAAATAAAGAAAATGTTCATCATATCCAAACAAGTATGCCATTTTGAGTTCAATATTTGTCATGGGATTGATGTCAAGTGTCAATGTCTGAAACATGGATGAAAGAAATCTCTTTAGTAGGGTGACATAGTTAGAATGATTGGTGACTGAGGTCAAAGAGGAATCTTTGAGGTGAAGAACCTAAGAGAACTAAGAGACAATAGATAGACATAGCCAGAATGACTAGTGACTATTGCAAAAGAGATCTTCCATGAAGGAATCTTGAAACATGACTCAAGAAATAGTAGGTAGATACAGCTAAAACAACTGGTGACTATTGCAAAAGAGATTCTATGAGAAAAATCTTGACAAAAGTGACACTAGCAATAGTAGGCAGACACAGCTGAAATAACTAATGACTGTCATGCAAGAGATTCTGTGAGGAGAATCTCAAAAAGAGTGACACTGAAGGGGAATGCCCTTGAGCTACAACAAGATTCAATCCATGGATACATGAGCAAAAGTGGCTAACTAAAGTAGCAAAGCAACTATATAGTAGGCTAGAAGATGCACTGCAAGATGGAGCAATAAGAACAAGAGGCACCTATTTACCAGGTTTTCACCTTCTTGGTAGAGCTTTCATTTTTTTGTTACTATGATGCCTATTTCTAGGTTTTCGCCAATGGCCCTTATTTTTGTTTTTCAAATTTTTTGTATTTTTCTCCTTTTTTAATTTTTTTGTATTTTGGAGTTTTTCCATTTTTTTTGGTATCACCAAGGCACCTATTGCTAGGTTTTCACTAGGGTAATAATTTTTTTTAGGACTTTTTTAGATTTTTAGAATTTTTTTAGGACATATAGGTATGTACAAAGAGCTTCTGTAATTAGATCAGCTATAAAACCACTTTAGGTGGAGAGTGTTGATAGATTCCTTGAGCACTTCTCCCTTAGATATGGAAAGCTAGTAGGCACCAAATCCATACACTGTAGTAATGATGTAAGGACCAAGCCATTTTGGTTCAAACTTCCCTTTTTGGACTTGTTGTTTTTTATTCTTAGGGTTCTCTCTTAGGATGAGATCACCCAATTAGAAGTCACATGGCCTAACTTTCTAATTGTAGCTTCTTAACATTCGTTGCTGATAAGCTCACAAATGATCACATGCCACTTGTGGAAATTCATCTAGTAGCACTAGCTCTTGAAGCCAAAGTATCCTATAATTTTAATCAGTAATAAGGCCTTTCATAGAGATTCTCAAAGTAGGAATCTTGACCTCTACTGGAAGCACAACATCCACTCCATAAACTAGAGCAAAGAGCATTGTACCCATTGGAGTCTTGATGCTAGTCCTATATGCCCACAAGGCTGGATTAATTTGGAGGTGCCAGTCCCTCCCAGATTTGCTGATTGTGCAATGAAGTATCTTAAGGATCACCTTATTGGATGCCTTGGCCTAGCCATTACCCTAGGGGTAATAGATAGAAGACCAATATTGTGTGATTTTGAATCACTTGCATAGTTCCTTGAGGTCTTTATTTTTGAATTATCCTCCATTGTCAGTAATGATGGAGGATGGTGCACCATACCTACAGATGATGTAGTTTTTGATAAAAAGAGCTACAATTTTTCCATTTGATATTGTGAGAGGTACTACCTCCACCCACTTTGTGAAGTAGTCTATAGTTGTGATAATGAACTCATGTCCATTAGAAGAAGTTGGGTGAATCTGACCCACCAAGTTGAAAGCCCATTGTTGAAATGGCAACATTGTGTTAGATGGGATTAGCTCCCTGGCTAGAGCATGATTTAGATTCCCATGGATTTGGCACTGCTTGTAGGACTTAGCATACTTGATTGCCTCTTACTCCATTTTAGGCCAATAGTAACCAGCTCTAATGAGTTTGTGAGCTAGTACCAAGCCATTTGAGTGGGATCCGCAAATTCCCTCATGAACATCAATTAATGCGCATTTGGACTCTTTGAGTTCTAAACACCTAAGGAGTGTTCTGCTGAGACCTCTCCTAAACAAGTTGTTAGCAATAATAACATACTGTGAAGCATTACGAACAAGGTAATGTTTCTCATTATGGGTTAGACCATCCAGAATGGTTTGGTTATAGAGGTAGGAGTAAATGTGATGGTAGGGAGATGAGTCTTGTCCTACGATATAATAGATCATCTTGGAATCAAGGGTGTCATAGGTAGGGTAATGTAATGCTTCCACCAATAACTCATGTCAGAGATCATTTTTAGGCATCTGTAGAAAGGGGGCCAAAGTAGCCATAGCATTAGCCACTTTACTATCTACTAGAGGAATTTTCTAGAAGGTGATGTGCACTAAATACTTCTTCATATCATCAACCATGAATTTTTAAGTGATCAATTTCTCATCCTTTGTTTGATACACATCATAAACCTGGTTGATTATAAGCTGAGAGTCCCCAAAGATATGTAGGTGATTTACTCTCCATTCATCTACAATCTTAATGCTATTAATCAAAGCCTCATATTTAGCAATGTTATTTGTACAAGGAAATAGAATCTTGTATGCTTTGGGTAATGAATATCTCTATGGTGTTATGAAGAGTAATCCAACACCAGATACCTATTGTGTGAAGTACTCATCGAAGAACATGACCCATGTTTGGTGTGTGAGTGTCAAAATTGACTCATTAGGGAAATCAATGTTCATCAGGAGAAGACTTTTCATAGGTGTATCTGCTAGCTGATTTGCAATCGCTTGTCCCTTGATAGATTTCCATTCAACATATTGAATTTCGAACTTGTTGAGTATCATGACCCATTTAGCCAATATTCCTATGAGAGTTGCCTTACTGAGAAAGTACTTAAGTGGATCTATTTTAGCCACAAGCCATGTAGTGTGAGCAAGCATCTAGTGTCTCAACTTTTGGGAAGCAAAGACAACTGCCAAACAAGCTTTCTAAATGATGTTGTAATTCCTCTCATAAGAGATCAATGCGCGACTCAAGTAGTAAATAGCTATTTCTTTGTTATCATTATCCACTTGAGCTAATAAGATTCCTAGAGATGTTTTCGTTGCTGAAATGTACAAAATCAAAGGCTTCCCATAGATAGGAGGCATCAAGATTGGTAGATTAGCAAAATATTGTTTTATTTGTGTTAAGCTTTTCTCACAATCCTAACTCTAGTTGAATTTCACATGCTTATGTAAAGTCTTTGTAAAAGGATATGATTGATCTGCCAACTATAAGATGAACTTGTGACTAGACTAGAGTCTACCTTGTAGAGTTCTCATCTAGCTGATGTTTCAAGGTGAAGGCATATCCATAATTACATGAACTTTCTTTGGATCCACCTCAATTCCTTTCATAGAAACAATGTATCCCAGTAACTTTCCTAATGTGACACCAAATGCACATTTCTTAGGATTGAGTCGAAGATTGAATTTTTCCATTCAATCTAGGATAGGTCCCAAGTCTTGTAGGTGAGTATTGTGTTTTGTGCTTTTGACCAAGGTATCATCCATGTAGTCCTCCATGGTCTTGTGCATCATGTCATGGAAAATTATAGTTACTACCCTTTGATAGGTCACACCAACATTTTTCAAACCAAATGGCATTACATTCCAACAAAAGGTTCCCCATACACATGTAAACATAGTCTTCTTCCAATCTTCTAGCACAATTTTTATCTAATTATAACTTGAAAACCCATCTTTGAGTGAGTACATCTCATAGCCTATTGTCATGTCCACTATCATATCAATGTTGGGAAGTGGAAAATCATCCTTAGGACATGCCAAGTTAAGATCATTGAAGTTAGTACAAACTTTGATAGATTTATTGTGCTTGGAGATTGGGACAATGTTGGATATCCACTCAACATAATCAATTGCATAGATGAATCCTACTTTTAGAAGTTTCTCCAATTCTTCTTTAACAAGCATTGCAACATGAGGATGCATTTTTTGAAGCTTCTATTTAACTATTTTAATGCCTAGTGCAATGGACAAATGGTGCATGATGAGATTAGGATCCAATCCTAGCATATCAGAATATGTCCAAGCAAAATTTATCTTCTTTTCTCAAAAGAAGGCAATGAATTCTTCATTTTCTTCAGAAGATAGTGACTATGCCAAATGTATCATATGAGGATGTTCTTCCATGCCCAAGTTGATCTATTGTATAGGCTCTATCAACACTGATGATCTTTGTTGAAAGTGACTTGGAAGTGCATCAAATATCTCATCCATGGGCACCTGAGAGAGGTTTTCACCCTTGGATACATATTTTGTTTTTACTTTTTTGAGTTTCAACACTACCACAATATGGTTTTCAGTATTAGAAATTTTTCATTTTTTTCTTTTTAATTATATTATAGATATTTGATGTCAGCTTTAGTCATATTGATTCTTGGCTTGTTGGTGAAGATGTTACAAGTTCGATAGCATTTAGGTAGTAGGTGAGAGCATAGTCATTCTAGAATGTGGGTACTTCACTAGATGCATTAGGGTTCTATTCTATAAGCTCAGGATGTGTGAGTCAGAGAGTAGTGGTGGGTTTGATTGTGTTCACAATATAGTTATTAAATACTTGGACTAGTAATTTGAGACCTACAGTGGCTTCATCCACAAGTGTGTTTGAATGCCTTTGAGTACTAACATTAGTAATTGATGACTCGAGGACACTAGTTGGATTAGACCTATCTAACCTAACCCTAGATGTTTCACCCACTTTGAGTTAGTTTTCATAGACATGAACTTGGTCAATGTCTTTATCAGTAGTCACTTCTAAAAGAGAGTCAAACTCATATTCCTTAGAATCAGTATTGCATGGTGATAGGCTATAGAATTCCCCTATGGTGATAGGAACATACTCGTCCTCATTATTTGGGTTTTTACACAAGTATTCAACACATAATGCCTAACTAGGCTCTCCCCCTGCTGAATGATCTTTGGGTTGATCAATATTATCCTCAAAAGAATCAATAGTATCATCCACAGTGCTGACATGTGGCATAAAGTCATCCAGCTTACTAAAGAATTTAGCAAGATTGTGAGGAATAGGATAAGGATAAGGATCCTCATCATTAGATTGATCATCTTGAGTATCTGACTCAGCTTCTGACTCATTTTTAGATGAACTATCGAGTTCCAATGTAAATTTGTTAGCCCCTAAATGAAAGGGAACCTTATTAAAGCCTAGGCTAGATGTATCTCTATTTGCTCAAGCTATTGCCTTGATAGGATCAACTAGGCCATTGTTATTGCACCCAATAGGGCCAGTTCCCTTGTAGCCAAAATGCTTCATGAGTTTGAGGCCAGGGCCATACTTCTTAGGAGTGATCTCTCGAGCTTGCTCTATTAATTTTGCTGGAGTCTCTTCTTTGTAAAGCCATGCAACAATGGTTCTATTTTCTCTTCTGTCTTCTAAGGGGACTATAGCCTTGACAAGAGTGCCATTGTACTTGGTTTGAGGTGTCAACACAAGTGGCTTCTTTGCCTTAGATAGTCTCCCATAATGATGAGGAGACTCAGGAAGAGATGTTAATGGCAACACTAGTTCGATATGGTACTCCCCCATGCTAGTTTCTTTTGGCTTGAATGACTACTCAATTTGTTTTAGCTTGTTCTCATGATAATCAATAGACTCCCTATTAGTGAGGACAAAATTCTTAGCAACTTTGAGCATATTGTAGGTATAGCTACTAGTGGCAGGAATAGTGACTTTGGAGATTGAAATGGGAATTTGATGCATTGGTGATATGTGGATGGCATAGCATGCATCTCATGTATCGGTGTCGGTGGCCATCCTAGTAGAATTTTATAAGCCAAGGGAATGTTAAGCACTTGATAGGTGACATCCCTTTCTACAAGATTGATGCAAAGAGGTAAGACCACAAGACCTAGAGACTTTTGTTTAACTTCATCATACACTTTGATATTGATCTTTTCTCAAGGATCAATAGATTCCTCAAAATAATTCAATTGTCTAAGCAAAGAGGTAGAGATAATGTTCAACCTAGTATTGTTATTGATGAGAACCTAATGAGCATGTGTCTAATGTATCATGACCTTGATGTGTAGGGGTTGATTGTGTGGGTGACTCAATGAGTTATCATCCTCCTTAGAGAAAGACATAAAGTATGGTGAGGTCAGGTGACCTACCATGGATTAAAATTGCTCAAGACCCAGATCTTAAGGAACATTTTCCTTAGTGAGGGCTTTGTCTAGAATCTACCTATGAGTAGGCAAGATCTTAAGCAGCTCAAAGATAGAGATTTGAGCATTAGTTCATTTCAATTGATTGAGAACACTATAGCTAGTCACTGACTTCATTGCAAGTTTTGCACCTTTGCTAGATGGACTAGCAAGGGTTTTTTCTTTATGTTGTTAAGGATCAAGAGTAAAAGGCATAGGGCCTTTGAGCACCAACTTGGAGGAAGATCATGTAATAGTGTTAGCACAGTGTTGCGAAGGTGTGTTATCCATTGTGTTGGATGTAGGGCCCCTCAAGAAAAATGATGTCTTGAGTTTATTGTTATCTTGCTTGCCCTTGATGGTTATAACATTACAGTATTCAAAATCCATAGGCTCAACCATATTGACTATCTCATCATTATTACTAGAATACATATAGTTGACCTTGTTGTGAGGTTTTGGTTTTGAACTCACTCATTTCTCATAATTTGGAAAGGGCTCTTTGAACACCTTGTGATCTAAATTCTTGTTATGTCCATCAACCACAATATCACCAGTGTCAATCATGTCTTGGAGTTTGTGATGCAAGTTTATGAAGTTGCTAGTTTTCTACCCCTTATTTTGGTGGTACTCATAGAATGTGGTTTCACTCCACCATGGTGGGCATGGTTGCGAATCATAAGGGTGAGAGTTATCTAGTTGTGAAATAAGCCTATTTTGTAACAAGGTTTTGTAAACCACATTCAAGGGTTCACCGAGAGGTGTATACTCTCACTTAGGGTGTGTAGCCCATGAGTTTCTTAGCTTGTTCTCAAAAGTCTTATTTTCAGGAGGAGGTTTCTCAGCATTTTTGGTCACATTGAGACCATCTGTGAGATTAAAGGCTACCTTAGTAGGTTTAGGAGTAACATTGTCAACAACCCTATCATGTACAATTGATGCAGGAGCATCCTAGGTTGCCTTGTTACCTTGATCTTTTTTTCTCATTTTGCAGTTGGTGTTGAGTTACTGTAGCACTCTTCAGGTGCCAAGTTCCTATCACACTCTTTAGGTGCCAAGCTCCTGTAGCACTCTTTAGGTGCTGAGTTACTAAAGCCCTCTTTAGGTGTTGAGTTACTCTTCAGGTGCCAAGCTCCTATCACACTCTTCAGGTGCCAAGTTACTGAAGCCCTCTTTAGGTGCCAAGTTCCTATCACACTCTTTAGGTGTCGAGTTACTCTTTAGGTGCCAAGCTCCTGTCGCACTCTTCAGGTGCCGAGTTACTATAGCCCTCTTCAAGTGCTGAGTTCTTGTCACACTCTTTAGGTGTCGAGTTACTCTTTAGGTGCCAAGTTACTATAGCACTCTTTAGGTGCCGAGTTACTGTAGCATTCCTTCAGGTGCTGAGTTACCCAGTGTATGCCGAGTGCTAGTATTTGGATGTGATTTCTGTGAGCCAACTTGCGGGAATTATTTCATTTGTGACATTTAATTTAAGATCTTTTTTTGGGATGAGTCTAGACCATTGTTAGGTCGGCCCTCCTCTTATGTAATGTTCTAGAATTTTCTATAAGCCATTTTGGCAAGTATAAATAGAGAGTTTAGGCTTAGAGCTAGGTAAGTTTTAGTAGAGAAGAAGTTTTAGAAGAAGAAAAATTTTCAGGGAGCAGAACTAAAAGTATGAATTTGCTATTGGATTATTGAATGTGAATGTATGGTAATTGGCCAGCATGCATGAAGATATTTTGATGAATCAATAGAAGTATTTCTCTCTTCTCCTCCTTTGGTTGTTGTCCACTTGTGTTTGCTTCCATTGTGTTAACTCTTGCAAGGTGGTTTGGATAGCTGGGTGAGCCTTTTGCCCTAATTATTCACCTTTTCCTACGTCAGATGGTATCAAATCTTGAGGTTTTTCCTTGTGGAGATTGGATCATTTAGAACCCTAATTTGGATTTGGTTGTAGGGTGGTAGATCTGCAAATTTGACCTATAACTTGCACAGGGTTACGATCTTGCAGGAACCTGATTTGTAAAGATGGTTCGTGGTAGAGGAAATAATATTGATAATGCTATATTGGATCAGTTGAGACAAATTGCAGCCATATTAGATGCTGTGGAGATAGCCCAAAGGAGAGGAGCACATCTTGATGATGTAAGTGATGATGAAGTAGTAGCACCAAACCATAATCCTGAACCTAAAGAAGACCAAGATGAAGCAAGATTGTTGAGAGTATTGTCTAGAGATAATTCAAAGCCTGTTGTAGAAGTTGTTCCTTATGATGGAAAATTGGACACCAATGCTATGCTAGATTGGATATCTGATATGGAGAAGTTCTTTGAGTATGAAAACACTCCTGATAATAGAAAGGTGAAGATTGCAGTCACTAGGTTGAAAGGTCATGCATCATTATGGTGGGAACACTTGCAAACTGATAGACAAAGGAGAGGAAAGGAGAAGATCAAAACTTGGCCAAAGATGGTGAACAAGGTAAAGAACAAATTCTTTCCTTCTGATTACCAAGTTAGCTTGTTGAGAAAGATGCAAAATTTGAAACAAAAAGACATGATTGTGAAAGAGTATACTAAGGAATTCTATAGACTAGACATCAGATCTGGACATATGGATGATGATGTTGAGAAAATTGCAAGGTACATTAATGGATTGAGATTTGGAATACAAGATGAAATAAGTTTTGTGAAGCTGGAAAGTGTAGAAGCATATCAATATGCCTTGAAAGCTGAGGAGATCTTGACAAAGAAGCATGAACAAAGACAGAGAGGCAGAGGTGGTAGATTCCAGAGAGGAAGAGGTAGATCTTACAGAGAAAGTGGTAGATCTAAAAGTTCTATGTAGGATAAAGGCAGATCTAAATGGAAGAATGATGAAAAAGGAAAGACTGAATGAAAAACTGGTAATTCTTATTGAGGAGGTAGTAATTCTTACTGAGGAAGAGGTAATTCTTATTCTAGAGGTGGATTTCATGGTAACTGTTTTAGATGTGGCAAAGAAGGGCATAGATCCTTTGAATGTAGATCTTTTGAAGGTGGGCAAAATAATAGAAATGCTATGATTCAAGAAGAGGATGAGGGTTCACCAAGTGGACCTGAGGCTAGAGAAAATTTGATGGTGAGAAGAACCTTATGCAATAAGGGAAATGATGAGGAACCTATTTTAAGGAGAAGTCCTTTCAAAACAAGATGTAAGATGGCTGGAAAATGTTGTAAAGTGATCATTGATAGTGGAAGTTCTACAAATCTAGCATTAGAAGAGCTAGTTACAAAGTTGCAGTTGCAGAGGTTGAAACATCCCAAATCTTATCATGTTTCATGGATCAAAGATGAGCATAAGATATTGGTAAGTGAGCAATGCCTTGTGAAGTTCAAAATTGGACATTACTTTGATGAAGTTTTGTGTGATATTATGCCCATGAATTGTTGTCATATTTTGTTGGGTAGACCTTGGCAATATGATAGATATGTTGTACATGATGGAAGATTGAATCAATATACTCTTTGGGTAAATGGGAAGACACAAACATTGTTGCCTTTGATTGAAGTTCCAGATGAGGTTAATTGTACTGCTATAAAAATTTACATGGTTAATGGAATACAATTTTAAAATGTCATGTCCCCTATTCAAATAATTTTAAAAAAAAAAACTTTGTTCAGGCAGGCAGGCTCCAAAAAGGTGAAATTTTGGAAAAAGGGGCTAATCTTAGGAAACCAATGGACTAATAAATAAAAATTATTATTAAATTATATTTTATTAACCCCTCTTGGACATGAGTTAGGGTTATGCCCTCTTTAAAAGGGGTTTGGAGGCATTTTGGGCTCATTCTACATCTTGATTCTTGCTAATTTTCTTGTTGTTCTTCAGAGGCTGCCAAACCTGTGGAGAAGGAGACCCAAGAATGGGAGTTTGCAAGTTTCCAGGAAGGCTAAGGATGGGAGTTTGAAGCCATTCCATGTGCATGCTCATACAGAGTTTTCCTTTGTGCTGAATAGTGCCGATTTGGGTGTTTTCAGGGTTGTTTTTGGTTTGAGTTTGGGTTTTCAGTTGAGTGCTTCATATCAGTTTGGTTTGCTACTGTATTTCAGACTTTATGATGTTAAAATAGGGCTAAATATATGTATTGGGTCGTGATTAAACTTCTGAGATAGTTTATGAGTGTTTTGTGGTGTTTTTGGACATTTTTTGCGTTAATTTCGGGAGCCCGATTGAGCATAGTTTTGCCCTACATTTGTGAGCTGTTGTGTAAACGCTATACAAATCTGGAAATGTCATTTTGTAGGCTGTTATGCTGCTGAAATTTCTGTAAAAATGTCCATTTTAAGATTTATTAATAATTTGTGAAGTTGTGAAAATTTTGGCACTAATTTGGACATACCCGATTTGGGTTTTATTGGGAAATTGGCAGATCTTTGTAATATTGGTTGTTTGATTTTAAAGTTCTAATTTGAGGCTAGAAATATCATAAAAAAATCAGTAAAGGGACATTTCAGTGGTATCAAAGCCGTGATCTTTCCAGCCTGAGGGTTTGTAGTAGTTGCATGTCAGTTTTAACAACTACCCAGATCTTGCATGTCAAGTTTTGATAACTACCCAGATCTTGCATGTCATATTTTATGATTGCATGCAACTAAGTGAAAGAGAAAAAAGATATTTGCAGCGAGAAAAGAAAAAAGAAATTTTGATCAAACCCCCAGTTGAAAGCAAAAGTACAAAATCCAAGGAAGAAAAAAGTATGGCTGACCCAGATGAGATGGCAAAGAAATTCTTCCAAGACATCCAAAATACTCAGAAGCAAACAGTGGATGGTTTGGAAAAAACTAGAGAGGCTTTGCGAATATTGATAGAAAAATTACAAGGAATTGCATCTATTAATGAGAAAGGGAGCACTTCAGAGGAGCCAAGAAATGGGAGATCCACACCATCTAAATCAACCAAATCTATTTTCTTGCCTGCAGATGAGCCACCCGTACCAAATCCAGCCATTAATCCAGTGGAAGAGGTTACAGGTAATTTGATTACATTAAGAGCTACTTATAATGGCTTAGATGATGACTTTCGTAGTTCAGTTCCTTTTAGAGAATATGTGGATATGATGAACGCTTTGATGCCTAAGAAAGAGAATAGGAGGGAGCATGACACAAGTGGAAGAGAGCTCAAAAATAAAATAAGCAAGTTTACAGCACCTACTTTTGATGGAACAAATAAAATTTCAGCTAGAGCATGGCTACAAAAATTACAAACTTTCTTCACACTTAACCCCATGAAAGAGAGTGAAGCTATTCAATTTGCAAGTCTACACTTGGAAGATGCAGCCTATGATTGGTGGTATCATGGAATGACTACTCAAGGTCACGATCAGGTAACTACATTTGAAGATTTCAGTCAAAGGGTGATAGATAGATTTGACCTCAAGGATGATGAAGAGTACTTTAAAGAATTGTCAAAGTTGAAGCAAACCAAATCAGTTAATGAGTATATAGAAGAATTTCAAAAAGTGGCTGTTATGGTACCTGATATGAGTGAAAAGAGGATCGTTTATCTTTTTCTTGATGGTTTAGAAGATTCTATTAAGGGTTTGGTTAAGGCTTTCTCACCCTCAACCTTACAGGAAGCTATCAAAAGAAGCTTGCAACTTGAAACTTGTGTGCCTATGAAATCAATCACTAATCAAAAACCCCCAAATCTTTGGCAACATAAGGGAAATTTTCAGAAAAAGACTTTCCCAACACTACCACCAAAAGATGTGACAAATGTGGCAAAAAAGAAGGTAGATGAAGAGACTAGGAATGAATTATGAAGGAAAAAGCTTTGTTTTACTTGTAGAGAACCATGGGTTCCAGGACACAGATGTTTGGGGAAAGGTCAAGTGCACTATATTGAAGTTGCTTTAGAATCTGATTCAGATGAGCATGAGGAATTTCATGATACTAAGGAGGAGGTAGAAGAAGAGAAAGTAAAAGAAATCAGCAAGGATGGCACTTTAGCAGCATTATCAGGAGTCCCAAGATACCATCCCTTCCGAATTCGAGGGGTACTAGCAGGGCAAAGGTTGACTGTTCTTCTTGATAGTGGGGCAACTCACAATTTTATTGATGAGGGATTTGTCATGAAAAGAGGGCTTAAAGTAGAAGATTTTGAGGGATTCAATGTTACTGTAGCTGATGGATTCACTATGCCTTGCACACGGGTGGTGAAACAACTCAAGATGACCTTAGGAGATTATGAGTTATGTGATGACTTCTATGTGGTTGGTATTGGGGAGACAGATCTTGTATTGGGTGTTCAATGGTTGTACTCTATCGGAGGCTATTACATGAACCATCAAACTATGGAGTTTAAATTTCATTCCAATGGGAAAGAATTCATATTGAGAGGGTTATCGAATGGAGCACCTAAGGCGGTCTCTGCAAAGAGGATGGAGAGGACTTTTCAAAGAGGACAAGTAACATGGGCAGCAGGAGTCATAATCCAACTAACAAGCTCTCCAAAGAATCAAGGTAATTTCCATTTTGAAATTCAAAATATTCTTGATAAGCATAGTATAGTTTTCAATGATTTTCCTCCAGGATTACCACCAGATAGAGGTTTTGAGCATGTTATAGAGTTAGAACAGGGTGCCAAACTAGTTATAACAACCCCATACCGCCATCCAAGAGGTTATAAGGAAGAAATTGAAAAAACTATTAAAGAACTCCTGGACATGGGATTCATAAGGCCTAGCTCTAGTCCATTTGCATCATCTGTGGTACTTGTCAAGAAAAAGGATGGTACAATGAGAATGTGTATAGACTACAGGGCTCTAAACAAGAAGACCATAAAAAATAGGTATCCCATACCACGCATAGATGAACTCATTGATGAGTTACATGGTGTTGTATACTTCTCAAAAATTGACTTAAGATCAGGCTACCATCAAATCCGAATGAGGAGTGAAGATGTGGAAAAGACTGCTTTCAGATGTCACTATGGGCACTTTGAATTTTTTGTTATGCCATTTGGACTCACTAATGCACCTGCAACATTCCAATCTTGTATGAATAAGGTATTCAGTCAGCATCTTCGAAAATTTGTTTTGGTATTTTTTGATGATATCTTGATATACAGTAAAACATGGGAAGAGCATCTAAAGCACATAGACACTGTTTTGAGAATCTTGGAGCAGCAATCCTTCTATGCTAAGCTATCTAAATGTGAGTTTGGTTTGATAGAGATCCTATATTTGGGACATATTATAAGCTCTAAAGGAGTACAGGTTGATCAACAAAAAATCCAGGCAATTTTGGATTGGCCTCCACCCACTAATCTTACACAGTTGAGAGGTTTCTTTGGGTTGTGTAGCTACTATAGGAGATTTGTCAAGGGATTTTCTCAGCTTGCTGCCCCCTTGACTGATTTGACAAAGAAAGGAGCTTTTTTTTGGATAGAAGAGGCACAAAAAACATTTGATAAGCTTAAGGAGGTAATGAGTTCATGCCCTGTGCTTGCAATTCCAGATTTCTCTTTACCTTTTGTTGTTGAATGTGATGCTTTGGGAGAAGGTATAGGGGCTGTCCTAACTCAAAGGGGACATCCAATAGCATTTGAGAGTCAAAAATTAAATCAATCAAAGAAAGGGTACTCCATCTATGATAAGGAAATGTTGGCAATCATGCATGCACTTCATAAGTTTAGACAATATTTGGTATGTGGGAGATTCATTGTAAAGACAGACCATAATAGCCTCAGGTTCTTCTTGAACCAAAGGGATTTGAATGATCATCAAAAAAAATGGGTAAGCAAATTGCAAGCTTATGATTTTGATATTGAATACATGAAAGGAAAGAATAATGTGGTTGTTGATGCTCTCTCAAGAAAGCCCACTTTGTGTTCCTTATCATCTATCTCTGCTAATTGGAAAGTCTCCATAATTTTAGAGTATGCTAAAGATTCATTTGCCACCAAGATTTTGGATAAGTTAGTGGATGATAATAGGTACAAGGTTGTTGATGAATTGATTTATTACAAGAACAGAATCTTCTTAGTGCCAGGGTCAAAAACTAAGGAGAGGATATTGAGGGCCTTTCATGACACACCTTTGGCTGGTCACCAGGGATACTTCAAGACATACAGGAAAATTTGAGAGCGGTTTTCATGGAAGGGTATGAAGGAGGATGTCCTTAAACACATTAAGGAATGTATGGTATGCCAACAAAGCAAGAGTGAGCAAAATTTTCCTGCAAGGTTGTTGCAGCCACTTCCTATTCCCGAACAAAAATGGGAAAGTATTTCCATGGATTTCATCATTGGGTTGCCCAAGGTTCAAGGTAAGGATTGCATATATGTGGTGGTAGATAGACTAACTAAGTATGCACATTTCTTTCCTATCACATCTGATTTCAAGGCATCACAAGTGGCCGAATTGTTCTTCAAGGAAATTTTTAGATTACATGGTTTGCCTAGAAACATTGTTAGTGACCGGGACAGTAGATTCCTCAGCTCTTTTTGGAAGGAGCTCTTTCATTTGGCAGGAACTGAACTCACTCTTAGTACTAGCTATCACCCTCAAACAGATGGACAAACCGAGATAGTTAATAAATGGATAGAAGGATATTTAAGGAACTATGTGTCAAATCAACAACATGCTTGGGTGAAATGGTTACACCTAGGGGAGTATTGTTACAATAAATCTCATCACATGTCTATTGGTATGCCTCCTTTTTGTGCTTTTTATGGTTATGATGCCCTTTCCTTTGTTGATCTAATACTTTCCGATAGCAGAGTACCCGCAGCAAGTGATTTCATCAAGCAAAGCCAAGACACAATAAGGTCCCTCAAGGATAATCTACAACATGCACAAAACCAACAAAAGATATATGCTGATAGGAAAAGGATCGAAAGATCTTTTGAGGTGGGAGATTTGGTATTTGTTAGGTTGCATCCATATAAGCAAAGCACCTTGAAGAGAAGTGGGGCAGAGAAACTCAAGCCAAGGTTCTATGGGCCTTATAAAATCATCAAGAAGGTAGGAGAGGTAGCTTATGAATTGGAGCTCCCACCAAACAGCAAAATACATAATATTTTTCATGTATCTTGCTTAAAGAAGGTTCTAGGCCAGCAAACCATAGTATCTATAGAATTACCACCTCTTGATGATGAAGGGAAATTAGTTTTGATACCAGAAGAGATTTTGGATACAAGAGAGAAAATGTTGAGAAATAGGAGCATCATAGAGCATTTGGTCAAATGGAAAGGATTACCACTAGAGGATGCAACTTGGGAAGGAGCACATATTCTTGAGAATTCCAACCTTCATTGCTTGAGGACAAGTAATATTTGAGAGGGGAGGACTTGTCATGTCCCCTATTCAAATAATTTAAAAAAAATAAACTTTGTTAAGGCAGGAAGGCTCCAAAAAGGTGAAATTTCGGAAAAAGGGGCTAATCTTTGCAAAACAATGTACTAATAAATAAAAATTATTATTGAATTATATTTTATTAACCCCTCTTGGATGTGAGTTAGGGTTATGCCCTCTTTAAAAGGGGTTTGGAGGCATTTTGGGCTCATTCTACATCTTGATTCTTGCTAATTTTCTTGTTGTTCTTCAGAGGCTGCCAAAACTGTGGAGAAGGAGACTTAAGAACGGGAGTTTGTAGGTTTCCAGGAAGGCTAAGGATGGGAGTTTGAAGTCATTCCATGTGCATGCTCATACAGAGTTTGCCTTTGTGCTGAATAGTGTCGATTTGGGTGTTTTCGAGGTTGTTTTTGGTTTGAGTTTGGGTTTTCAGTTGAGTGCTTCATATCAGTTTGGTTTGCTGCTATATTTCAGACTTTATGATGTTAAAATAGGGCTAAATATATGTATTGGGTCTTGATTAAACTTATGAGATAGTTTATGAGTATTTTGTGGTGTTTTCGGGCATTTTTTGCGTTAATTTCCGGAGCCCGATTGAGCATAGTTTTGCCCTACATTTGTGAGCTGTTGTATAAAGGCTATACAAATCTGGAAATGTCATTTTGTAGGCTTTTATGCTGCTGAAATTTTTGTAAAAATGTCCATTTTCAGATTTATTAATAATTTGTGAAGTTGTGAAGATTTTGGCACTAATTTGGACATACCCGATTTGGGTTTTATTGAGAAATTGGCAGATCTTTGTAATATTGGTTGTTTGATTTTAAAGTTCTGATTTGAGGCTGGAAATATCATAAAAAATTTAGTAAAGGGACATTTCAGAAAAAGAAGTGAAAAAGAATCAAGTTTGTTTTGCTATAATTCCAAAAAAATCGAGTTTTGTCAATGGAGACCAAGTGCCAGAAAACAATGTTAACCGAGTGCCAGCTAGTGGTGACAAAGTGAAAAATGGTAGTATTGACCAAGTGCCAGGAGAAATTGCAGAGTTGTTGAATGAGTATAAAGACATTATTGTTGAAGATATTCCTGATGGTTTACCTTCAGTAAGAAGTATAAGTCATTGTATGGACCTAATCCCTTGAGCTAGTTTGCCAAACAAAGCACCATATAGATTGACACCTGTAGAGAATGAAGAACTTAACAGACAAGTGCATGAACTATTGCAAAAATGTTTGATAAAAAAAAGCTTGAGTCCATGTGTTGTACCTGCTATATTAGCACCTAAAAAGAATGGGTAATGGAGAATGTGTACTGATTCTAGAGCCATTAACAAGAAGAATAAGAAGTAGATGAAATAAGAAGAATATAGACAAGAAGAGGAAGAAGAATTCCAAGTGCTTTGTCCACCTATAAGCTTGAAAAATTTGCAAATACTATGAGATAGACTATGAGTTCCTTTGTCTTCTTCATGCTCATGTGGACCTACAAAACCAATTTATAAAATCCTACCAATCACAAAAACAAGAAAAATTAGCCAAAATCAGCAAATGACATACAAAACTTGACTAAAAAAGCTAATGAAGATGACCCATGCGGGGTTCCACCGGGCGTGCCAAAATGTATATGAGCAATGTTAGTATGCTAATAGAAACCAAATTTAAATAAAGCTTCTACAAATTAAACAAAATTCATAAACTTCAAGATAGACTAAGATGAACTCTCAATTGAGAATATGAGCCATTAATGGGCTCTCTCAATGAGAAGCTCTCTTGTTGAGTAGCTTTGTCTAAATAGATAGGATGTATGCTCAAGCTTATGCTTCAAAAAGGGCTTCAAATGGAGTTGGAATTTGGGTGTGAGTGTATGGTTTTGATGTAAAATGGCTTCTCAAAATGGCATTATGACTTTACTTCATGGATTGTGTTATTTTGCAAAGGGGAAGGATCCAATTTATAGGCAAGAGGCTTGAGGGATTGAGGGCTAAGATGCAAGGATGGGAAAAAGCTCATGGAGGGCTCAGATTGCATGAGAAGAGAGCACATGGATTGTGCTTCCTTACAACCAATCAAGGAGTGACACATGTCACATGGTGAGAGAATGGAGAAAAGAGGAAGGATGAGTCAACAAAGGAGGCTCAAGGGATAAAAATTTTCATAAAGACCCTCATAATGATTTGTAAGAGCAATAAAAGGGCTTGTAAGAGTCATTTGTGACCTAGTGGACTTCATAAAGTTTTATGGTTGAGATATTTTGAGGGTGATGAGAGCAATTTCAACTTGGACTTGATTAGGAAGGTTTTAAGCTTGTTTAGGCTTGTGCAAATGATTAGAGGATGGATTAAGATGGTTTAGGATTAGCTTAGGGATAGGCAAGTGGATGGCATTTAATGAGGGTGGGTGAAGGAGGAGATATTTGTTAACTTTGGCTTGGGTTAGTAAGTTTTAACCCATGTTTAGGGAATGTGACAAGGTTAAGAGGGGATTAGGATTAGGGTTAAAGACATCTTCTAGAAGAGTCTAGACTTTGGATGAGGATAAAGACTTTCTAGAATAGTCTAGAATTTCCTAGGATGAGGATGAAGACTTTCTAGAAGAGTCTAGAACTTCTTAGGATGAGGATAAATTAGATTTTTAGAAAATAAATAAAATTTTATTTACTTCAAGGGTTTGGGTTGAGGAGATATTTATTAAAACTTTTTTAATAAACATGAGGATTAATATTTAATCTTAATTAAATATTTTGAGTTGGGATTAGGGGTAGGAAATGATGGGATTAGCCTTTAATCAAAATTAAAGAAGGATTAGTAGATTTTGGAAGAGGTTAGTGGTCTTAAGGAAATTGGCCAAGTTTTGGGCAAAAAATAAATTTTTTATTTATTTTGGATTTTTGGTCAATTTATTAATTAAATAATTAATAAATAAGGAAATAATGTTTAAATAAGATTTAAACATTTTTGGGAGGGATTTCTTAATTAAATATTTTTAATTAAGATAAAAGGATTTAATGGCATAAAAATAAATAAATAAATAAATTAATTAATTAATTAATAAATGATGATGTCATCAGGAATTTTTCAGAAAATAAAAATACTTTATTTTCTAAAGGTTTTTAGGTGTCTACACCTATTAAGGTGGCTAGGAATATAGGTGGGTTGAAGTCGAAAATAAAAGAAGAAATGAACCTATGGACACCTACAATAGTCTATAGATGTTTAGTGAATCTAAAAGTGGAAGAAAAAAACAAGAATGAATCTAAGACAAAATTTAGAGGAAGAGGTAGTGGTAGAGATGGTAGGAATCAAATAGGTTATGGTGGTAGAGTTTCTGATTCAAGAAGCCAAGGGGAAACTAAGTGGACTGAACAACAAGAAGGGAATTCCAATAGAGGGGGTTTTAGTAGGGGAAGAAGCTCCAAAAGTGGTGGAAGAGGAAGAAAAATAAATTAAGGTAGAGGAACCTACTTTGTGACCATGAAGTTCTATAATTGTAATCAAATAGGACACCCTACATATGGATGCCCTAAGAAAGGTTCTACTTCCCAAGGGAGTGTGGAAAGAGTCAATTATGTGCAAGAAGAGTCTAGTAGCAACAGTAAACCATCTGAAGTGCCCTTAGAATTAGAACAAGGAGAAAACTTAATGATAAGAAGAACATTGATTAAGGAACCTATAAATGAATAACCAAGCTAAAGATGAGCTATTTAGGGTGAAGTGAAAGTGTATATGAGCAATGTTAGTATGCTAATAGAAACCAAATTTAAATAAAGCTTCTACAAACTAAACAAAATTCATAAACTTCAAGATAGACTAAGATGAGCTCTCAATTGAGAATATGAGCCATTAATGGACTCTCTCAATAAGAAGCTCTCTTGTTGAGTAGCTTTATCTAAATGGATAGGATGTATGCTCAATATGCTTCCAAAGGCTTCAATGGATGATTGTGGATTTTTGGTGTGGATAGATGGCTTTAGTATGGATTTGGCTCTCAAAATAGCATTATAACTTTACTTCATGGATTGTGTTAAAATGAATTGGGAGAGGATCCAATTTATAGGCAAGAGGCTTGAGAGTTTGAGGGCTAAGATGCAAGGATGGGAAAAAGCTTATGGAGGGCTCAGATTGCATGAGAGGAGAGCACATGGATTGTGCTTCCTTATAGCCAATCAAGGAGTGACACATGTCACATGGTGAGAGGATAGAGGAAAGGGCAAGGATGAGTCAACAAAGGAGGCTCAAGAGATAAAATCTTCATAAAGACCCTCATAATGACTTGTAAGAGCAATAAAAGGGCTTGTAAGAGTCATTTATGACCTAGTGGACTTCATAAAGTTTTATGGTTGAGATATTTTGAGGGTGATGAGAGCAAATTCAACTTGGACTTGATTAGGAAGGTTTTAATCTTGCTTAGGCTTGTGCAAATTATTAGAGGATGGATTAGGATGGTTTAGGATTAGCTTAGGGATAGGCAAGTGGATGGCATTTAATGAGGGTGGGTGAAGGAGGAGATATTTGTTAACTTTGGCTTGGGTTAGTAAGTTTTAACCCATGTTTAGGGAATGTGACAAGGTTAGGAGGGGATTAGGATTAGGTTTAAAGACATCTTCTAGAAGAGTCTAGATTTTGGATGAGGATAAAGACTTTCTAGAATAGTCTAGAATTTCCTAGGATGAGGATGAAGACTTTCTAGAAGAGTCTAGAACTTCTTAGGATGAGGATAAATTAGATTTTTAGGAAATAAATAAAGTTTTATTTATTTCAAGGGTTTGGGTTGAGGAGATATTTATTAAAACTTTTTTAATAAACATGAGGATTAATATTTAATCTTAATTAAATATTTTGAGTTGGGATTAGGGGTAGGAAATGATGGGATTAGCCTTTAATCAAAATTAAAGAAGGATTAGAAGATTTTGGAAGAGGTTATTGGTCATAAGGAAATTGGCCAACTTTTGGGCAAAAAATAAATTTTTTATTTATTTTAGGATTTTTGGTCAATTTATTAATTAAATAATTAATAAATAAGGAAATAATGTTTAAATAAGATTTAAACATTTTTGGGAGGGATTCCTTAATTAAATATTTTTAATTAAGATAAAGGGATTTAATGGCATAAAAATTAATTAATTAATTAAATAATTAATTAATTAATAAATGATGATGTCATCAGGGATTTTTCAGAAAATAAAAATACTTTATTTTCTAAAGGATTTTTAGGTGTCTACAGAAAGATGATGGGAAAAGTGGGTGAGGTCATCATAGACTCAAGTTTTATAGATAACATCATATCAAAGGAGGCAACTAGCAAACTAAATATGAAAATAATTCCACATAGCAATCCTTATAAGGTTACATGGCTCAACAAGGGGTAACATGTTCTTGTAAGTGAACAAGCATAGGTTGAATTCTCAATAGGAAGGTATAAGGACAAGGTGTTATCTAAAATTCTACCTATGGATGCATGTCACCTTCCACTAGGAAGGCCATGGAAGTTTGATAGATAAGCAATGCATGATGGAGCCAAGAATGCATACTCCTTCAAGACAGATCATGTGACATTCAAGATGCAATCTTTAATAGAAGAAGGAGAGGTGAAATATCCAAGTCCTAATGTCCCCATGGTGGGAGAAAAGGATTTCTTGTAGACCTTGGAGAAAGGAGAAGGAGTAGAGTTTTCCCTAGTGTAGTAGCCTAAACAAGAAGTTGTTGACAAGGAAAGAAAGAAAATAGAGCTAGCTAAAGAAGTGAATGAAATTCTTGAAGAATCCAAGGATATTATTGGTGATGGACAACCTACTATCCTACCTATCAAGAGACCGGTTAGCCCTCAAATTGACTTCATTCCAGAGGCCACCTTTCCTAACAAAGCTACCTATAAAATGACCCGTCAACAAAATGAAGAGATTGCCAAGAAAATCAAAGAACTCTTAGACCAAGGCTTAATTAGGAAAAGTATAAGGCCTTGTGTTGTGCTTGCTATTTTAGCACCTAAAAAGAGGTGAACTTGGAAACTTTCTCTTGATTCAAGAGTCATAAATTAGATCACCATTAGATTTAGGTTTCCAATACCTAGGGAGTAGTATTACTAGTAGGAACCATGCCAACTGTCGGCTCACCAACATCACACATGGTCTTTGATACATCATCTCTAGTCTTTGTGCCATTAGTACTAGAGGTCACCACCATGTCAGGCATACCCCAATAATCTGTTGAAGCACCCAACTCAACTGAACCTGACTCTAGTGGGGACAAACCCAATATGCCAATGTTAGTATCAAGGATGGATGCATCCCCATCTCCACTATCTTTGACAATCTTGACCATGGACATCCTCGGATCATGAGACACCATAGCTTGTGACTGTATAGAATCTAGTAAAGATTGTAGTTGCTCTAACTCTATGGTCACCTTAGCCAAATGAAACTATGACTCCTTGAAAGCCAACTGTGTACTCTTAAGAATCTCAGAAGTCACCTCAAGTTGCTGAGTAAGCTCACTCACCTCATCTTCCTTGGCCAACAATGCAACATATGCTGTACTACCCCACTCTATAAGATAATCTCTCTTGGCTACCAATTGCATATAATCCTGTCTTAGAATCTAGACAGCCTCCCATAAAGAGTGGAACTCTATCAAGGAAAGATAACTACCTCCCTGCTCATCACTAGTAGGAGAACCCCATCCATAAACTGCTAACAACTAACAAGCAACATCAAAATGTTGGCAAGTGATAGCAATGTCTCGCTCACTAACTCTCAACTGATTAGACACATGATGACACTAGCTAGACTATCTCCTACAAACCTCCTCTGATGCACTGTCTAAAGGAGTATCCTCAAAGTTACTAGTCTCTAGAGTATTACCATCCATATCCTGTGAATCAACTCCAAAGCTCATATCAACATATGGAGTATCAAAAATTTTAGCACTGATGTCTAACTCCTCTACACCAAAATAAATTGCCAAGGAAACTAAGTCTTCAAAACTACCCACTGCATCCTCCTAGATGTCATCAATGCCAATATGATCTTGGGACTCATCTGTACACACTGCCAAATATGAAAGATCGTCAACACATTCTAGCAAGTATGGTTGACTAGATATATGAACAAAGCCCAACACCGATGTATAAAAACTAATACCAACATCGAACAAGCTGCTGGCACAAGAAAAGACAACACCGTGCAATCTACTAATCAAATCCATGATAGCACCCAAACAAACACTGCTACCAAAAAGTATTAAAGATCTCCAGTCAACTGAATCCCAAACGCCAATATAAAAATCTTGAGTCCATATCTATAAACTAGAATCAGCTGGTAACTCAAGAAAACTCCTCACCTGAGTAATATGACCAACAACAACTAACTCCACATACCTGTCATGATGAGATAATGAAGTCACAATACTATCTTTGTTCACTTTCAGCCAGTTGGACAAATCATGTGAAGTACTACCAACCTCAACCTCATGTTTCGAAGCATCTAACTATGCCTGGTACTCTTTCTCAGCAAATTCATGAATGCTCAATGTTTGCTCATCTCTACTAGGTATCTCACCATCATGCACAACAACATCCTCATAATCATCATCTGAACCCACTACACTGTAGTCACTACCTATTGTAACTACACCATATGGAATACCTATGACATCACCCTTTGACAACTTGTATACAATTGTCTCAATTTGAGTATCAAGTTGACCATTACTATCAATCTACGTAATATCCTCTCTCACTACCTCCTGTGGCAGAGTAGAATCTGAGACCTCAGCCTAGCTATAAGCTAGTTTCTCAAACTCCTCATGCAAGTTCTTGGTAATTATGTCATCTGCCCTGTGAGAAAATTTTCCAAATAGAAATCCAGTCAACTTATCCACCTTAGCTGGGTCAGACAATATGTCATTCATTATACAGTGGTGCTCAACCAACTATTCAGACATGTCATGGCTTATTTTCCTAAGTTTATCTTGAATGTCTAAATAACCATCCTTTCTACTGTTTTGACTCTGGATATCAATTGTCCAAGATCGTGTCCTTTGAGACTCTATACTATACCTATCCATTCTTGATAAAGTAGAGTGTAACCCCAATAGGTTATAACTTCTTCAAACACCAAGAACTAATCATGCAATTGATTAGAAGTAGCATTCAACCATAGATTTTGACATGCAGCTGATTAGAAGCAACATGCAACCACCAAATTCACCAAGAACTAACATGCAAATGATTAGAAGTAGCATGCAACCATATATTTTGACATGCAACTGATTAGAAGCAACATGCAACCACCAAATTCACCAAGAACTAACATCCAACCATAAATTTTGACATGCAAGATTTGGGTAGTTGTCAAAACTGACATGCAAACTTCTACAAACCCTTAGGCTGGCAAGATCATAGCTCTGACACCACTGAAATGCCCCTTTCTCTAATTTTATATTATATTTCAAGCCTCAAATAAGATCTTTAAAATCAAACAACCAATATTTTAAAGATCCACCAATTTCTCAATAAACCCCAAATCGGGTATGCCAAAAATAGTGCCAAAAGCTTCACAGCTTCACCTATTATTAACAAATCTGAAAGTAGAATTTTTTACAAAAATTTGAGCAGCATAATAGCCTATAAAATTTACATTTCTAGATCTCTATAGCATGCACACAATAGCTCCCAAACGGAGGACAAAAACAATGCTCATCGGGCTCCCGAAAATAGAACAAAATAGCCGAGAATCACCACAAAAACTTAATAATCTATCACAGAAGTATAATAATATTCAAATAAATATATTCAGCTCTATTTTAACATCTAAAAGCCTGAAATACAACAGCAACCCAAACTGATATGAAATACTCAACTGGAAACACCAAACTCTTACAAAAAACACACCCGAAAACCCACAAATCTGCACTGTTCAGCACATGGAATGGCTTCAAACTCCCATCCTTAGCCTTCTTGGAAACCTACAAACTCTCGTTCTTGGGTCTCCTTCTCCATAGGTTTAGCAGCCTTTGAAGAACAACAAAGCAATGCACAAAAATCAAGTTATGGAATCAGCCCAAAATGCCTCCAAACCCCTTAAAAGAGGGCATAACCCTAACTCACATCCAAGAGGGGTTAATAAAACATATTTTAATAACAATTTTCATTTATTAGTCCATTAGCTTCCAAAGATTATCCCCTTTTTCTGAAACTTCACATTTTTGGGCCTACTTGCCTTAGCAAAGATTATTATTTTTAATTATTTGAAAAGGGGACATGACAATTTTTACGAGAAACAAGGCAATTTACCAAGATAGATCTAAAAAGTGACTATCACCAAATTAGGATTAGAGAAGGCGATGGATGGAAAACAACCTTCAAGATCATATAAGGTTTGTATGAATGGATTGTAATTCTATTTGGCTTATCAAATGTTACATCTACTTTTATGAGGCTTATGAATGAGGTGTTGAAAGACTACATTGGTAGACTTGGTGTTTTCTCTTTAGATGACACTTTGATTTTTAGTATAACTAAGGAGTAGCATATCAAATATTTGAAAATTTATTTTCAATAAATTGCATGAAGAAAAGATAATGATAAATTTTGAAAAGTGTGACTTGATGAAGTAGGAGCTAGTGCACCTTGGGTTTGTTTTGTCTCAAGTGAACCTCAAGATGGATCAGATTAAGGTGGATGCCATCCTAAATGAGCATACTCCCAAAGTTGCAACAAAGGTTAGAAGTTTTCTTGGTTTGGCTTGATATTATAGGAAGCTCATCAAACATTTTAGTGCTATTTGTGCTCCTACGTAAGACACTATCAAAGGTGGAGTGAAGAAAAATTTGCATTGGACTCCTCAAGAAAATGATGCATATGTAATGTAGGACCATCCTTGGTTGGCTAGAAATCCTACATGTTAGTGTGGTTTGAACTTTGAGTTGGAGGACTTGGTCAAAGAATAAAGGGGACTCGGTCATTATGGAGTTGGTTTGGTTACTATATTAACTGAGTGACTTGGTTAATGAATATGTTTGGTGATTTCTAGGGCACTCGGTAGATACAAGGAGCTCAGTTTGAACTAAGATCTTGATAGTAGTTTTTCTCGAGTCATCTTGGTCAATGAAGGGGCATGGTTTCTTTTGGAGGACTCAACACATATTGGTGCTCGATTAGTGAAGAGAACTCAATTAGGTCTTGTGAAATGCGGATACTCAAAACAGTTTTCTTTGACACTTAGTTTGGTCTCGGTTCTTGTGGTGCTTGAGTTGTCTCTAAGCCAAATTTTTGCATTTAATTTATGTATGGGTATTTAATTTGTATTGAAACCGACTTGTGTCTTATGCAAACATTTAATGTAAGGGCTTATTTTAATTTGTAATGGGCTAGGCCAACTTATGGCTTAGTTGGGTATAAGTAAGGGGCTTTTGTGGAGTCTAATTCAAGGAGATTAGAGAGTCATCCATCTTGGAAAAGAGGATGAAGTATAGGAGAAAAATTTGAAGCGATAGTAGCTGAGGCTCGCTAAGGAGATTCCTTGGTGGGCTTGCAAGTGCAAATTGAGATTTCCTTGGGATTTCCTATAGAGTGTGGATCTAGACTAGTTGGGATTAGAATAGTGAGTTTGATCTTGTGGGATCTTTTAGAACTATTTTTTAATTATTTTTTGTATTTGGCCCTAATTTAGAAGGCCTTAAAGCTAGGAATATTGCATGTAAATAGTTATATTTATGAATAAAGTGTTGTGATTTAATATTAGATCTTACTTTGTTGTTGTATTTCTATTGTATAGTTATTTGTAGGAATCCATATTACCTCCAACAAGGGAACCCTCACATTCTCACTACATCAGGTGGTATTAGAGATTAGTTGTTCCTGATTGTGTATACTAAGTCCCAAAGTTTAGGTATTTTACACAAGGACTTGGGTGAAGGTAGATAGAGAAGGTTGATCTTATGGAGCTGATTGATCTTTTAGATTTGTGGATTTTTTGCAGAGGTTTTACAAAAATGTTGGAAGATACCTCCAAGAAGATTGGACCCTAGAGTGATTCACGATCTTAGTGATGTTGTAGAAGAAAGGATCTCAGAGAAGATTAAAGAAGAATTCAGATATGAGATAGAATTGATGAAGAGTGACATGATTTTTAAAACTATGAGTGCTATAGGTGGTGTATCTTGACATGTGGGTACCAAAGATGGCTATGAGGAAGTTTTTGATGAATTTGAAACTATTGGATCAAGTGGTGAGGAAAAAACTAATTGTGTGGAAAGACCTATTGGAACTAGGGCTGGCTAATTTGCTAAACCTAGCTATCAGTTGAGGTTGAAGCATAAGACAGAGGTTTCTAATTTCTTAACTACTTTGACTCCTAAAGACTTGATTGATTGGATTAGTGAATTGGAAGACTAATTTGAGCTTCGGGATATTGGGGATCCACTAAAAGTAAGCTTAGCACAAACTAAGTTGAAAGGACATGTTGCTTTTTGGTGGGAAGAACTATGAACAAATAGAGAGGAGGAAGGTGAAATGAAGATCACTAGATGGACGCTGATGGTAACTAAGCTGAAGGCTAAGTTCATTCCTTCTAATTATGAAATTGAGTTTTTCAAAAGGTTACAAAATCTAAAATTGAAAGATCTGACTTTGGAAGATTATATACCGAGGAGTTCTAGAAGTTGACTATTTGGTCTGGGCATAGAGAATTGTCAAAGGAGATGGTAGCTTGGTATATTAATGGTTTTAGATTCAATATCCAAGATGAGGTTGGTATGTTGAATATTTATTTGGTTGAGGAAGGTTATTAGTATGCATTAAAGTTAGAAGATAAATAGAAAAGAAAAAGTCAAGGTAATTTTAGAGGGAAGGAGAAGCAGGATAACTCAGCAAAGGCTGAATTAAGTGATGAAGATGAACCAAAGCCTGTTGATCAGAATAGAAGGATAGGTAGATTTGAGTTTAAGGTAATTTTTGAAATGTGGAAAAGCAGGGCATAGATTTTATGAATGTCCTAAGGCTGGTGATAGAAGATCTACTATTGTGACTAAGGTTGAATATCATGGTAGTCAACCTAAGAAAGGAGAATGTTTTCTAGCTCGATGAGTATTTTTTGGTTAGAGGACAATGGAATCTTGTCAAAGGACTAATTTTTTCATGAATTTTTTTAAGTCTTGTGGTAAAGTTTGCAATATGATTGTGGATGGTGGTAGTACTAAATACCTTTTTGTTGAAGAGATGGTTCAAAAACTTAGTTTGAGGAGAATGAGACATCCTTATCCTTATAGGATTGGCTGGTTACAAGGTGAGCATTTTTTTGAAGTGGGGGAGTAGTGCCTTATTGATTTCCAGATTGGATAGTATAAGGATCAAGTGTTGTGTGATATTGTGGACATGAATATTTGTCATGTGTTGCTTGGTAGACCTTGGCAATATGGTTGCAGAGCTATGCATGATTGTGTAAAGAATGTGTTTACAACTATGAAAGGTAGCAAGAAGTATTCCTTTATTCCTTTGCAGAATGAAGAGCTCAATGGAGGAACTTGAGTATTGGTAGCCGAGTTGAGTTGAAGGATTTTGAGAGGGTTAGAGATCAGAATGCAAAGCATACCTATAGCACACTAAGGATGAATAAAAAGAAGCAGGAGAAGATCAAGGGAAAGAGTGTACAAGTTGAGGACTTGGAGGATATGTATGTGAAGAACCAATTTGGAATTTATGTACTAAATCCTATTATATTTTCTTCCATCTATTGAGAATATCTTTTCAAACCTAGGGTGTTTGATGCAAGAGTATCCTTGTCTAGCTAGTAATCTCACATGTTGGTGTGTTTTTACCTTGGAGCTGGAGGGTTCAATTAAAGAATAAAGGGGAATTAGTTGATACTAAGTTGGTTTGGTTACTATGTTTATCGAGTGAATCAATTAATGAAGATGTTTGGTGGTGCTTTGGGCACTCAATAGATATTGGGAGCTTAGTTTGTACTGGGAGCTCAATAATAGTGTTGCCCAAGTTAGCTTGGTCAATAAAGGGGCTCAGTTTCTTTTGGAGGACTCAATAGATATAACTATGTGCTTATTGAAGGAATTTTTTTGGGTTTGGTGGAATGCTAACACTCGACATGGTTTTCTATGACATTTGGTTTGGTCTTGGTTCCTGCGGTGCCCAAGTTGTTTATGAGCCAACTTTTGGCATTTAATTTATCTATGGTATTTAATTTTTGTTGCAGTCAACTTGTGGCTATACAAACATTAATGTAAGGACTTATTTTAATTTTTAGTGGGCTAGGATGACTTGTGGCTTAGTTGGGTATAATTAAGTGGCCTTTTTGGAGTCCTAAGGCAAGGAGACTAGAGAGTCATCCAACTTGGAAAAGAGGATGAGTAATAGGAGACAATTTTGAAGGGCTAGTAAGTGAGACTTGGTAAACTAGGAAATTTCTTAGTAGGCTTGCAAGTACAAGTTGAGATTTACTTGGGGTTTCCTACAAGAGTGTGGATATGGACTAGCTATTATTAGGATTGTGAGTTGGATCTTGTGGGATCTTGCAAAACTATTTTGTAATTTCCATTGTATTTGGCCCTAACCTAGAAGTCCTTACAGTAGGGAATATTGCATGTAAATAATTATATTTATGAACAAAGTGTTGTGATTTGGTATCAGATCTTGATTTGTTGTTGTATTTCCATTGTGTGATTATTTGCAAGGATCTAGGTTCCCTCTAGAAAGGGTACCCTCAAATTCTCACTGCATCAATTTGAGATACTCAAAAAGAGGATAACTACTCAGTCCATACTTATTCTAGCTAGTTTTGACATTATCTTCACAATGGAGAGTGATGCTAGCAATGTGGCAATTGTGGCAGTCCTAAGCCAAGAAGGGAGGCCACTGGCTTTTCATAGTGAGAAGCTAAATGATACAAACAGGAAATACTTTTCCTATTGTATGCTCTAGTAAAATCTTTAAGGAAGTGGAGGCATTACTTTCTTTCAAAGGAGTTTGTGGTGTATTCCGCTAATCAAGCCCTCAATTTACTTAACCCCCAAAACAAACTCAGCAATAAACACATGAAATGTGTAGAACATCTACAAGCCTACACTTTTAATAACTAGTACACGAAAGTAGTGCAGAATAAGGTAGTTGATTCCCTAAGTAGGAGACTCCTAATATTTCAAGAGGTTTAGTTTTAGAGTAATAGGAGTAATAGCTTCAAGGACCTATATGTTGATGATGATGATTTTGTAGACATTTACAAGTATGCAAGGAGTATAAGAAAAAATTTCATGGTGATTTTTCTGAACACACTTTGCAAAATAATCTTTTGTTTAAGGATAATCAACTATGTGTTCTTAGGGGATCAATGAGGGAGAATTTGATTCAAGAAAAGCACTATGAGGCACTCAGTGGTCATTTTGGAGTCAATAAGGCACAAGAATGAGTTACTAGGATCTACTTTTGACCTCAAATGAATAGGGATATCAGACAATATGTGGAGTGTTGTGTTGTATGTCAAAAAGAAAAGGGCAGATCTTCTAATGCAAGTATTTATCAGCCCCTTCTAATTCCTAGTAGACTATGGGTGTGCTTAAGTATGGACTTTGTGGTGGGATTGCCAAGGACTAAGTAATGGTTTAACAATATTTATGTTGTAGTGGATAGATTCAACAAAATGGCACATTTTATCCCTTGTCAAATAGTCCATGATGCTTGTCAAATTTCTCACTTGTTCTTCAAGGAGGTGGTAAGGATCCATGACTTACCCTTAAGTATTGTTTTAGATAGGGATATAAAGTTCATGAGCCATTTTGGAAAACCTTGTGGCATAAACTAGGTACAAATTTTTCTTTTGGATCTTCCTATTATGTTTAGATACATCATCAAACTAAGGTCATTAATAGGAGTTTTGAAAACTTGCTAAGGTGTCTTAGTAAGGAATATGGATAGGTTTGGGATCAACTCATTGAGTAGGCTAAATATGCATATAATGATATAGTCAATAGATCAACTAGTAAGAGGCCTTTTGAAATTGTTTATGGGTTGCATCCTAGAGGTGTGTTTGAACTAAGAGAGTTGAAGGATGGTGCCAAAGGAAGTGACTATGCTGAGAACTTTTTCCACTCCATGAGGGAAGTCCATGAATCAGTAAGGAAACCCTTAATTGACAATACTAAGAAACTCAAGAAAATCATGGATGACATTAAAAGGGATGTGTAATTCCAAGTTGGGGATCTTGTGATGGTACATCTAAACAAAAAAGGGTTGTAGAAGGGAGTTCTTCATAATCTTCAAATAAGAAGGTTGGGACCTGTCCAAATACTAACCAAGTATGATAACAATGCCTGCAAAGTGGAATTTCCTAAATACATTGGGTTGTCACTAGTTTTAAATTTTACTAATCTAGTTAGGTACAAAGGCCCTACTCCATATCTTGATTATATACTTGCAATGGTCATTCAATATGTAGAAGACTTTGTTGGCATTAAGTCAAGTTTTTTATTAGTGAAAACACTTATTCAAATTATGTATGGCTATTGAGCTCTTTGAATAGTCTTCACTACTTGCTGAGCAGTTCAAGTATTTACCAAGCAGTTTAGTGTTTTCCAAGTTCTACAGTTCAAACCGAGCATTCTAGTGGTTACCAAGTGAATTTAGGTAGTGTGAAGACCAATAGTTCTTATCGAGTAGATCAGTGGTTACCAAGTTTCATAGTGTCTACCGAGTCATTAGCTCTTGAGAAGCAAAGTTAGTGTTAACCGAGTGATGAGATAGTTAGTGCTTACCAAGTGTAGGCATGGTAAACATGGAATTCAGTTTCGACTGAGTGACACTGTATCTATCAAATCACTAGTGTATGCTAAGTTCAAAACTTCATTGAAGTGATTAGTATGGATCAAGCCTCTACTTCTACCAAGTGCATGACGATCCCAAGTTATGATAGTGGATGCTTTGTATCAGAAAGTCACCAAGTCAATTTTTAGAACTTGAGTATCTACATTTAGGCTAACTTTGTAATATTGGTGTTAATTTGTGTTTTGGCTGACCTTGTAATCATGTGAATTGGATTGGTATATATGTAATGTATTGTATCATATCCAAAAAGTGAAAAATGAGATAGTGTGAATGAAATGCAAGCATGCAAATGTGAATTAGCAATAGAGTAAAGTGTATTGGAAGGCCATATTAGGAGTAGAAAAGTTACATCTATCACATAGAGGTGATTAGTACTTCAAGGATCTTAATCAGCAATTCAGTTATAAGTCAGATCTATTGTTTCATCCTAACAAGTGAATCAACTTCAAATCTTTTAACAGGGTAGACTTAACAGTCTTTTCTTTAAATCTCTTTACCGAGTGCATACTTCATTGTATGTTTGTAAAACCTCTAACAAGGTGGACCTAGTAGTCCTAATTTCTCGTAATAGGGTAGATCATCAAAAGTGATCATTGTAAGCCTTAACAGGCCAACTTTATGCTACAGTACTAAAGCTTTGTGGGTATCATCCCCACCCTAGTTTTACATTTTATTTGGAAGGTTTCTGGGTCACCAAATATTGTGTTCACGATGTTTTATGGTTTCATTTTCTCATGCATGCAGTAGACTAGATCTATTAATGGTAATTGGATTATGCTATTAATTTTTTAATTTGTTAAAAATTTTGAGGTTATTGATTCACCCCTCCCCTCTTAGTAACCTAGCTAGTCTTGAATAATTCCAACAATTGGTATCAAAGCATTATGGTTCTTAGGATAAAGTTTGACAACTTGAGCAAAGATAAAGGAGAATGGAGATATTCAAACTTGACAAAGCTATTGACAATGAAAAGCTAGATCTGGAGATGGCCATAGCTCAATTCAAGAAAGCAAAAGAACATCTTTCTCAATCCCTAAAAAGAAGGAAGGAACTTGCAAAATAGATGAATGACCACCAGTATGTTGAAGAGAAGATTGAATATTTTCTCCCCTTAAGTAGTCTAGATGAAGCAAATGATGCAATCAAAGAACTCCTAGAAAAGAATGGATCCCTAGAAGAAGAATTAAGAAAATTGAAAAGAGAACAAGAAATTCAGTCAATAAGATTGTGTGAAATCTCAGAATAGAGAAATAAGGAAAAGAAGACTTGGAGGTAAGGAACAATGAAATTCAAAATCAATCCCTTTAGCAAGAAAGTCTTATCAATTACTCTCCAATGCAAATGAAGAAATCATGAGTCTGAGATCTAAAAATGAAAGGTTAAGGAATGATTTAAACACTAAAAAGAAAATTAACGAAAGGATGAAAGTTGATCTGAATTCTAAAAAGCAACTCAATGAAAGAATGATGAAATCCCAAGCAAACATGGATCAATTGAATCAGCAAAATGGGCATAATCTTTATAGGCAAAAGGGAAAAGTAGGACTTGGATACAAAGAAGAAGGTGAATCCTCCAAACAAGGTGCTCAAAGGAATCAAAGACCTACTTGCAATTATTGTGGTAAGATAGGTCATACATCAAATAAATGTTGGAGTAATGGAAAGGTAAAATTCAATGGAAAATGTTACCATTGTAGTCAACATGGTCATAAAGCTAATGAATGCAAGGAGAAACCAAAGTTTGAGGGCAAGTGTCACAAATGTAAGAAGCAAGGTCACAAGGCATCTGAATGTAGATCTAAACCATTCAATCTAGCTAAACAATTTGTGAAGGAAATATTTGGTTGGGACTACAATACTTGGTGTAGATGTCATTACTATGGAGAATATGGACACATTGGCATAAACTATGTTAGACATCACATGAGAAGAAAGGATACCACCATAAGATGTTACACATGTACTAAACTTGGTCATATAGCTAAGAATTCAATGAATATAAGTAGAGTTGAAGATGAAAAGAAAGAAAAATTTGATAATGTCATAAAGAAGATGAGACAATAATGGATTCCTAAATCTACCGAGCAAGCTAATTCAAGCAATGATGGTCATGTCACTCAAGAAGTGGGTGACTCCACCATTTCTAATTAAGTTCTTAAGGAAGAACTGGAACTGTGTTTTCAAGGTCACATCTTAAATAGTTCCAAAATTGAAAAGAAAAGATTCAAATCAGTATTCCAGATGCAAATGGATCACAAAAGATCAATATTAGTAATCACCAACTAAGGTTGGATCATACCGAGTGAAGTTGGGAGTAACAAGGTTATGTTACCGAGTTACAAGCTTTCATTGAGCAATCTATATCGATAGTGGATAATAGACTATCATGCACTATGTCATTATGGTTCTCATCATACTGAGCATTAATGGGGAGTTTTTATCTAAAGGTAAGAAATCAACTTCATTTTCACTGTGAATTCAGCATATTGAGAACATAGCGATTTGTAGAGCATACTAGCAATTTTGAGCAAAATTCCCAATGAAAGTTTTTTGAAGAATTTTCTTAGTTTACCAAATGATCATGGCATCTAGTAGTAGTAGTATCAAGGCAAAGAAAGGATCTAAAATTTTGGTGTGAGGTGTTGAGTGGAAAGCACCAAATTTCAAATTGGTGCCAGCAATCACAGAAACCCCTGACCCTAATGGAGCTCAATCACAGATGCCACCCAAGGTACTTCTCATAAATGATATTAGAATTCATTTTAAATGTGTAGTTTAGGAGATAGGAACCCTAGAATTGTACAATTCCCTAAGTGAACTCTATGTGGATGGAATTCTTAAACCAGAGCATAAACACTTGGAAGAAAAAGGCTTAACCCATATTCCTCACCTGCCATGAAACTTTCAAATCAAATGGATTAGGTATATCTTAAGTTGAGTTCATAATGGTCAATTGTGGTTAGAGTAGCCAGTTTTAATTTCAAAGAAAATTATTCATCACATTACTTGTCTCCCTATGCTTACCAAAGCCAAAGTCACAAAAACCCTAGTTTGGGATGAGCTACAGAAGAAAACCCTAGCCGAGTGGGACGAAAGAGGAATAAAAATTAGTAGTGTATCTAAAAAAAAATTAAAATTTGGCATTTATGTGATTGCACATAATATTTATAGCTCAAGTTGACTCAATAGTGTGTTGTGTGAAGTAGTTGACCTAGCTTATAAGGTTGTTAAGAAGAGTTTGTCATATGACCTAGCAGATTTGATGTTGAAGCAGTTGAACAAGAATATGGAAAGCATCAGAACATCAAAGAATAACCCATGCAAGTTTGGTTCACTGTTGACATGTTTGTTCTTCTATGTTCAAAATTTTTTCCCCTCTAAAGGAATAGTTGTATGGAGAAAAGACATGCTAGTCTTATATTAGATCAATGAGTTTATAGCTGAAATGGGTGAAAATTTTGATAGCATCATGGACAATTATTTTGAAACATTCAAAGAAAAGATGAATAACAAGTTCCAGATACCAAAGAATTTGGTTGAAGACTATAAGGATGATGTTTGTTCTATGGTTGATAGTGATAGAGTAAACATTCAAGCAGTAAGGCCTAGAATAGTGTGGGTAAAACCTCTTCCTTATGAGGTTAATATTGATGAGGTAAAAGAAATAATTGAAGCCCTAGTTAATGAGCCTATAGATCCAAAGGAACCTCTCTTTGGAACCTATGATGAAACTAAAGTAAGAATTGAGCTTGAGATCAAGCTTCCACAAGAGGTGAATAAAGGAAAGAGGAGGATATCAAAGTTGAAAATAGAAATTGCCCCTCTTATGATTACTGAGGGAAAAGGTGAAGATGTGGAGGAATTTGAGTATGAAGAAGAATGTAAAAAGGAAGAAAGGAAAGGTGATTATCACCAAGCCACCCAAGCCCTCCATTGCAGTATTCACAAGAAGATCCAAGAAGAAAGCAGGAAAAGGTGGCAGCAAAGTTATGTTTAGTAAGCCCCCTCTCACCTTCCAGGAAAGATTGAAGCAACTGGAAGAATGTGTTGACATAACCAATTTCAAAGCATTAGAGTACGAGACCAAGTCAGAGGCTAAGAAAATGTAGATTGAGGAGTTGGTACTAACCAAGATGGGAAAATGGAAGTATTCCCCTGATCAGATAGCACCTCAAATCTCTAATGAGCTATTGGATAGATTGAAGCCAAGATGGGACTCAGCCATGCAAATAGCAAAAGACGTATATAAACAAACTCCAAGATAGTTGTTACCGAGCATTACCAATGCTGAGGTGAAAGAAGCTATGAAGTAAAATGAAGATAAGATGACTATTAGATTTCATACTTTTTTAATTTTGGTAAAAGACATAGAGCATGTAGTCAAGGATGCAATAGCTATGTGGAATAATATTTATCACCTGCATAAACCAAGTGAAAATCCTATTGATATCAAAGATAATGATGATGACAGTGACAAGGATGAAGAAAATGAAGAAGAAAATACTCCTTTTGTCACTATTGATGCTGAAGAATATTAGGAATTGATGAAGGATGATGAGGAAGAAAAAGAGGAAGAAGTTGAAGAGGAAGCCGAGTAATAAGAAGAAGAGAGTGATCCGGTTAAGATAGCTACAATTTTCATAGCCTCCCTTCCTTACTCTCCAACAAAAACAACATCATCATCAAGTATGGAGACAGCTTTAGTAGCTTTGATTGTGACAATCATTGACACATAAAATGTCCAATCACTCCCTACTATCTCTCAACATAACACATCATAGATAGAAGTTTCTACCACTTCATCCATTGAGCTGCAGAATCCTTTAGTCACCAAGCCAGTCTTAGCAATGGATATAGAGCGTTCCACAATTTTGACTTCTTTAGTAGTAAGTACAATTTTGGATTCCTCAGTTTTGGCTATGTTAGTTGTACATAATCTCGTAAGTGCTTCAATTATGCATACTTCTGTCAGTACTTCACCTATAAATACTTCAATTTTGGGAAGTTTGGCAAATACATCATTTTTGGATTCTTCAAGTATTCTAGTAAGTATTCCACCAGTAGGCACTCTACAAGTTTTTACTACTAGCCCTACTATTTCCACTATTGTTTATGTTCCAAAATCTAAAGCATTAATTTTAGAAGTTGAACCAAAGATTCAACCAAGACTTTTGATTAGTGGAAAGGAAATAGAGGAAGAAATAGATCTAGATAAGGATATTGAGATTCCCAAATTGGATTTTGACAATGCTACTATAGATTAGATGAGATTAGTTAGTCAACTTCCTCAAAAGAAAGCCAAGCAAAAGCAATTTAGAGAAGAGAGAGATAGAGAATAATAAATTGTTGAAAGTGCTAAAAATATTTTAATAGAGGCTATAGGTGTTGATGTTGATTCTTCTCAACACATTTTGTTTTAATTAGAAGAGGTAGTTAGAAAATTTAATGAGGATTCTAGTGGCCAAGATAACCTAATGGAGAAAGTAGAGAAGAAGTTTGACAATAAAGTGCTTGAGCACATTGCTCAGTAAATAGCTATTTAGCAGGTAGAACTTTCTTCAATTTTGATAAATCTTGAAACTTCTTATACAAATGTGACATCTCTTTTTGCAAATTTATGTGATGTTACTAAGCATACAAAGGAAATAAAGAGAAAATTGAATAAGATCGATGAAGATCTAAAGGCTAGTGCATAGAGGTTGCAGCTTGACCCCAATTCAAGCTCTGCTCATCACATAAAGGTCAGATTCTTATCAGATATGTAGGAAAAATTATTGAGAGAGGAAGCAAGGATCTTGTCTACACTCATAGACATCTAGAATATGATCCTTCCTATCATGGATACAATGCAAAAGCACATTGCTTATTCTAAAACATTGATCCATGACAATAATTTTTCAATTGTAGATCATATGATTGAGCTCTCTCTAGAAGTACAAGTTGCTCTTCAAACCTACAAAGTTTTGCAAGAAAATTGGGACAAGACCTTAACTCTTATTCTTAAGGTACATTCTAAATTTCTCTCACATTTTGGTGTCTCTATATAAGTAGATTGTGTATAAATCTTTGGCATTATTGTCAAAAAGGGGGAGAGACATGTGCATAATAAAAGGGGAGAGATTAAGGAGGAGAGATATTTGTATATATCATGAGAGAAAAATTCCATACCAGGAGATACACTCAGTATGTTATTATGCTTGATATGATATGTATATTGTACTGGGGAGATATATGCAAAGGGAATGTATATTCAACAAAGTTACAAAGACAAATTTTGAAAAATCTAAAAAATAAATAAATCAGTATTCCAGTATCAAGCCAAGTATCACACTACACTATATATAAGTGTTGGTTGATAAGTGTTATTGTCACTAATACCAAAGGGGGATATTGTTGTCATTAAATCAAGTTTTTTATTAGTGACAACACTTATTCAGATTCTGTATGGTTTCTAAGCTCTTTGAACAATATGCAATGCTTGCCAAGTAGTTCAAGTGTTTACCAAATAGTTCAATGTTTGCCAAGTTCTACAATTCAGACTAAGCATTCTAGTGGTTACCAAGTGAATTCAGGTAGTGTGAAAACTATTAGTTCTTACTCAGTAGATTAGTGGTTACCAAGCTTCGTAGTGTCTACAAATTCATCAATTCTTGAGAAGTGAAGTTAGTGTTAATTGAGTGATGAGATAGTTAGTATTTACTGAGTGTAGGCATGGTAAAAATGGGATTTAGTTTCTATCAAGTGACACTGTATCTACTGAGTCACTAGTGTATGCTGAGTTCAAAATTTTGTTTATGTGATTAGTATGGACTAAGTCTCTACTTCTATCAAGTGCATGATGATGTCGAGTAATGACATTGGACAACATGTATCAAAAAGTCACCAAGTCAATTTTTAGAATTTGAGTATCTACATTTGGTCTGACTTTGTAATACTGGTGTTAATTTGGGTTTTGGCCAACCTTGTAATTATGTGAATTGGATTGGTATATATGTAATGTATTGTATCATATCCAAAAAGTGAAAAATGAGATAATGTGAATGAAATGCAAGCATGCGAATATGAATCAACTTCAGAGTAAAGTGTATTGGAAGGCCATATCAGGAGTAGCAAAGTTACACCTATCACATAGAGGTGATCAATACTTCAAGGATCTCAATCAGCAATTTAGTTGTAAGTTAGATCTATTGTTTCATCCTAACAAGTGAATCAACTTCAAATTCTTTAACAGGGTAGACTTAACGGTCTTTTCTTTAAATCTCTTTACTGAGTGCATACTTCATTGTATGTTTGTAAGACCTCTAACAAGGTGGACCTAGCAGTCCTAATTGCTCCTACTAGGGCATATCATTGGAAGTGATCATTGTAAGCCTTAAAAGGCCAACTTTATGCTGCAGTATTGAATTTTTGTGGCTATCATCCCCACCCTAGTTTTACTTTCTATTTGGAAGGTTTTTGGGTCACTAAATATTATGTCCACAGTGTTTTATGGTTTCATTTTCTCATGTATGTAGTAGATTAAATCTATTAATGGTAATTAGATTATGCTATTAATTTCTAAATTTGTTAAAAGTTTTGAGGTTACTAATTCACCCCTACCTTCTTAGTAACCTAGGTAGTCTTGAATATTTCCAACATACTTGAACTTAACTCCTCCTCCGCCTAAGGCAGCTAAAAAGGTGCTTGACTCAAGGATCTAAAAGAAAACTAGGAATACAACTTATTAGGAACATCTTTTCAAGTGGCATGGCCAAGAAGATGTAGAGGCTACTTGGATCAAGAAAGTAGACTTCAAGAAGTCGGGCATAGAATATAGTTTGCTCAATCCAAGCATGGATTGAACTTTTTGTTTTCAGGGGTGTATGGTGTAGGAGCAACTAGGCTAACTTCTAGTCCTAACTCCACCTTTTGGATGTTTTGGCTTGTACTAGCCTTAGCCAATTCAATTTCTTGTGTGTGGACCTTAGAAGGTCATGTGTGCTTTCTCATAGGTGGACTTCACTAGGTTAAATCCATTCTATTTCTTTTAGTTTGCCTTGATTTTAGGTTGTTAGGAAGAAAACCTAGTGTTATGGGTCTTATACCCTAGGATCCTAGGGAAGGTTTTTTTTTGTACTTATTTTATCCTGTATGATGTTTTTACATTCTTTTTCATAGATTGGAGGTCATACATTGTTGTTAGGAAAAAAGTTGAGAAAGATGTCAAAAAGATGTAAATTGTTGTAAAAGTTGTCAAATAGGTCAAGATCATGTACATGAGGGTAAACTTTAAGAAAGCTGCCTCCACTATATATATATATATATATATATATATATATATATATATATATATATATATATAGGCAAATCTTTCATTATTTTAACAAAATAAAATTATTTCTATTGGCAAATCTCTCAATTTTCTATTCTAAATATGATTAATATTGGCGATTACTTTTGAATCATAATTTTTTTGTATAAAATATTGATGAATCTCAATAATTATAGGAAGTTAATTAATCACCATGGAATATTAAAAATCAAAATTGAATTTTTTTTACCTCATGGAATATTATTAGGATCATTACATATACTATAAATCAATAGTGAAAACTAAATATTGGTGATATATTCCTAAAGTAACTAATAATTATGATAATTATTGGTTAGTTAAATATAATTTCTCCAATAATATATTATATTTAGGTGACTCAAATCTAATCATATAACAAATATTGTGGAAAATATTTGAGTTTAAATTTTTCAATAAAATAAATTATTGAGTGATTTTAAATATTCTATAACTAAATTTTATAAAACTATGGTGATTTAGGTTGTATCAAATCTTAAATTATTAGCCAAATTACTAGCCAAAAAATTCTAAAATTAGCCAATTTGAAAATAATAGCCACTAAAATATACCTTGATGTACATTGATGCTTTGAGGGTTAAATCATACCTAGACATCATAAAGAGATCATAGTGGACCAATTTGGAAGTTCCCAAATGATGGAAGTCAAAGTTGCTAAGAAATGCAAAAGTTGTTAGCAGCTTTGAAAAGTTGCTTGACAACTTTTTGACAAGAAAGTTGCATAGCACAAGAAAGAGGTTGATAGTTAAGATAATTTTTTGAAAGCTCTTGAAGAACCTATAATACCATGAGGGAAAACCATTCTAGTAGTTGGAATTTGTAAGAAGTGAGATTAGAAAATTAAAAAGCATGAGTGTTGTTCTAGTTTTGATAGTTTTGAGATTTTTCATAGCAATAGAATTTTAATGGATTGAAAAACTTATGTTCTCATTTGGTCCTTGTGTTTCATGCCCATACAATATTTTTTGATTTAGAGTGCAAGTTGATAGGAAGTAGTCTCATTATAGTTTGAAAATCATTTGTAATTAGTCTATTTATTGTTATTTTTTGGTAGTTTGGGGTAAAATGAATCCTCCATGAATCCTTGCCATGGAATCATCATGGTTTTGAGGATCATGGAAGTGGACTCTCTGTATAGTGTATATACAAAAGTAGAGGCTTGGAAAAATAGGTTTTCCATATTTCAAGTGATGCTCTAGGAAAGCTTTCATTGCACAGCTAGGTGATCACACTACTAGCAAGAGGGATTTCGTGGATTAAATGTAATAGATATTTCAATCTGAGAATTGTAGAAGGAGGAGGGATGTGTGAGTAATCCATGTTCCAAAGGAGAATTTTTGAAGACTATTTTTTTATTATGAATTTCACCAGACCCTAGTGAATACTGATTGGAAATGCTTGAAACCCTTGGTTTTAGGCATAAAAATGGAAAATGGGTGTACAAACTATTAGAATAATAGTCCACCAAGATAACTAAGATGGGGGAGTAAATCAATTATCCAATAATTAAGACATTTATTAACCTTAAACAAGCGTATGAATTCAAACAAAGTAAACAACAACTATAACAAGATGCATATAGACAATTACATCAGATATGTTAACTAGGGAAACCCTTGATTAGAGGGAAAACACCAGTGGGAATGATGCCCACAAGATGATGCACTAATATAAATATTCCTTGTCAAAGGATGGACCTTATTAGGATTCTATTACAACATTTAGTACATAGAGTTCTTATTAAGGGTTGTAGTACAATGTATGCAAGAAGAACCCACTTCCCAAGCATGAAATTTTCAATTAAAAGAAGAGATCACTTCCAAAACAAGTAATTTAATATTAAGTTCCTCTTTAATATATTTTTTCAATTGAACCAATCACCATCATACCTTTTAGACTAGGTCATGAACCTTGGATCACACAGTAAAACCTTGGCAATGAAGTTTCCTTCACTTCCACTCTGTTTTTCTCAACTTCACATTATGTCCTCTCTATTTATTACAATAATCTCATATCATACTTCTAATATAAAAGAAAATTTCCTTCCTTTATACCAAATCCATAAAATAATTCCCCAAGTCAACTATTACACCTTCTCAATTAATTATTATAGGACTACATTAAGAACACATTACACTTAGCGATAATATTAATCTTCCACCTTACAAATTGAATAAATTTTTTTACCTAAAATAATATGATGAACAAACTTAACCACATCATCATCAACATGTATTCTTCACATCCTCAACCTCAATTCTTAGAATAATTTTTTTTCTAAGAGATATAATGAGTTTACTAGAATATGCCTCTGTAAATTGTATCTTAGAACAAACATCACCAAACCTTACATAAATTCTTCAAAACTTAACATTTTCTTTACTTAACATTAAATACATATACTATATACTTAGAAATATCTCTTGTAACCTTTGATAATGAGAATACTCAACTAGCCATCAGTATCAACTTGATCTTTTTGTAGTTCTTCTATTGGATACCACAAAAAACTATTGTGTTGATATCAATGAAAAACTCAGTCATGAATGTAACATATCATCATCAAAAACATTCCCCCATAGGAATATCATCAAAATTCATGCTTCCAATAATCTCCCCCTTTAGCATTGATGAAAACATAGATGAAAAAATCTAGTTCATAGAATAACAATAGTTCAAGATTGTTAAAATTTCTTTTCAAATCCTCTTCATCAATCATTCTCCCCCATTAATATACCTCAATTTCCTTTCTATTTTTCCATGTTTTACTTCTTCTTCATGCTAACTTTTGGTTTACTTCTATTTTTCATGCTAATTTCTACCCCATTGACATTAATGTCAAAGGTTTCAGCAAGCAACAAACTCAACAACAACTAATTCTTACCAACTCAAGTGTCCAAAGACACTGTTCAAAAACATCCAACAAGAGTCTTAGATGACTCTATCCATCATAGATACTACCCCATACAAGAAGCATCAGCATTTAGTCTAGACAAACAATAGTGCTCTGTAACACTAGATTGATGCTATCTTGCATCTTCTACTCTAATGTAGGAAGAGGTAAAACCCCTAGCATACCTCGTAAATGCTCAAAAGTCTCTTTGGGAAGAGGCTTAGTGAAAATATCTACAATCTTCTCTTTAGTGCTCACATACTCCAATTTAATTTCCCTTTCTGCACTTTCTCTCTCAACATGTTATACTTGATAGAAATGTGGTTAGTCTTAGAATGCAACACTAGATTCTTAGATATATTCTAGTCCTTATATCCTTCAACATCTAGTTCATCCAAACAAATTGATTACAATTTTTTGCTGCTCCAACATATTCTAATTTTTTTGTACTTTGTGAGGTACAATCCTACTTCTTTCTTAGTTAAGAAACTAATATTCCTCCAAGAAAGAAGGATCCACCACTAGTGCTCCTTTTGTCATTCATACTACCTACCCAATCAATATCAATATAAACATTTAGAGTAAAATCATTAGATCTATCATACCACAATTTGAACTTAGGTGTTTCTTTTAAGTATCTAAATATCCTTTTGACTATTGCATAATGTGTTTCTCTAGGATTAGCTTGGAATCTTGCAACAATTCCAACTACATTTTCTATATCTAACCTTGTGTGAGCTAGATATTACAAACCTCCTATCATAGATCTATACTTCTTCTGCTCAACAATAGATGTCTCATCCTTTGTAGATAACTTGTTTCCAGTTACCATAGGTGTTCCAATAGGTTTACATGTTTCCAAACCAAACCTTTTTAAAAAATCCTTCAAGTACTTAGTTTGAGAAATAAAGATTCCTTCTTTATCCTATACAATCTAAAATCATAGAAAATATTTCATTTCTCCTATCATACTCATTTCAAATACCTTCTTCAATTCTTCTACAAAATTTTCACTTTCATCATCATTTCATCCAAATATGCAAGAAATATTACCAAAATCATTAGTTCATCATTAATTTATTTCCAAAAGAGATTTCTATCAGCCATACCTTTTCTCTATTCAAGCTTTGTCAAATGCTTGTCCAACATTGCATACCAAGTTCTAGATACTTATTTCAATCCATATAATGCTTTCTTCAATCTGCATACTATGTCCTTATCAACTGTTAAAGGAAAACCTTCAGGCTATTCAATGTATACCTCTTCTTCAAGTTCTCTATTTAGAAATATTGACTTGACATCCTTCTGATATACTTTGAATTTCTTATATACTATATATGCTAAGAATAATCTTACTGCTTCTATTGTAGCCACAGGATCATAGGTCTCATCTTAGTCTATTCCTTCTTTATATGAGTAACCTTTACATACGAATATTTCTTTATTCCTTACAACTTCACATTTTTCATTCATCTTGTTCTTGAATACCCATTTAATTCCTTTCACATTCTTGTCTGTTGGTCTAGGGGCCAATTCCCATGTCCCATTCTTTACTATCCAATCCAATTCCTCTTTCATAGCTTTCTTCTAATTGTCATCTATACATGCTTCATCTACATTTTTAGGCTCAACTTGAGATATCAAACATAGTTCTTCATTGATTATGCTTCATTTTATCACACCTTTATCTCTTCTTCCGATGATCTTGTCAAGTAGATGATTCTTTGTCATATTCTTTCCTGAATTGGGAGTTTTTATCTCAACTCTTGGCCCTATTGAAGGTTCCAAGATTTGCTCCTACCTTGGCTCTCTTTAATTCTAAAAATCATTATTAGTCTCAAGAAATACTTCATCATTCCTTGGTTTAGTAACCACATCATCATCTGAATTTTAATCAACTATTATTTCTTCTATCCTAAATTTCTCATCAACTCTCACATTTGCACTTTCCATAATAGTCTTAGTTCTCTAATTATAACATCTATAAGCCTTTATTTTCAATGAATAACCAAGAAATATACCTTCATCATTTCTAGCATCAAATTTACCAATATCATCATCTATTTTGATATAATACTTACTGCCAAAAATTTTAAAATACTTAACTATAGGTGAGTGACCAAACCATAGTTCATAAAGGGTCTTTTTTGTGTCTTTCCTAGCCTCTACTTTGTTTAAAGTGTAGACTACTACATTTAAAGCTTCTCTCAAAAAAAAATTTGATACACCATTCTTAGCTAACATAGCTCTTGTTGTTTCTATTATTGATTTGTTTCTTCTCTCTGCTATACCATTCTGTTTAGGGGTCTTCAACTCAACTCTTTCTTCTTTTCTAGGATCATATCTCTATTCTCCAATCTGATTCCCATTCTACAAATCATTTGTAATGATAACCTCCACATTTTCATGGTTAGCCTCTAGATCAAAAAAAGTTACCAAAGCTATCTATTTTACTACTTCCTTTTCCTTAACCATTTTGAGCTCATTATCACAATATTTCAAGAATCTTTCCATACTTTCTTTAAATTCTTCATCTTCATCATAAATTAAACTCTCTCTAATTTTTCTTACTCTCTTAGAACATGTAGATGCATAATGATTAAACTCATTACCTATCCAACAAGAAGAAAAATTCCTCACCTCCTTTTTCTCTTTTCATAACTGTATCAACACCTTCCTTGATCTGTATGTCTTCTTTGGATAACTCACCAAGAGTTTCTATCTTCTATGCCAAAATTTCCACAATCTGAATTAAGACTATATTCTCTCACCATGATCTCCCAAAGTAGTTAAAATTTATCTTTAAGGACCTTATGCTCTAATACTAATTGTTAGAAACAATAGCCTATCGAAATAACAGAGAGGGGCGATGAATCAATTATCCAATAATTAACACATTTATTAACCTTAAAGAATCTTATCCATTCAACCAAACTAAACAACCATAAAAAGATGCACATAGATAATTACACTAGATATGTTAACTAGGGAAACACTTGATCAAAGGGAAAATCCTAATGGGAATGATTCCCACAAGATGATGTACTAATATAAATATTCCTTATTAAAGGATGGACCCTATTAGGAGTCTATTGCAAAATTTTGTACATAAATCCCCTATTAGGAGACTTTGAATCTCAATGAGGAGATTCAAATCTTGTAGAGTTGTGCCAACCCTATTAGGAGTTGTGGTAAAATGTATGCAAGAAGAACCCACTGCCCAAACATGCAATTCCAATTACAAGTAGAACTGCCCAAAAAAGTAGTATACTATTAAGTTCCTCTTTCATCTATTATATCAACCAAACCAATCACTATCAGATCTTGTAGACTACCTCATGAACCTTGGATCCAAATACTAAACCTTAGATCACACAATAAAACCTTAGCAGTGAAGTTTCCTTGACTTCCACTATGTTCTGCTCAACTTCACATTTTTCTCTCTCTGCTGCTTACAATCATCTCATATCATACTTCTAAGATAAAGGAAAATGTCCTTCCTTTATACCAAATCCATAAAAAAATTCCTTGAGTTGGTTGTTACACCTTCTCAATTAATTATTATAGGACCACATTAAGAACATGTTAGACTTAGTGATAACATTAATCTTCTACCTTGCATCTTGAATAACTTTTTGTACATGCAATATTATGACAAGTGAGCTATTAGAATATTCAAACGAGAAGAGTACTTCTGATAGGGGGTGAATTAGAAGTAACTAACTTTTAACCTTTTCAAATCCTTTGAAACACATTATTGAAATTAAACTGCATGCATGTAAACATATTAAATAAACATAAAGTAAGTGCATGCATCAACAACACATAAAACCAAAATTTGGTAACCCAGAAAGCCTCCAATATGAGAAGGTAAAATTGGGGTGGGGATGATACCCAAAAAATCACTGCAGTAATAATTGTTTGACCACTTCTAATGGTATGCCCTATTAAAGGCCTACCATGTTAAAGGCTTTACACTATGTCAATAGTGACTCGGTTAGAGGATATAAAACACTTTACATTAAGTGTCGCCAAGTTAAAGGATTTAAAAAAGGTTGTTAGGCCCACCTATTTCATAGGACTTTCAATCACCTTCTCAAAGACTCTGCCACCTAGCTATTAAGCAAACCTATCAATCTAGGATTTCCTTTTCTAATACAATGGCTAGAAGGTATTAGAATCATTGACTTGATAGCATGCAATCTTCAATTGTTGGGCTTAGGCACTTGATTTTCTCTTTTTGATCTTGATCCTCTGAGATCTGATATTTGATTGTATCCCTTGTACTATTCTAATCAACTAGATGTGTAATTGTTGTTCAATTCACTAAGTCCTTGACACCCCTCCTGCTTTCCCTGTTCTACAATGTGCTTGTCTTCTTAGCAACTTCCTTAACAACTTTCTTAGCAACTCCTTGGCAACACAAAATTATGGGGTCTAACCTTCTTATAAAGACCTCATAGACTTAGGGTTTGCAATGAAATCACAAACTCGAATTTTCCACTCAAATCCTTAGATTTAGCCTATTGGTTGCATGTTGTCTCCAATTTTCTAATTAGCTACATGCTGATAACATATGTAAAGTAAGAGATTTGATCTTATCTTCTTATCCCTTCATGAATAATCCAAAAATGGTTTTGCATCTAAGTTTGTTAAGGCACAAACTTATATGTTGATTCTGTGTTACTTGGCAAATACTGGATTACTGGTTCTCAGCACATATACTATCCTAGTTTTCTTGACACCTATTACATTCTGTCTTGCTTGGCACATGTTGTTTCTGGTTCACTTGACACATGTTTTATTTTGACTTGTTTGGCATCAACTATGACTCATCACCTATATATCACTAGGCATCTATTGATCACCTAGTTCTTGAAGTCATTCAGCACCTATTGAAAATTTTGGCTCAGCACATACTATAGCTTGGCATATGTAGTGTACTCAGCTTCTATGTGAAAAGTGGTTAAGTGTGTTGACACTCAAATGTCAAAACCAGTTTGAGACCAACAATCTGTCCCTTTGACATGAGTGATAAAAACACTTAACTAGACACTATTATTCTATTCTCATGAGTACATTATCTAATCTACTAGGCATATATACAAAATTTCAAAAATTTGTTCAAAAATTTGCAAAGAACAATATACCTTATAACCCCCCCTAATTTGATTGTGCCATTTCATTCCTGTAACCAAAATTCTTGTGCTGATGTGTTTGATACTCTTTGCCTTTGCCCTATTTCTATATTTTGTACTTGTGCTTTGTATTCCTGTATTCTATATCAGAGCTATCTTCCATACAATTCCCAAAATTTTGTATCCCGCCCACACAATGTCTTATCTCCTTCTTTTTGACTATTTTCAATCTTTCCCCTTTTTATTATTTTCCAAAAGAATGGAAGAATGGAATGGAATTATCTAGTATTCTCCCCCTTATTATAATATTTCTCCCCCAAAACATTATATCTCCCCCTTTTTGACACTTATGTCAAAGGGTTCTAAGGAGTAATACCATATTTAGCCAAAAATGTACTATTTATCTCCATTATCATTTTTAGAGTTGCATCCAAATTTTCCAAAGCAATTTCTAGTGACTTATACTAGATGTTAGTCTCTACAACAAGATGTACAAGTCCATCTAATGTAGAAAGATTAGGATATTTCTTTAAAATAGTTTCAACATAGACTTGATCTTTATGGAGTACTTCCACATGTGGGGTTATGGAAGACTGTATTTGCATCAATCTGGCCTTAATGTTGGCCTCTTCAACTGTCAACATAGCTAGTTATTTCTAAATGTGAAGTGTTTGAGCAAAATTCTTCTAACTTTGAGTTGGATATCTTGGTAGCTACATGCTAGAAATCTTTAGATTTCTCTCCAAGCTCAATATTCTTTGGCTTGTCTCTTTTGTGAAATTAGAAAAATCACACAGCTTGTTGTATAATGAGAAGATATTCTCAAGTATAGTTTTGACCTTTTCAATCTTCTTGGCCAATTCAACTTGTGACAGTGCTATTTCACTAGATATTTTCTCATTGAATTTCCCTTGAAACTTCCTTTCAAACCATTCCATGAGTTTCACATTTGTCTCCTGGTCTTCACTTGTCACCTAGTCAATAATATCTAACAAATGTTCCATTATAGGATTTTCCTCATCTAGTGACTACAAGATAAAGGCATCCATAAAGATGTCCTTAATCTCATGCAATGCTTGCTTATGTTTATACTCCTTCCTGAGTATTTCTTTCCTCTTTCTCCTATTCAATCCATCCTGCATCTCTATGATCTACTCAATGCTGATTGTCTTGGATTCATAGGTAGGTATGAAAATGTCTTTATCTAACTTAGTGTATCCATAGTGAAGTACCCTAGTCACTTTGGTTGAGCTTGAGCCTGGTGCAGAGATTTGTAAAGGTATTGAGTCAATGCTCAGTTTCTGATGAGTTTTTATAGGAGTGCCTATTTTTGGTAACTCCACCAGTGTTTGTATTGTGGCCTACTCCTCTTCTTTTGATTCATCCTCCTTCTCCTCATCTATTTTCACTTGATCAATCACAATTATTTGAGGTGTACCTATTGACTATACTATAGGACCAAATGTAGCAATATGTCATGTTTGCTCTATGTGTTTCACTACCTCTACACTTGACTTTTGCATTGTGGTATCAACTATTATAGATGTATCAATTATTGCAATTGGTGGTGGAAGCATTAAAATTTGAGTACTAGTAGTTGTAGAGATGGAAGGTGGTTCTTGTCATTTCACCTTGTCTCTTATAGGTTTTTCTACACCTTTTTCAACTCATCCACACTCACCAACATAGGATTTGTGCATAATTATGCTTGTAGAGTTGATTGGTGAAGGATCTTCTTGAGATCCTCTGCAGTTAGTGAATTGATGTTCTAACATGATTTGTTTGTAACATCCTTTACAATTATAGTGTTTTTAGGTGTGATGGTTACATGAGGAGGGCTAGGAGGTGGCATTTGTGTGTCTTGGACACTCTCTTCCTCTTGCTGTTGTTGCTCAGTTGTTGCCACTACATCTCCCTTTTGTGTTTCCTCCTCTCCTTTTTCCTTATCCTCTTCCTCTTTCTTTTCTTCTTGTCCTTTCTCTTCCCCCTTCTCTTCTTCTTTCTTCTCTTCCACTTTATTTTCCTCTATCTTCTCCTTAGCACTAGCCTCAACCTTATTTGCTTCTTCATCTTTGTTATCAGGCAACTTGTAGATTGACTTCCACAATTTTGTAGACTTATTTACTACATCCTCAATCTTATTTTGTAGGATGTTGAGGGCTCTATATTTAGGTGCAAATTTTCCACCATGTTTCTTATTAACCTTTTTCATTTGACCTCTTGTCAGGTCAGGCATTACTTATGCTAAGGTAGATTCTCTAATCTCCTTTTCCATTTTCAGACAATAATGTCATTTGTTTTCAATTATCTCATATAATTCCCTAGGCATGGTATTGTCTAGCTCTAGAGGTGTGTTTTTGAATATATCCATCATGGCATATACAGATTCCTCTATTTTATTTTTCTCTTCTCTAATTAGCTTATTGAAATCAAGGCTTTTCAAATCATTCAAATTTGCAGTCTTAATATTTTCATGAATTTTATCTATAGCAGATTTGGGAGGATGGATTACCACTTGGAATTGGCTGATATTCTCTATCTCAGTCTTCTCCTCCTCATCAGAATTTGGTTGTTCTACATATTTTCTTCTTTTCTTCTGTACTTCACCTGTCTATTTAATGGCCTTCCTCTTCTCTCTTTTTTCCTCCTTGGCTTTTTGTGAAGATGTCCTTGTGGTAGCCCTTGTTGCAGGTGTCTTTGGTTTGGCTTGTGTAGGCTTGGTTACCTTCTTGGGTTTGAGCTGAGCTAGAGGATAAGTTTTAGCCTTTCTCTTCTTTCGCTCAGCTTGTGTTGGTGCTTCCTCAGCTTCTTCTTCCTCAACACCTTCCTCCTTGTCTTCTCCTAAGCCTTGTGTCAGTTCCATTGGGCCTTGCCCTTCTTCTTCTTCTTCTTCTTCACCTGCACCCTCAATTCCTACACCAAACTTCTTGTTGATTTTTCTTACTAGTTTTTCCTTCTTCTTTACTACAAAGGTTGTCTTAAAATCCATTTCTACCTTGGACTTCACTACATTATACATACCAAATGGTTTAATAGTTTTTTCAATATCCTCTTCAAGCATTACAGTTATTGCTGCTAATGCTTGGTCCACATCTAGTTCATAACCTAAGGGTTTGAGCCATATTATCCTTTGAACTACTTCTTGGATATAGGTATAGTCAATGTCAACCAAAAAACATATGTCATTGACATGTTGTTCCAGCAAGGAAATTGGTATCGTTATTCTTTCTTTCATGATTTTCTTGAAATCCTTAAAATAGCTTGTCATTTGGGCCTCAAAATTATCACCCATCTATTCTATGTACTCATTGATTTGTGTGATTGCAGATTTGTTTGAACTCTAGTTTATCTTTCCAAGAGAAGGAAACTCTTCCAAGACATAGAAAAATATGCAGACAAGGACTGAACCAAACTTGCATTGAGCTCCTTTTGACCTTTTAATAGCTCCTAAGTTCTCATTTATCTATTGCAACATTAGTTTTTCTAGATCATATGTATGATCTTTCTTCACAAGCTTGTAAGCTACATCAATAGCTATACATGGTACACTATTCAATCTACTGGATTGGTAGAATTTGTGAGAAGTCGCTCTCACTACAAAATCTAGAAGGGGTTCTATTATAGTATCAATGGTCATACTCCTCTTGCCCCTATGTTTCTTTTAATGACCTCTTTTGAATCACTTCTTAGGGTCTTAGGCCAATCTAGGGTTGGGAAACCTATACCCCTATGTACTATCTTCTTGGTTATTTTGATAGGCCCTATTTCTAGCCACAAACATCCATCATGAATTCAACTCAAGACAATATGGATCCATTCAATTTTGAACATCATAGGAAAAACTAGGGCATTTATTGAACCCTTCTTCTCTACAATCTAGAACTCATCCTTTAGGCCCTGTTTGGTTGGGGAAGATGAATTTTTCGCATAACCAAGTTTTTGAAAACCTGGTTTTTTGTTTTGGAAAGCCAATTGTCCATTTGGTTGACATGAAAGATGAATATACTGTGGACCCCACAATATTATTTTAAAAATGTCATAAAATTCAAAACTTGGTTTTAATTTCAAATTCCACCTTTTTTATTGGAAGAAACTTATTCCAATTTTTGACCAAAATTGGAAGATGAAATTGAAAACCAGGTTATAATTTTAACCAACCAAACACCAAATTTTTTTTGCAAAACTTGGTTTTACCCCTAATAACCCAATTTTGGCCCTCATCTTCCAGCAGCCAAACATGGCCTTAGAATTCTGTTATCATATAGTTTTTCATATGCTTGAAAAATTTCAAGGTCTCCTACTGCTCTTATCTTATAGTTGTAACATTTCCTCACATCCTGTACCATAAAAACTTTGGGCAAAATGATGGAGAGTGCGCCAATAGGGTCATTTTTATAGGTGACTTTAGGGATTGGCCTAAACTTAGGTTGTTTGACCTCATTACTGACTAACTAGACCTCATGACTTTCCTTTCCTTTGGGGTTCTTAGAACTAGAATCCATTATACCGATCTATGGTTTTAATATATAACAAACTTTGAAACTGCATAGCTCGACACTTGATGAATACCTTTAGATCGATAAATTTGTGTTGAATCACTATTGATATCAGTTCAAAAGGCTTTAAGATTGCTCTTTGATCTCTTTTGTGCTCTTCTCATCTTTGCTTTGTGTTTGAATGGCATAAAAATGATTAAAATTTGACCTTATACCCCTTAAATCCTAGCATTAAATGCATAATGCATACAACTGTAAACTCAACACTTGAAGATTTCAACATTACTTAGCTTCCATTAGATTTCATTCACTTAGCTTCCACTAGATTTCCACTTCACTCAGCTTCCATTTTGACATTTCTCAACTTGGCACTAACTATTAACTCAATCACAACTAACTACTCAACATCCATTAGAGCTTTACTCAGCATCTAAGGATAGCTTGGAAACTCTTGCTGAATTTTTAAGTTTTGACTTTGCATCTTGATTCATGATATTTTCTTCTTTGCAGTGCTTGTTTGTCTTGGGACTTATACATGATATAACTATGTATATCAATCTCATACTCCTATTCATGCTTAGTTGGATGAGGTGTGACCACTTGACCTCTTAGGTGAAATGATCCCTTCATTTGATGTGTTGCACTCATCTTTCTTCTTCCAAGTCTTGTTCATTTTCCCTCTAATGTGTTCAATATTTACCTTCTCTTTTCCTTTGTTGACTTCTGACTTGGGTGCCTTTGACTTTGTTGGGAAATTCTTGCTAATATGACAAGTCTTCAACCAACTAAAACATGTGGTTTGACTTAACCATCTGCTATAGTTCCCTCTAAAATTTGTCCTTATGCAATTTTTAGGAATGTGTCCATATTCCTGACAATAGTGACAACTATACCTAGTGTCATAGTCCCAATTATAGTGATGACCATGGTTACCTTCTCTTGTTGCCTAATTTGATCTCCACATAGGCTTTGACCTACACTCAAAATCTCTATGTCCATATCTCTTGCAATTGTAGTAGTGATCATCAAATCTTGGTGTTCTTATAGTTCTAGTCCCACATTCATGTGCTTGATGCCCTTGCTTCTTGCACTTATAATAGTAGCTTATACTCTTAGGCTTATCATGCCAATGGGCATTCTTTCTCCTACATACATTAGAAGTATGTCCCTTTTTACCATAGAAATGACAAGTAGGTTTAGTGTTCTTACCTTTGTTACTCCTTTGTTTTGTAGTCTTGGATGATTCTCCTTGTTCAGTGCTGGTGAAACCAAGTCCTTAAGTGTCATTGCTAGATCTTGGTGATTTTAGCAATTGTTCAAAGTGCTTGATAGCTTCAATTGATTTTTTGAAGCTCTCTGCTATCTCCTTTTCTCTTTTTAGTTCATTCTACAATTGTTCATTTTTCATTTTCAAAGTGGAGATCTCAATATCCTTCATATTTAGCTCAAGATGAGCATTCATCATTTGGCTTAAGTTGTCAAGATGCATGTTTGAGATTCTTTCAAACTCAATTGTATTTTCTTCTAGTCTATTGGTAATATTTCTTTTGTCATCTTCTAGCATAACCTTGTCTTCAATGGCTCTCTTCTTCTATTCAATTACTTCACAAAGCATTGTGGCTTGTGATTCTTGTTCAAGCTTGTTTATTCTAATTTCTTCTTCTTGAGTTATGTTCTTCTCCATCAATTCTAATATTGTTGCATCAAACTCTTTGGAATCTCCATTGGCAAACACTTGTGTGGTATCAATCTCCTTGTAGTGTATGTCATTTTCAGCTATGGCTATATCCTTTCTTCTTTTTAAAAATTTTCTTAGTTCCTCTCTAGCTTCCTCTAATTTGTGGAGAGTGAGATGCACATCAATCACTTGATTATCTACAATCTTCTCAAGTTTGAAGACTTCTATCTTCTGATCTTTTCTCTAGGTTGTTAGACTTCTCCTTGTGAGAACTTTTCTTTGATATCAATTGGGGGGGGTTGGCAGCGGGGGGCTTGAATTAGAAGTAACTAACTTTTAACCTTTTCAAATCCTTTGAAACACATAACTAAAAGTATATTGCATGCATGTAAACATATTAAATAAACATAAAGTAAACACATGCATCAACAACATATAACACCAAAATTTGGTAACCCAAAAACACTCCAGTATGAGAAGATAAAACTAGGGTGTGGATGATACCCACAAAATCACTGCAGCAATAATTGTTTGACCACTTTTGATGGTTTGGCCTATTAAAGGCTTGCCTTGTTAAAGGCTTTACACTATGTCAATAGTGACCTAGTTAGAGGACTTAAAACACTTTACATGAAGTGTCACCCTATTAAAGGATTTACAAAAGGCTATTAGGCCAACCTAATTCATAGGACTTTCAATCACCTTCTCAAAGGCACTCCCACCTAGCTATTAAGTTAACCTATTAATATAAGATTTCCTTTTCTAATAAAATGGCTAGAAAGTATTAGAATCGTTAACTTGATAAGATACAATCTTCAATTGCTGGGCTCAAGAACCTATCTGCACTTTCTAATCTTGATCCTCTAAGATCTGATATCTAATTGTATCCCTTATATTGTTTTGATCAACTGGATGTATAATTGATGCTCAATTCAATAAGTCCTTGATACCCCTACTGCTTGCCCTATTCAGCAATATGCTTATCTTCTTAGCAACTTCCTTAAAAACTTCCTTAGCAACTCCTTGACAAAACAAAATTATGGGGTCTAAGCCTTCTTATAAAGATTTTGTAGACTTAGGGTTTGCAATGAAATTGCGAACTCAAATTTATCGCTCAAATCCTTAGATTTAGCCTATTGGTTGCATGTTGTCTCCAATTTTTTGATTGGTTGCATGCTGATAATATAGGTAAAGTAAGAGATTCGATATTATCTTCTTATCCTTTCATGAATCATCCAAAAATGGTTTTTCATCTAAGTTTGTGAAGGCACAAACTTATATGTTGATTCTATGTTACTCAACATATACTGGATTACTGGTGCTTGACACATATACTATCCTAGTTTTCTTAGCACCTATTACTTTTTTTCTTGCTCGACACATGTATGTTTTTGGTTCACTTGGCACATGTTGTATTTTGACTTGCTCAACATCAACTGTGACTCAACACCTATATATCACTCAGCATCTATTCATCACTTGGTTCCTAAAGTCACTCGACACCTATTGAAATTTTGGCTCGGCACATACCATAGCTTGGCATATGTAGTGTACTTGGCTTCTATGTGAAAAGTGGTTAAGTGTGTTGTCACTCAAATATTAAAACCAATAATTTTGCTAATAGATATAACAAGTTTACCAGAACATGCCTCTATAAATTATATCTCAAAACAAGCATCACCAAAACTTACATAACTTCTTCCAGACTTAACATTTTATGCACCTGACACTAACTACATATAGTAGATACTTAAAAGTATCTCCCATAACCTTAGATAGAAATAATACTCAACTAGCTATCCATAGCAACTTGATCTTTCTGCTATTCTTCTTTTAAATACCACAAAAAACTACTATGCTGACATCAATGACAAACTCAGCCATGAATTTATCATATCATCATCCGAAATATTCCTGCATGAAAATATCATCAGTATTCATGCTTCCAAAACAAAGAGGTTGAGGACCTAAGACCCACAAAATATTAAAGCTTTTCCAAAATGGTATTCGCAATGGAGGTTAGTTTGAGACCTTGTTAAGAGAAATTTGGAGTTGTGGTCCAAAAACCAACTTTGGAGGCCTAATTCTACTAGGTCTAATTAGGATAGTTTTGTCAAGTTTGAGGGAATCAATTAGAAGATCTATTTATTTTGAGGCCAAGAGTTTACGGGAGGGATAAAAACCATCAAGTTTAATTCCTCACTCCATGTTTAAGACATAATGTCCATTTTCGGTACAATTTTTTTCTTTAAGAATAGGTGGAAATATCCTTAGGATGAGTTCAAGTTGTAATATCATTGGTGTAGCTAGATGGTGAATTGTGGAGGGTAGGATAGTTATCTTATTGAGGTTAGGGTGAAAAAGGAGAGCCCTAATAGGCTAAAAGAGAGCCTAGGTGAGTCCTTAGAGAAGGAAAGAACTAGTAAGCAATCTAGCTTACATCATTAGCTAGATATAATTTTTTTATATATTATTAATTCAAGTGTAGTTACAAATTAATAAATATATAATTGTGATTTAGTTTTATTTTAACAAAGTTATAGTAGAGTTTACTATACAATCATATAGTTATTATCATTTGATATAGGTTAAATTATAAGTATTTTAATCAATTTATAATTTAAGTTTGAGTCATTCGTAATTGTATAATGAATTAAAGAAAAACTAATATTAATATTAGATGTAAATGGAAGTTAAATGTATAAACTATAATAGAATTGGTATTAACATTTAATATAATTGTTTTCCTACAAGACTTGACACTTATGAAAGAGGAAGGAGAAAAATTTAGAAGAAAACTAGGTTCTTCAAAAATATAAATTGTTGATTCAATAGGGGCCTTAGGTGGGATTGGTATTATATGAGACCCAAGGAGGGTAGATTTTTCTACACTTGTGTGCAATAATAACTGAATTTGGGAGAGAGTTAAAAGCTTCCAAAGTGAAATTCAATTAAAACATATTAATGTGTATGGGCCAACACTAACAACAAAAAAAAAAACTATTTGCCCCAACTAATGATGTAACTAAGAATGCTATGAACTTATGTGAAAGAGTCAGATCAGTTGTTATGTTATCATTCATTTCAAAGTCTTAGTTGGCTAGACATTATGCTAATTCAGTAGAGTTCCATATTATTTGAATGATGAAGAGAATTTGATGAAAATATGATGATGAAAGAGTTGATAGGTATGGTATTCAATGGGAACTTGAATGAGTTGGACATAGATAATGTAATATTAGTTTGATTATTTTAAAAATTCTATAATTTTGTAATATATTAATGAAGCTTATGTATTCATCAAGATATAAAAGTTACACTGAGTGACAAGGTGAAAGAAGTACAATATTGCCCAAGCTCTGTAATGTTAACTGAGTAAACCATGTATTAACAGAGTGTTGTATTGTCTAAGTAAAACATTATGTTAAATGAGTATGTGATTGAAGAAAATGTTAAGAAATATGGAATTTGAGGCAAACTTTTGGTGAAAATAAAGAAGGTTCAAAGGTGCAAGTCAAATTTTTTTACAAGATCTACAAATGGAAAAATACAATGGTGATCTAATGATGGATATTGAAACATGATAAGGATGATAAAAAAATTCAATTTAACTAACTTTTAACCTTTTCAAATCCTTTGAAACACATAACTAAAAGTATACTGCATGCATGTAAACATATTAAATAAACATAAAGTAAACACATGCATCAACAACATATAACACCAGAATTTGGTAACCCAGAAACCCTCCAGTACGAGAAGATAAAACTAGGGCGCGGATGATACCCACAAAATCACTGCAACAATAATTGTTTGACCACTTTTGATTGTCTGCCCTATTAAAGGCCTGCCCTGTTAAAGGCTTTACACTATGTCAATAGTGACCTAGTTAGAGGATTTAAAACACTTTACATGAAGTGTTACCCTATTAAAGGATTTACAAAAGGCTATTATGCCCGTCTAATTCATAGGACTTTCAATCACCTTCTCAAAGGCTCTCCCACATAGCTATTAAGTTAACCTATTAATATAGGATTTCCTTTTCTAATACAATGGCTAGAAAGTATTAGAATCGTTAACTTGATAGCATACAATCTTCAATTTCTAGGCTCAGGCACCTATCTTCTCTTTCTAATCATGATCCTCTAAGATTTAATATCTGATCGTATCCCTTATATTATTGTGATCAACTAGATGTGTAATTGATGCTCAATTCAATAAGTCCTTGACACCCCTACTGCTTGCCTTATTTAGCAATATGCTTATCTACTTAGCAACTTCCTTAAAAACTTCCTTAGCAACTCCTTAACAACACAAAATTATGGGGTCTAAGCCTTCTTATAAAGACTTCATATACTTAGGGTTTGCAATGAAATTGCGAACTCAAATTTATTGCTCAAATCCTTAGATTTAGCCTATTGGTTACATGTTGTCTCCAATTTTTTGATTGGTTGCATGTTGATAATATAGGTAAAGTAAGAGATTTGATATTATCTTCTTATCCTTTCATGAATCATCCAAAAATGGTTTTGCAACTAAGGCACAAACTTATATGTTGATTATGTGTTACTCAGCATATATTGGATTACTGGTGCTTGACATATATACTATCTGAGTTTGCTTAACATCTATTACATTCTGTCTTGCTCAGCACATGTATGTTTCTGGTTCACTTGGCACATGTTGTATTTTGACTTGCTCAACATCAACTGTGACTCGACACCTATATATCAGTTGACATTTATTGATCACTTGGTTCCTAAAGTCACTCGACACCTATTAAAATTTTCGCTCGGCACGTACCGTAGCTTGGCATATGTAGTGTACTTAGCTTCTATGTGAAAAGTGGTTAAGTGTGTTGTCACTCAAATATCAAAACCAGCAATTTTGCTAAGAGATATAACAAGTTTACCAGAACATGGCTCTATAAATTATATCTCAAAACAAGCATTACCAAAACTTACATAACTTCTTCGAGACTTAACATTTTTTTCACCTAACATTAACTACATATAGTAGATACTTAAAAGTATCTCCCATAACCTTAGATAGAAATAATACTCAACTAGCTATCCATACCAACTTGATCTTTTTGCTATTCTTCTTTTAAATACCACAAAAAACCTCTATGTTGACATCAATGACAAACTCAACCATGAATTTATCATATCATCATCTGTAATATTCCCTCATGAAAATATCATCATTATTCATGCTTCCAACACAAAAGAGGTTGAGGACCTAAGACCCACAAAATATTAAAGCTTTTCCAAAATGGTATCCATAGTGGAGGTTAGTTTGAGACCTTGTTAAGAGAAATTTGGAGTTGTGGCCCAAAAGCCAACTTTGGAGGCCTAATTCTACTAGGTCTAATTAGGATAGTTTTGTCAAGTTTGAGGGAATCAATTAGAAGATCTATGGATTTTGAGGCCAAGAGTTTAGGGGAGGGATAAAAACCATCAAGTTTAATTCCACACTCCATGTTTGAGACATAATGTCCATTTTTGGTACAATTTTTTTTCTTTAAGAATAGGTAGAAATGTCCTTAGGATAAGTTCAAGTTGTAATATCATTGGTGTAGCTAGATGGTGAATTGTGGAGGGTAGGATAGATATCCTATTGAGCTTAGGGTGAAAAAGGGGAGCCCTCATAGGCTAAAAGAGAGCCTGGGTGAGTCCTTAGAGAAGGAAAGAACTAGTAAGCAATCTAGCTTACATCATTAGCTAGATATAATTTTTTATATATTATTAATTCAAGTGTAGTTACAAATTGATAAATATATAATTGTGATTTAGTTTTATTTTAACAAAGTTATAGTAGAGTTTACTATACAATCATATAGTTATTATCATTTGATATAGGTTAAATTATAAGTATTTTAATCAATTTATAATTTAAGTTTGAGTCTTTCGTAATTGTATAATGAATTAAAGAAAAACTAATATTAATATTAGATGTAAATGGAAGTTAAATTTATAAACTATAATAGAACTGGTATTAACATTTAATATAATTATTTTCCTACAAGAGTTGAAACTTATGAAAGAGGAAGGAGAAAAATTTAGAAGAAAACTAGGTTCTTCGAAAATATAAATTGTTGATTCAATAGGGGCCTTAGGTGGGATTGGTATTATATGAGACCCAAGGAGGGTAGATTTTTCTGCACTTGTGTGCAATAATAATTGAATTTGGGAGAGAGCTAAAAGCTTCCAAAGTGAAATTCAATTAATACATATTAATGTGTATGGGCCAACACTAACAACGAAAAAAAAAACTATTAGCCCCAACTAATGATGTAACTAAGAATGCTATGAACTTATGTGAAACAATCATATTAGTTGTTATGTTATCATTCATGTCAAAGTCTTAGTTGGCTAGACATTATGCTAATTCAGTAGAGTTCATATTATTTGAATGATGAAAATATGATGATGAAAGAGTTGATAGGTATGGTATTCAATGGGAACTTGAATGAGTTGGACATAGATAATGTAATATTAGTTTGATTATTTTCAAATCCTATAATTCTGTGATATAATAATGAAGCTTATGTATTCATCAAGATATAAAAGTTACTCTGAGTGCCAAGGTGAAAGGAGTACAACATTGCACAAGCTCTATAACTTTAATTGAGTAAATCGTGTATTAACTGAGTGTTGTATTGTCTAAGTAAAACATTATGTTAAATGAGTATGTAATGGAAGAAAATGTTAAGAAATGTGGAATTTGAGGCAAACTTTTGGTGAAAATAAAGAACGTTCAAGAAGTTCAAAGGTGCAAGTCAAAGTTTGTTACAAGATCTACAAATGGAAAAATACAATGGTGATCTAATGATGGATATTGAAACATGATAAGGATGATAAAAAAATTCAATTTTCTAAGTGACTAAGTACATTGAATTTGAGATTTACAGATGTGGTTAAGTGACAAAATTTAGAAGAATATGGAAGCAATTAGTTTACTATTTAAGGAGATGTTGGAGAAAGTTTTTGGTTATTGATTGATATTGTTAAGTTGGTGGTTTGTGTGAAGAGGAGAAGAAGAAACAAGATGAATCAAGAAGAGAAGAAGAAAGATCGAGAAAACTTAGAGTAGAGTGAAAGTGTGAAGAAGTAAATTAACCAAGTAGAAATTAGAGAAGGATGAAGACAAAGCATAATTAAGATCTAAAATAGAAAGGTATTTCTAATCTTATAGATCATTTTGGTAGAGTAATATGATATTGCCTTATTAATTCAATAATTTTGATTTGATTATTAAAGTCACTTATTATATCTACATTACTTAAGATAAACTTTAGGCATATAATAATTAATTCATTTATTAATTATTATTTTGGTCTCCTTTTATAAGGATTGATCTCTTTGTAATTTATTCATTCACTTTTGGTAATAACAATTTCTCTTTTTGCTCATCAAGAATGTCTCATCTATGGATCTAACAATTTTAGCCTCCATAGATTTTGCTTCTCTCATTTTGTGGTAGGTATTTGCATGTAGGTGATTCTTAAGAGCTATGGGGTTAATCTTTCATCAAATTTGAAATGGTATTAGAGCTTTAGATCTTCACGCCCCTAATATGTTTATGTAAAGTTTTTCTTGGCTTTCAGATATGTGCTTTTTGTTTAGAGGGTTTTATTTTTCAAAGTTTTTTTTATTCAATCTGGGGGGTCACCACTTTTTGGGTCAATTTGAGCCCAAATAGACATCACTATTGAGATCAAAGCACCCAAACACCCCTATTTTCACATAAAATTTTCCCAATTTGTCCAATAATTTTTTGAGGCTAAAAAATATTGCTCTCAGATTTGGCACGTTTCTTGAGGCAATGACTTTCTAATTTTGGCACGTTTCTTGAGGTATTAGTTTTCAAATTTTGATACGTAAATTAAGATTTTTTGTGCATTTCCCAAGGCAAAAATTTTCAAGATTTTGCATGCAAATTAAGATTTTTCTAAAACTTGAGATTTTGATATGTTTCCTAAGGTGGTTATTTTATGATTTTTGGCACAAAAATTGAGATTTTTGGGTATGTAAATTAAGATTTTGTGGGGACACAAATTGAGACAATTTTGGTATAAAACTAACATACTTCCTTAGGTAATTTTTGGTACTAGTGGGCACACTTTTTGAGGTGTTTTGGAAAAAAAATTGAGGTGGTAATTTTTTGGGGGATTTTTCAATACTTTTTTGACCTACATGTGGTTTTTGGCTATAACTTGCTTATCTAGACTCTAGTTTTCGATCTAAAAGAAGTGTCGGAAAGTTTATTCTAAACCTATCATGATGGTGTATTTTCTTGAGATTTTTTATGCTATTTGGTAGCTTGTTTTGGTCTCAAAGTTAGAAGTTCTATTTTTCACTTCAAGAGACAAATTTTGAGAAATTCTATTTTCCAAATTCTACTCTAGGCACATCCCATTCAGTTTTTTGATTTTCTACGTTCTGATGGATATCTTAGTTGTTTCAAGTTTGGGGATCACTTTTTTTTGTTTCAAATGATTTTTCATGGGTTATGCTATCTATTGTATTAGCTTTAAATGTCTCTTTTGATCTTTTTTGACATCACTGTGTAGTATTTTTGCAAATGCACTAAGATAAAGTACCACTCTATTGCATTCTGGGATCTTGCACATCTTTATGTTTTGTTGTACTTGCACTACATTATAAAGTTCCTTGGGGGGTTTCATGTTGGCCATATTCTCCATATTCCTTTATCAAGTGAGTGTTCCTTCCATGACATTAGCCTACTGATGTGTTGATGACACTTACCATAATAGGTGTTTGTACTTCTTTTGCACTCTCGATATTCCTGGTTCTTTCTGCAGGGGATATTGCATTTATTTGCAGTGCTCGTGTCTTACCTTTCAGCATTATAGGGGGGTTATGTTGGTTCTATTTCTTTCTTGGTTTGATGGAGTGAGCTATATATTCAGTATTTGATCCTATGTACAAGGCGATTGCAGTGGTTGGATACCTATGCATTTCGGTGAGAAGGATCATTTACCATATAGAAAATTTTTCATTCCTATTTTTGGAGGCCATGAATATACCTTCCATCTTCAATTGATCATCTTTTTAGACTTAGTCTTCTCTACCTAGTCATATTTTATATACTAAAAGTTCTTAGATCAATAGTTTGGCAGTGTTTGCAGCTTCATGCTTCAGTGGTGTTCTTCATGATCATCCTTTTGTTCCTATCTTCTGGAATATTTTATTTCCATCTCTTTTGGAGTAGCATTTTTACTATGTGGTCTTCTCTATTTCTCCTCTTTATAGAGATTTAGTTGTGCTTGGGTACCTCATCAGGCCTTGTTGTCAATATCCAAATTTTCTTTTAGTAGTAGTTTTTAGGTTTTAGCTACTCCCTAAGTTTATCTTAAGGGGGGCCTGTTAGAGTAATAATATTTTTTTTTATTAATTAAATCATTTTGATGTAATTATTAAGTCACTTATTATCTCTAGTTTCTAGTTTACTTAACCTTAACTTTAAGCATATAATATCTAATTCTTTTATTAATTATTATTATGCAACCTAGGATATTTGCATATTAGGGTTTTGATCTCCTTTTATAAGGATTGATCTCTTTGTAATTTATTCATTCACTTTTGATAATAAAAATTTCTCTTTTTTCTTATCAAGAATGTCTCATCTATAGATTTGGCAATTTCAGCCTCCATAGATTTTGCTTCTCTATTTCTGTGATAGGTGTTTGCATGTAGGTGATTCTTGAGAACTATGGGGTTGATCTTTCATCAAATTCAACACATTTTACTATTAATTTCTTACAATTGTAGTATAAAATTTTCTTATCTGAGTGGACCTAATAAGTTTATGAAACCCTATATGGTAATATCAATTAGTGATCTTTTAGTAAGTCCTTTAGAAAATGCCACTCTTTTGACAAGATCAAGGAGTTATAAGGTCTATATGATCTTTATGTTAAACCCTCTAAGTAAGTCACACTAAAAATTTGTATGTAAACCTTTAACAGAATTGGCTCCTAGCAAAGCTCACTTTAGAAGAGTGAAATTATTTGGGTTGCCAGTCCTAGGCATTTTTTCCCTTTATAGGGTTTTCACATTAATTCATAGTGTCAAATATGTGAATGTAGTTATGTTTCAAGTTTATTTTCATGATATATATTTTATAATAAAAGTCAATAACAACTAGATAACTAAAGGTTAAAGCTAAATCATATTTTTAATATTTGGTAATAATAGGAACAATGAGTTAACAATTTGGAATAAATTGATTACAAGATTTAATTGTGAAGTTGAATGAGATCACCAAGTTATTTATTTTGGTGTTTATGAATTTTAATTAGTACTAAAGTATTTGAAATATGTATAGGATAACTAGACATTGTATATGAGAAATATGTTAGCAAGTAATACTAATCTATCAAAAGAACAAAGCATTAACTAGCATAAAAGACATAACATATATGAGAGACAAAGTGAAACCCTCAAATGAGAATATGAGCCATGGAATGGCTCTCCCAATGAGGATAGTCACTTGATTTAGGGATGAGTCTAATGGATTAGTTTGGGATGTATGCTCAGCTTCAAACTAGCTTCAATGGAGATTTTTAGGATTTTTGGTGTGGATGGATGCAAAAGTATGGATTTGGCTTCAAAATGGCATTATAACTTTACTTGATGGATTGTGATGAAATGCCTTGGGAGGGGATTCAATTTATAGGCTAAGGGCTTGAGGGATGGAGGGCTAAGATGGAAGGAAAGATAAAAGCTTAAGGAGGGCTAGGATGCACTCAAAAGGGAGCACATGGATTGTACTTGTTTAGCACCAATCAAGGAGTGACACATGTCACAAGGTGAGTGGATGGAGGAAAGGGGAAGGATGAGTCAAGAAAGAAGGCTCAAAAGGATAATATCTTCATAAAGACCCTTCATTATGGCTTGTAAGAGCTTGTAAGAGTCTTTATGGCTTTTGTAAGAGCATTCATTGTTGGGTGGTTGGGATATTTTGGAGGGAGTTGAGATTGTTGACTTTCCTTGGCTTAAGAAAGTCTTAAGCTTGCTTTAGGGAATGTGACAACATTAGGGGGTGGATTAGGCTTGGGTTTAGGATTAGATTAGGGATGTTAGAGATTTGCAAGTGGATGGCATTCATGAGGGTGGGTGAGTTAGTGGCTAAGCTTGGTTAGTATGGGTGGATGGGGTGGATTAGGCTAAAAAGGGGATTTAGGATAGGTTAGGGGTTATTAGATTTGAGGGTTTTATTTATCAAATAGGTTTATTTAATAAATGGGGATTTTGGATTTAGATAGAAGAATAGGATTTAATTGATAAATAATAGGTTATTTGATTTATCAATTAGGACTATAGATGATTAATTAAATTAATCATCTAGGGGATGGCAAAGGATTAATTAAATAGAAATTTAATTAATGATGCCTTTAGAGATAACTAAATAGGATTACCAAAGCAATGTAATAAAATTTAGGTGTCTATAGACATAACTAGTTAAACCCCTCTCTTAGTTATCTAAAAAATGGTAAATATTCAAGGAAGAGTTTTGAGGGTACTTGAGCTAAATATCCAAAGATGTATAAGAGAGAGGTGCCAAAGATGAACAAGGAGAATTTCTCCTCATGGAAAAATAGAATGATATTATTTATTTGGAATTGATGAAAACACTACTTACTAGAGGGATGATGAATACACTACACCTCCACTTCCTATGACCTTGGAGAAAATAGTTGAGAAGAAAGACCACAATAGTCTAATAATAGAAATTGTATCCACCCTAAATGATCTTGAGTTTTATGATTTCAAGAACTATGCTAATGCTAAATAGATGTGGGACAAGTTGGCACTTGTAATAGTGGAGATCCTAATAAGCTGAGAGCTAAAGTTGAAAGTTTAAGAGGCAAGTATGACACTATTAGAATGAGAGAAGGTGATAATGTTTCATAGTATGTGAACCAAATCAAAGAAGTTGTTAGTGCAATAATATCTCCTAGAGGAGTTATTAGTGATTCTAACATTGTAAATAAAGTTATTAGAACTCTTCTACCCATTTATGTTATAAAATTTTCTACAATTCAAGAAGTTCAGGCTATGCCTGGAAATAATTTGACACTTGATAGTTTGGTTGTTCAATTGACTGCATTTGAGTTGAGAACTATGAAAATAATTTGGTTACACTTGGAAATACTTTTAAGTACTTAGTAACCATTGGTAGTTCAAAGAAAGAGAAGAGTAGTAAAGATGAAACTAAATTTGAATCTAATGATGATATGGATGATATTGAAGGACTACTTGCAAGGAGATTATCAAGAGGAAAAGGTAAATTCAAAGTTAAATTACCCCTAATCTATTTTAAGTACAATGATGTTGATCATTTTGTATCTAAGAGTCCTAACAGAAGTAAGAGTGACAAAAATGACAAGAAAAATCAATGGAAAGAAAATATGCTACATTTCTAAAGAGGAGAACACTTAGTCCAATTATGATAATGAGAAAGAAGTAATTGGGATGGTTTATGTTTATATCAAGGAAGATACCACTAGATAAAGGTATGAGAGTAAAAAAAGACCATATTTCACATGTTAGCAAGAATGATACATGGATTATAGATAGTGAATGCTCATATTACATGATAGGTAGCCTAGGTAAGTTTGAAAAACTTGAAGGAATTGATAATGGTGAAACTATTAAGTTAGGTAATTATATTCCATGTCTAGTGAAAGATAGAGGATCATTAATGTTGAATGAAAAAATAAGATGTGATGATGTTTATAGGGTACAAGGATTAAAGTATAGTCTTTTGAGAGTTTCTAAGTTGAACAATCTAGGTCACAAGCTAGAGTTTCAGAACAAAAAAACTAAGATCATTAATCATGAAGGAAATTTGATTGGAAATAGGAGATAAACTAAAGGTAATCTATTTTTTCTTGATCCTACTATTGAAAAATATTTTATTTTCTAAAATTGAGGTTTTTTTTTATGGCATAAGAGGTTGTGTCATATAAATTTTGATAATAAGGTGAATGTTAGCAGAAAGAAGAGAGTTAGAGACTTACCAAATTTATATAAATTTAAGAATGCTACATGTAAATAATGTTATCTCTATAAGATGACAAAGTTAAGTTATTCAAGCAATTCACACACTTCCAATAATATTTTGGAATTAGTGTGTATTGATTTGTATGGACCAATGAGAGTTGAAAGTTATTATGGTGAAAAATAATTCATACTATTTGTTGATGATTACACTAGAATGATGACTATTATTTTCATGAAGATTAAATCACATGGTTTTGATATGTTCAAATGTTATAAGGCTAGAGTTGAGAAAAAAAAATGTTAGGAAGTAAAATCCACCAAGATAATTGAGAGTGGGGAGGGGTGAATCACTTATATGATCAAAACTATTTTTATTAACCTTATTAATTCTCAAACATGTGATCAACATAAAGAAAAACAATAAGAAGATAACCATATAAAATAACACTAGATATGTTAACTAGGAAAACCCTTGGTCAGAGGGAAAATACTAGTGGTTATGGTACCCACAAAATGATGTACTAATATATAAATTCCATGTAAGAGGATGAAATATATTAGGAGCTAATGAAATACATTCAGTACATATCAATCCCTATGAAGATATTCCAACCCTATTAAGAAATGTGCCAACCCTATTTGGAGTTATAAAACATAGAAGGACCCACTATCCAAATAGCTTCAGGGCCTTGTATTATCCTTTGTAGAATGATAATAAATAATCTTAAAAACTCATACTCTTTCTCTGTCTGCTTATCATACCTCTTCCATACCAAATGCTTCTCAGATCTCAATATCAGATCCAAAAACTCACATCACAATAATCCCTTAGATCACTTACTCATATGTACTAATATTCTTTTCTTATTGCATACACATACACAATTCCACACTACAACCAAGGAAACAAACCTTCCTTTATATCAAGTCTTCAAATAATTTATCGAATTGGCCTTGAGGACTTTAAAATTTACAATTATTATAGGAACTCATTAAGACAAAAAAATACATGCTACATTACATCTTTTCATAATTACATAATACTTTTGGCTTACAATCTTTACAAATCTTGACATGTGCAACCTCAGACTTTGCATACTCATTGAGATCATCATCACAATTCCTTCTATCTCTATCTAACATTTCTTATCTAAATTGTAAAGAGATATAACCTAATTACAAAAAGCCACTTCTTAGGAACTCTATTTATAAATTTCCTTCAATAAGTATCAAATAACTATAACTAGCCTTTTAATTTTGGCATGCCCACTTAACAAAAAGGTTAGGAAACTTAGTTGAACATGTCCTTAATTGTGCTTGACTTCATCTTTATTACTCGAATCATATAGTTGCAATCATTGCCTGCTATTTTGTCAATCTTCTCAATATATTGAAATCAATGACAAAAAAAGTCATGAATGCAACATTTAACCACTATAATAATCCATCAAATGCTCCATACGTGCTAGGATACTCCCCCATAGAAATATCATCAACATTCATGTTAATAATCTCCCACTTTGGAATTTATTGAAACATAGATTAAAAAAAATCTAAGTTACAAGAATACCAAATACAACTCTAGTATTTCTACTCTTATCTTTTCAAATGCTCTTCATCAATCAAATCTTGTAATCAATACATCTCCCTCATTGAAATATATCTTCCTCATCAATTCTATATACATCAATTCCCCCATACTTAGGAGTTCATTCTCTCCTACATTCACATGAAATGATTTTCATGTATTCTTCCTCCCTTCATTGACATCAATGACAAAGGAATCATTATGTCAATTTGTTTCTCAATTGTTAGAATTGCTTTAGAATAACCGAGAGGGGAGGTGAATTAGTTATTCAAGGTCCAAATGTCCTATTCAAAATTTTCACTCACTAAGTGTAGTGAATCCATTCAACCATTCATTCATCCAAGCTTTAACTTATCTAATCAGCAAGTTACTATAAATCAACATGCAAGCATAACACATAAGAAATCAACACATGACATAGTGATTTACATGGAAACCCAATTTGGGAAAAACCACTAGTAACATGTTACTCAATTCTCACCCTTTTTAAGTGATGCCCAATGAAAGGCCTACCCTGTTAAAGGCTTACAACACACTATTAAATGTGACCTTGTTAGAGGATTTAACCACCATATTAAAAGTGTTCTTGTTTAGAGGACTTTAGAAAATTCACTTAGAATGTCACCCTATTAAAGGATTTACAAGTGGTTGTTAAGCCAACCTAACTCCATAGGATTTTCAGATCTAATACAATTGTTAGAGATTATTAGAAAATCTTGACTTGACTACAACATACAAGCTATCTTGTAGATCTCATATCACTTCTTAGCTCATACCCTTTCCTAGCCTTCAAACTCTGCAACTCTTGATAGCTTGCCCTTCTTTTAAGCTTAGTCTCCTTGAGTCTCCACACTCAATGTACTAGTGCAATCATCTCTTTATGACCACTTATAGAAACAAAGCCTCTGTGCTCTTCCTTCACCTAGATGTCTCCCCCTTTGACACCTTTCTCACCACTTCGCAGATTTGGCTCTTCAGCAGCAATAGTATAAGTAGCTCTTTGCTTCTTGGTCTATGAATCCTTAAATAGAAGTCTTGGATTTCCTTTTCCTACTTGATTCTTCCATTTTTCAATTTCAATTTGCATGGATTAGGTAGGATTCATTGCATCTAGCCCATATTCTATTTCCTCTAGAAAATTCTTGAATAATCTTTTAGAATTCACTCAAAAATGGTTTACATAAGATTCTATGCCACCAACTTGTCATCCTTATCTTCCAACTCATTCAAAAAATTCAATGTAACCACTATGTTAGCTTAGATTTGGAAAATCTTCATCTTTTGAAATAATGCAGTAGCTCAGCACTATTGAAATACTGGTGCTCGGCACATACTATGTTACTCGACATCAACTAAGTTTTTCCTAATGCTTGGCACCAACTAAAAAATTTCTAATGCTCGGCACTTGATCTTCACTCGGCACTTGAAGATCACTCGGCACACACTAGAATTTCCTATTACTCAGCTTTTACTAAGAATTTTCTCGGCTTCAACTAACTTGTTCAGCATCCACTAAGGATCTTAGTTTAAGCTTTACAATCAATCTTTATTAAAACTTCTTCCTCCAATGTTTCTAAGTGCGACCAACCTCTGTATCCTTGTGTATGTTATCAATACATTACTTAACCATTGTCTTAACTGATCCTTGCACTTCATTACAACATCATAACTCAACCTTTCTCTTAGGTTCTCTTGTTACATCTTATTGATCAAATCCTCTTCATCAATCAACTAAGTGATAGTACTTGGATCTTATAAGAAAATATCATCCCTACAAATAGAAAGTTTGACATCAATGACAAAAAAATGATTGAAAACATTCTTTTACAACAATATCCCTCTTTGATCTTCAAAAACAATGAGCTTTTCAATCAGATTTGTAACAATCTCCCTCTTTAGCATTGATGGCAAACCAAACTAATCAACCATTAGACTAAACTATTAAACCAAATGCTAGCTAGGTTAGAACAGTGAGTCAAATGCCAAAAAATAAATTGTAACATCACACCTCCTTCTACTATTATGATTGCTTCATTTTAGCTTCTCCCTCTTTGCTGCTATATCCTTGTTCTTTGTCTTTCTCCCTCTGGCTTCCTCATCTTTTGTTGTTCTGATCAACCTGAAACATCCTCTCCTTCATACTATTGATTAGTAGTCTACTTCTCCCTCTTTGACAACAATGCCAAAGACATATTAACATCTTTAATATGCAAGTGTAGCTTTTACAGGTTAATTCAATTTCTCCCTTTGTCACCTTGCTTATAACTGATTTGGAATTCAAACACTTATTCTACTTTAGGCATGGATCCCAAAGTAAACATCCTCTGCATCAATGTATAAAATCTTCAACATTTAACTTATTTGATGCAGGGTATACTTACTTTTTGGTTCAAGTAGCCTTAGCTAGGGGTATCACCCCTAACTTACCTCTAAGATACTCAAAAGAATCTTTTGGCAGTGCTTTTGTGAAGATATTAGCAATCTATTCCTTTGAGATAACATATTCCATCTTCACTTGTTTGTCTTCCACCAGATCTGTTACATAGTGATACTTGATTGCAATATGCTTAGTTTTAGCATGCATTACTGGATTCTTTGATATATTGATAACACTTGTATTATCAAAATAAAGTATCATAGGCTCAATTAGCTCTTCTTTCATACCTCGTAGCAAATGTTTGATCCATACAATATTGGTGCAGTTTATAGTAGCTGCCACATATTCAGCTTCAATAGTGGACTGTAAGGTGCAGCTTTGCTTTTTGCTAGTCCATGTAATCAACCTTTTTCCTAAGAAAATTGTTCCTCCATTGGTGCTTTTCCTATCATCAATGTTACCTCCCCAATCTACATCAGCATATGATTTCAATTCAAACTTCTCATTCATGTTGTAGTACAAACCAAAGCCATCTATTCCTTTCAGGTATATTAATATTCTCTTCACTGCCATTAAGTGATTTTCTCTTGGATTGGTAGAAAATCTAGCCACTATTCCAATAGCTAATGCAATGTCTAGTCTACTATGTACAACATATTGCAGCTTTTCAATCATTGACCTATATAATGTCTGATTTACTTTAGCAGACTCATCATTCTTGGATAGCTTATGACCTGTTGCCATTGGTGTGCTGACTAGTTTTGAGACTTCTATCCCAAATGTTTTGGGTACCTCCTTGATATATTTAGATTGGGTCACAAATATGCCATGCTTCAATTGATGTACTTGTAATCCAACAAAGAATTTGATTTCTCCAAACACTGACATCTCAAATTCATGCTTCATTTGATCAGTGAAATCTTTGCATAAAACATCTTTTCCTCCAAATATTATATCATCAACAAATATATTTGATATCAAAATGTCTTTACCTTCTTCAACTTTTATTTACAAGTTGATGTTGTCATCTGTTCTTTCAAATCTTATCTTTACAAGATATTTGTGCAACCTCTCATACCATGCTCTAGGTGCTTGCTTCAATCCATAAAGTGCTTTGTGTAGCTTGTAGACCATGTCCTTGTTCTTCTCATCAAAAAATCCCTCTGGTTGTTCAATGTAAACTTCCTCTTCTAGTATCCGATTCAGAAAAGAAGACTTCATATCCATTTGGTAAACTTTGAAACCTTTATATGCAGCATATGCAAGTAATGTTCTTACTCCTTCCATTCTTGCAATAGGAGAAAATGCCTCTCCATAATCCAATCATTCTTCTTGTGCATAGCCTTTGCAAACTAGTGTAGCTTTATTTCTTATTATCTCACCATTCTCATCAAGTTTATTTCTAAACACCCATTTTGTACCAATCACATTCTTATTAGTTGGTCTAGGAATTAGAGACCATGTTTTGTTCTTCTCAAACTGATCTATCTCTTCTTCCAAGGCTTTATACAAGTTATCATCTTGTAGTGCATCTTTCACTATTTGGGGTTCAACCTTGCTTAGAAGACATGATTCATTCCTGAGTCTATTCCTTTTCATTGGTCTAGCATCCTTGTCACTAATGATGTGATCTGCAGGATGATGTCTTCTCACATACTTGGCTAATCTGAGTTCAATCATTCTTTCCACATTTAATCCTTCAACTTCAGAGTCATTTCATTCTTCTTAATTTGGCATTTCATCATTCATTTCTTGCATACTATTTTCAAAATTAGAATGTGCATTTTCAACATTCTGTAGCTTAGCTTCTGAATCAGCGCGACATTCATAGGTTGAGACTCGATAGATACTGAAGTTTTTTGCTGATTCACAACTTGATTTGCAGCATTGTCTTCAACTATCATTCCATCATAGAAGTATACAAAGGATCTATAATCCTTTGTTTTCTTTGACTCATCAACTTGAACTTTTGCATGCTTATAAAAATTTACATTTATACTCTCCACAACTTTGTTAGTGTTAGTATTCAAACACTTATATGCCTTACTTCTAGTGGAGTATCCAAGAAATATGCCTTCATCACTTTTTGCATCAAAATTTCCATTTCTTGTATCTTTTAGAATATAGCATTTACAGCCAAATCTTTTGAAATGTTTAACATTAGGTGAATGACCATACCATAATTCAAAAGGTGTTGCATTTGTACCTTTCTTGACTTGAACTCTATTCAGTATGTAGACTACAATACTTACAACTTCTCTCTAGTACTTTAGTGCAACATTTTTCTCCATCATCAAGGTTCTAGCACAATCAATTACTGACCTATTCCTTCTTTCAACAATGCCATTCTATGGTGGAGTTTTTGGTGCTGATGTTTTCCTTTTACCTTTTTCATTGCATAATATTTCAAACTCTTTTGATGTGAACTCACCTCCTCTATCTAACCTTAGACATTCCAAGTTCTTTCCTATTTCCTTCTCAACTCTAGCTAAATACCACTTAAACATTTGGAATGCATCAGATTTTTGCTTTATGAACATAGTAGTCATCATTCTAGAATAATCATCTACAAATAGCATTATGTATCTATCTCCTAGGTAGCTTTGCACTTCTATTGAACCACATAAGTATGTATGAACTAACTCTAGTACTTCATTGGAAGTGTATGTTTTTCTCTTGAAACTAGACTTAGTCATCTTCCCTAGTTGACATTGTTTTCACATTGTGTTTTTAGGTTTCTTCAACTTGGGCAATCCTCTGATTTTCTTTTTCTTGCTTATGCTAATCAGATTATCAAAGTTAACATTACACAACCTTTTATGCAACAATCACACATCATCGAGTCTAATGAAAAGACATGTTGCATCTTCCATATCTAGGTAAAATAGATTACTACTAGTTTGTTCACCCTTTCCTATCAAATTTCCATCAATATCACAGATCTTGGCAATTTTTTTTCCAAATTTAATTTTGCAACCTACATTGCTTAATTGTGATACACTCAACAAGTTGTTAGTTCAATCCTTCTACATAGTATGCATTATCACATGAAATTTTCTCTGTAAGTTCAATAGATCCTTTTTATTTGATTTGACATGGGGCATCATTACCAAATCTAACACTATTTCCATCATATTGAGTAAAGATAATGAACTTACTTTTGTCTCTTGTCATGTGATGTGAGCATCCACTATCTATGATCCACTTGTCATTCTTGTTCACATAGGTAACCAATGTTATTTCTTCATCTTCATCTTTATTTGATTTTTCCTTCATGGCTACATAGACTACTTCATCATCGTTCTCATCAGAATCTTCTTCAACAATGTAGCATCTCTTGCCTTTCTCCTTATAATCTTTGTTGTCATCTTCTCTTTTATTCCTGTACTTGTTTTCTTCTTTATAGATCTTCTTTTGTAGACATCTTGTAGCTATATGACCTACTTTATTACAGTTAAAACATATGATAGGGAGCTTACCTTTGAATTTTCCTTTAACTCTATGGAATCTCCTAGCCAGTAGTGCTTCTAGCTGTTCCACATCTTCCTCATCTATGCTACTGTCATTGGATGCATATTTTCCTTTTCTTCCTCTCTTCCTTGATGTGTCCTCCTCAATCTCTTTTATTATCATCTTGGCCTTGAAAGAAGATTCAAGGTTCTCAGGTCTATAGTTATCAAAATTGGATAGCTCAAATGTAGTAAGTCTTCCCATTATTCCTTCAAAGGTTAGTGTGTTCCCTTGTACACACCTTAGCTCTTGGATGGCTAAAACTCTAATAACATAGATAGGGAGTAGAGTTCTTAAATATTTATTGATTGTTGTTTCTTCTTCTAATTGTCCACCTAGACTTCTTATTGCATTCACCACTTCTTTCATTCTTGCAACATACTGAGAAGCATTTTCACCTTCTCTCTCATCTTCATTTCATCAAACTTTCCTCTTAGGCTTTCTATCTTTTCCCTCTAGACATTCTAATCTCCTCCATAGATTTCTAACAAGGTTTTCCACATTTTGAATGTAGTGTCATAGTCTTTGATATCATCATATTCTGCATAGTTAAGTGCAGAGGCAATCTCCAACATTGCTTGGTTATGCTTCCTCTTTTTATTCAAATCATCTATAGTAAAAGGTCCTACTAGAGTTACATGTTCTATTCCAATTGAGGTTTGTGCATAGTAACCTATTGACCCAAGATGCAATTTCATCAAACTTTACCATGCAGCAAAGTTGTATTTGTTAAGCTTGGGAACTTATCTCTTGGACATCTTGATCTTCCCGATTCTAGTACCTTGAAACTAAATCAGCAAATGGCTCTGATACCAATGGTTAGAATTTCTTTAGAATAACTAAGAGGGGGGATTAATCAGTTATTCAAGGTCCAAATGTCCTATTCAAAATTTTCACTAAGTGTAGTGAATCTATTCAACCATTCATTCATCCAAGCCTTAACTAATCTAATCAACAAGTTACTATAAATCAACATGCAAGCATAACACATGACATAGTGATTTATGTGGAAACCAAATTTGAGAAGAACCACTAGTAATATGCTACTCAATTCTCACCCTTCTAAAGTGATGCCATGTGAAAAGCTTGCCTTGATAAAAGCTTACAACACACTGTTAAATGTGACCTTGTTAGAAGATTTAACCACCCTATTAAAAGTGGGCCTGGTTAGAGGACTTTAGAACATTCACTTG